>LQNS02278127.1:7217370-7236656 GCA_001587735.2 Parhyale hawaiensis | reverse complement strand
GTTAAGGCTGCTCTAAAAAATTAAGTTTCTTGCCCAAGTGAAACTGGTAGTGTTCATTTCTACTATTTAACTGCAAATGAGGCTGCGAACATGGTGGGTGTTATTCGTCTTTCTTAGAGTAAATTAGGATTGCATGCTTAAACCCTTTATCGGGTGACAGAAAAATACTGTCATAGAAAAGCGTTATGAAAATAACCTTATATTGTCATTTGGTCGTTTAGAATTTAACACTGTAGAGGTGCCGATACGAATTTGTTAACGTCATTTTTGACAACGAGGTATATCAGTGTAAATATTTTTGTTCGATTAAAAACGTGACGTACTGTTTTGGACACTGAACTTGGACTTTGCAGGGTAATGTGATGTGCGCAGTGGCTACGTGGTTCAGTGTAATATGCATAGTAACTTTCTGAAGCTGCAGTTTCAAGTTAACATCGAGCTTACAAATCCCTTGTAGTTCCCTTTGGTTTACGTCGCGAGATAAAAAGTGAAGGAATGTAGCTAATAGTTTTTGGTAGCTACTATTGTTCAAAAGTTTCAACTGTAATCACTACAAAATGAACATGTTATGTACGTAGTTACGTTATGAACTGACTCTTAACAGCGTAAGATACGCGCAAGCGCTACACAAGACAGTAAATTGCAAGAATATTTCATCGTGGACGAAATATTGCGAAGCATCGTCGCAATTTCCCAGTTCTTAGGATGGTGGCGCGTACGCAATACCGCGGGCTGCGAATCCTTGCAGTAGTTTGGTACAGCTTCCTGCTCGGCACAAGGTTCGTATTACGTATCCCAATACCGCCCGTTACCAAGCTTCAAGCGGGCTCAGGTTTTGTTTTCCGTGAGCGCTGACGGCATCTCTATTTGTCCGGCAATAATATTTTAATTCCGAAAATTTTAGCATTATACTTTCTTACCACCTCAACTTGCTATGGCCAGTACGAACCATCTTTGATGAGGAAATAACAACTCTTGGGACGCAAAGGGTTAAGAGTCAGTATGAAAGTTATATTCTAGGAACTTTAAATCATTAACTAAAATCAGCCCCATTGTATTAAGTACTGTTAGTTATCGAATTAATAAATTGATTGTATGGGTACTCCAATTAATGATTTGTAATTTATCGCACATTGATATGTACATCTACACAACAACAATGGTATAATGAAATTGGTAATTTGGTTTGTACGTTGGCCGGCAGGCTGTGTACAGCGTGCTGCAGGCCGTCAGCAGGGACCTGGCGGCACCGCTGGAGCAGGTTGTGCAGCAGCTGCAGGCCGCCATCTCACGGCACCCGCCCGACGCCCAGCGCTTTGTTTACATGTGTCAACACTTGCCCGAGTTTGGCGACCAGCTCATGAAATATCCACTGTCACTTTTTGCTAACAGGAGCTTAGCTGCTCTGTGACATGTTAAAAAAACAAACATTCTGAAGGTGGCATCAAGCAGGAAATAACTGTAATACTGTTGGTGTTATTATACCCTGGTATCATGAATGTTGAAAATTTCAAGATAGTATGAGCCAATAGCGAAAATCAACGATCTGGTGCACTTCTAATTCTTTGCTGGCCAAATCAGTAAGACATGTGTAAACTAATAAAATATTATCATCAGAATCATCACCGTCATTTTTGACGGCCAGTTCCGCTGGTTTCTAATAAATAGTGAAAACTATACATAAAATGCGTGTTTTTATCAGTATTGGGCACCACTCTCGTATATTTACTTCCGTGACTTTGGCACCGCCCCGGGTCAGACTACGTCCTTGCCTCCGGACTTCATGCGGTTGCGACTTTGTCGCCGGACCAGGTGCGACAGCGACTTTGTTTAAATAGGTGCGACAGCGACTTCGTCGCCGGACCAGGTGCGACTGCGACTTTGTGCAAATAGGTGCGACTGCGACTTTGCCGTCGGACCAGGTGCGACAGCGACTTCGTCGCCGGACCAGGTGCGACTGCGACTTTGACGTCGGACTAGGTGCGACTGCGACTTTGCCGCCGGACCAGGTGCGACAGCGACTTCGTCGCCGGATCAGGTGCGACAGCGACTTTGTGCAAATAGATTAGATAGGCGGCAGTAGACGAACCAAAAGGCCCATTCCCAAGCAAAAATAGGTGCGACTGCGACTTTGCCGTCGGACCAGGTGCGACAGCGACTTCGTCGCCGGACCAGGTGCGACTGCGACTTTGACGCCGGACCAGGTGCGACTGCGACTTCGTCGCCGGACCAGGTGCGACTGCGACTTTGACGCCGGACCAGGTGCGACTGCGACTTCGTCGCCGGACCAGGTGCGACTGCGACTTTGACGCCGGACCAGGTGCGACAGCGACTTCGTCGCCGGACCAGGTGCGACTGCGACTTTGACGCCGGACCAGGTGCGACAGCGACTTCGTCGCCGGACCAGGTGTGACAGCGACTTTGTCGTTGGACCAGGTGCGACTTCGTCGCCGGACCAGGTGCAACTGCGACTTCGTCGCCGGACCAGGTGCGACTGCGACTTTGTTGCCAGACCAGGTGCGACAGCGACTTCGTCGCCGGACCAGGTGCGACTGCGACTTTGTTGCCGGACCAGATGCGACTGCGACTTTGTCGCCGGACCAGCTGCGATCAGGGTTTGCTCTAACGTGCAGTTGTAGCCATTTTGTGCTGTTGTTAATTCGATCTGTGCAGTAGTAAATCAAATTTTGTGCAGTTTTAAATTTAAAACTTTTGTGGGATTTTCTATGATGGTTTGGGTGAACCTCGCTCAAGAAAGGAACAAGAAAAAGATACTGAATATAGATCAAGACAACTTTATATTTCAACTGTGGCTATACATAAAGTGCGGAACATTGAGTAGTCACTTGCCGGAAAAGAATACATCGCTATAGTCTGACCAGCCCACGAAGGCGGCTGAGGCGGGGCATGAGAGATTGCACATGTATCATATTTCGTACTTAGATAAAATTTATCTTTTATATTCTACTTTTCCAATAAATATGGAATTATCTTGGACTGTTTTCGAAGTTACAATTGTAATTAAGCATCGAATAATGGCTACAATTTTCTTGAAAATTATAAAATATCCGAAATATTGTATTCTGCTGGTCACTCAAAATGGATGGTTGTATCATTCCCGCTATATGGTGCTGTATAATTTAGGGTGGAGCGAAAAGGGGGGGGGGGGGGTTTGCAACTTTTTTTGAAATGTGACTTCCAATAGAGATATTATGTTGCCAAAGTGCCTCAAAACAATCATGTTAAAATTATAGAAGTGTAGATGAATATTTTGAGGTACCCCACGATTATTAAATTTTGTAAAATTTCTAAAATGCAAATATCTATGCATCATAATTACAAACTGTGAAGCTACATCCAATACCAAAATTATTGTAATAATTCATAATGCTAATAACATACTCAACTCTGCAATGTCTATTCAAGCATCTTCAGGTAGCATCATGCTAATAACATTTATATGTTTTTTTTAGCAAATTTCCTAGATTTTTAATTACTGTTATGGAGGTTATAGTACGTTCTTTAGTTTAGTGTAGTTGCTTATAATTGTGTAATCAACTTTAAAAAATGTATAAATGAATGTTTTGACTATCCAGCACTATAATTAATTCCAAAATATTAATAAAAATGTATAAAATTCAGATTTTTCAACAGTCTTGGGGCACCTCAAGATGCTAGATTTTCGGAAAACCCTTTTAACATAGTCAATCCTCTACAACATGGCAACAAAATCACACTATTGGAAAAATCTTCCGAAAGTTTGTTTTTTCGCTCCACTCTACTGTATATATGTTTCTCGATTTTTTTTGTTTTTGTTTTGGGGTTTGCATTTCAGGATCTTCTCTGATTCAGCACTCGCTGTATGAAGATTTCTATTGCACTGTAGTAGCTAGGGTTGTCGTTCTTCCAGACAGGGGGAATGCCTGCAATATTTGACTAGCTGAGTTAGCATTTTCGGCGTTTGCACGGAATTGCGGTTGCACCGTATTGGCCCTAACCAGAAATGGGGATAGACCGGACGTCGTAAAACTGTGTCAGTCTCCAAGTAATAGCTCGGAACCGATTTGGACGAAATATACAGGGATTGTTAGGTATGTTAGGAGGAACAGATGATTAACTTTTGGTGAAGATCCGTCCAACTGTTTGTTTGTTTGTCTGCCTCATTTTCTTAATGCCATAACTCAAAACGTTATGGACGGATTTTTATGAAATTTATATAGTTGTACGGCATTTAACGAAAAGTAATAGACCAATTTTTTTAATGATCCGCTTGTTTGTTTGTTCGTTCGTTCGATTGTCACTGTTTCTAATTTTATGCTTGTTAGCACAATGAAATAAATATATTGAATCGATATTTATGAAATTCATAGGGGTTGTTAGGAATGTTGAAAGGCATAAATTATTAAATTTTGGTGAAGATCGGTTTGTTCGTATGTTTGACTCATGTTTGTTATAACGTTTGTTAGCAGCATAACTCAAAAAGTTATGAACGGATTTTCAAGAAAATTGCACAATCTGTTATCATTACCATAAGGCACAATTGATTAGATTCTGGAGTTGATACAAAGAAAATCATTGTTCCAGAGCCAATTTTCTTTTTATTTTTTTACTACCGTTGCCTCGCTTGGCGGAGGTATGTGCTCTCAGAGTGCACTAGTTTAAAAATGCGCCCTAATGGCGTACGAGCCTGAGTAAACCACTAGAGTGGTTTCGCGCGCTATAGACATTGTGTCCCGGATGCGTTAGTAAAAAATTTCCGTACTATTACTACAGGCGTTATATAAAATACAGATTGTGTTGGATACTAGCGTCGTTTTATGCCTGTGTACAAATAATATATGGATGGTCATACGTCACGAGGTCTTTTAGTTAATAACTATATTAGCTACGCACTGTAGGTTTTGGCATACGGTAACGATGGAATAACTGATTCATTACTTTGTCTCAGGAATACCTCTGAACCGCGTACCACTAGATAGAATGTAAATAGTGTAGGTAAATGCACATTTCATAAGTTTTCATGCATGCATATAACATTTATGTATCCTATGCTATTGAATTCTTTAGAAGATTCCGTTGAAGCAATGCAGTGTTATAGTCTAAGATTGTGTGAATTGTAACTTCACGTACACTTCCTACTATTAGCTTCATAGTAGGAATTGTTCTAGAACGATTGTTCCCCAACTTATCCGTGCTTGGCACTCCTAACAGACTTTTGCTTTGTGTTTGGACCCCTACAAAATTAACATCTCATACGATGAAGAAGACTTTAAATTATCTAAATTTACGCCACAAATTCAAGTTTATCTCTGAATGACGTAGAAATAATGGACTTGAACGCTCATCCCGCAGGGATGCGACCACTCCCGATTGGGAACTCCTGCTCTAGAATGATTGATTTTGCGGTTTCCTGTCTCCAATATGCTGTCATACGCAACGTGAAAAGCATTGTCTGATTGCCCCTGTATGTTTCATAAGTATTGTACTTTTTGTACTGCATCAGTTTTAAGAAAATGAATACCTCCACGCGTTGGAGAAATAAATGATTTACTTACTTACTTCCATCATCAGTAGTCGGCTGCAATCGTGCACGTTTATATCGAAGAGTATCTGTCTGCAGCACGACCAGAATGGGCGAGCTTCCCAGTTGGGGTACGTCGCCAAGTTGACTTTATGTTTTACCATGTCGGACGCCTGCTTATTACAGGAAAACTAATTCTTTGCTGATTAAGTTTGTAGCATCAGCGTTTCTGACCTAATGAGAAATGGAGATGGTCGAAGCCGCAGTTACTGGGGCCTTCATCTTTTGCGCCAAAGCGTTCGGCAGCAGCAAACTCCAATCAACGAGTGCTGTGGGCATTTTTTTTTTTCACCGGGAACCAGTGCATGTGAGTTCTCTAGTTGAGGAGAAGATTGAGGTCACGTTTATTTCAGCGTAACTTTTGCAAGGCGATTGATAAATTTTTGAGGTGGCACCGAGACCATAATCTTGAACCAGAAAGAGATGAAGAGTCGTCAAAGGCTTTCATTTTACGCAATTTTAGTATATTTCTATACGAAAACTATATTGTTCTTACTGCTTAGGGTAGATCGACTTCGATAATATGAAAACAAAGTTCACTCTATATTCAGCATATGATGTGTTTCGAATACACCTTCAGTAAATCGCAATTATACTTGAAGTCGCCGCAATTTGGGTGAGGTAACTGATACTTTAATTCCGGATTATCATTTGGTGAGACATGCCGAAAACACTCTTTCTCCATGTGGTCTCTCAATTGGGGGGGGGCTGAAATTGGCTTTGTCCCCGGGCGCCAGGTACCCTAGGGACGCCCCTGCACTAGGCGTTCTAGTTTACTTAATTCTTTTACATTCAATAATGATGGGCAAACCTCTACATATTTCAGACGCATTTTTATATGTTGTCCCATGTTTTTTCATTGTTTGTTAGGATATTTTACTCATTTTTCTACGTTCAGTAAGGATTAGCAAACCCGTAGATACTTCTAACACTATACGTAACAAATTCACAAAAATATAAAGGCTTGAAGTGTAATATCGTAGATCAACCGTTTATGACATACCTTCATTTTTAGAGTAGAGAAGAATGATTTCGTAAGAGTTGGTAAAATAAACAATCTCATGTTATAGAACAGAGGCTCCTCAAATTAATGGTATCTTCGCTTTATTATGAAATGCCAAATAAACATCTAATGGACGAGGTCAGGACCACCAACCCTGCAGACCCCTAGATTAATCTACTTAATCAGGAGATCAATGGGATCACTTCCAAGCCGCCAGGAGGACCTGTGTGGAGACCGTTGAGCGCTGCGACCACCGCACTCACGTCTCCCGTTTCTCGTCTCGCCCGAAGTCCCTGTCTGACAAACGTGCTCGGACACCCGAAATCTGCTGATTGGATATGCTGACCGTTGGAAGTATTCAGATCGGGGCACCTCACAACAATTCTGCCGCCTTTTTAGCACCGCAGTGCCCCACTCTCAATCTCGCTGTACGGGGAGACTGCATCATCGCATCTGCCGGTATAACCCCTTAGACCTGTGGTTCCCTATAACTCATCAATGTAGACCCCTGCAAGGGGAGCAGTGCATCGTCATAGACCCCTAACGTTCTAGTGGTGAATGTAGGCATTATGCTACATTTAGGTAAAACCTATGTTACAAAGGATAAACAACTAGAACTCTTCGTGGCGTGAGACCATCACCCGCGATGGGAGCAAATTTCATCGCCGTTATATTTGATAGCATGATAATTCTATCTTTTTTTTGCATGGGTCACATCTAGGTACGCCACAAGACTCTCTGCAAAAATATTATGAACATTGCTCAACTCCTTCTACCATTTTTGGGTAGACAGGCATATAGATGTATATTTACTTGAATTATCAACGAAAACATTATCACCTCTTTCACTTCGCTCGTGGGTGATAAAAATCTCTGTCTCTTATCAATACTAACTAGAGCACTCTGACAGCGCACACCGCCGCCAAGCAGGGCAACACTGACTAAGAATTCAAATTCGCTCTCAAACTGTGATTTTCTTTGTATCAACACCAAAATCTGATCATTTGTGCCTTTTGATAGCATGAAAAGTTTCTGTAATATTGTTGAAGATCCATTCATTACTTCTTGAGTTATCTTGGTGACAACCAAACATTCAGACAGACAGCCACACAAACACGACAAAAACATAACATCCTTGGTGGAGGTAATTAACTGCTTAACATAAATGTTATAAGAGTTGTAAAATACACAGCATCTTAATACTAAACAACTAAGAGGTAATATATTATCAACTGAAATTCCCTATATTGGAGTATTTTTTCTCAAGTATATTCTAGATTTAAGGTTATTTAAAAAGCATTGATCCATTACTGCTGTCAATCAGTGCTTCAAATTGCACCAGATTTGTAAAAAAGTAATGAATGTTTTTAGAGGTTGTAATTTTATATGTAAAGCTACCTTTACTAAGATAAGAATTACGAAACAAGCCACATGAAGTTTAGGTCAAGACTAGTAGGTATTTACCCTAATACTAAATGAAAACGCTGCTATTGAAGAAAATGTGAAATATTTTAAGGTGAACCCAGCAAATATTTCGCCAAAAACCTGTAAAACTAATAAATCATGCATATTGATTTTATTTTACTTTAATACTGGGTGCGTAGGTTTTTGGTGGCAGAATTTATTTTCAGCCTGTAAATACAAAACAGAGAAATAGAGGTTTCCTTTACATAGACCCATTTGGGGTCTATGGTCGACCCCTGGGGGTCTACGGGGGTCTATGGACTCCTTATATGGAACTACTGCTTTAGACAGATCGCATACTCCGTTCGATGTCGAAGTTGTGCGGAGAGCGCTGCTTCGAGGCCAGAATTCTACGGCTTTGGCCCTATTGCCTGTGGCCTAGGCTATTTCAATGAGCTTCAACAAGGAAAAATCTCTCGTACGGATGGCTGCGCTGGCCATGGATTTTTCTAAGGCTTTCAACAAAGTTAACCACAGCAAACTTTTTGAGCAAATCCATTCTTCCCCGCTTAATTATAACGTAGTTTGTTGTCTGTCCTCCGACTTGAAAGGTATAGCGGCCTGCTGCCGCTTTGGGTTGGCCATCTCACCCTTCCGCTGCATACACTGTGGCGTTCACAAGTCTCAGTGATTTCCCCCTACTCGTCAACGACATCGTGTCTTCCTTACCCACGTTTGCTGCCCCTTGTCGCTTCCTATGCAGACGACTTTACTTTCGCGAAGCAGGACCCAAAGGTGTCTCGTGAGGCCGAAACTCTCATCACGCGAGGTTGAGATCGCCGAGAATGACCTCATCCTCTCGGTCCCGAAAACGAAGCCCACGTTGTTCACCATGGATACCCACAAGGTAAATATAAACCCCGGGGTCACCTTGCTTAAATCCTCTCTCTCCGTTGACAAATACTCCAAAATACTAACTTCTCTTAGCATGTCATTGAAACCCAAAATCACGCGTCATCCGGATTTCGTATCCTCAGAGCCAAGCCGGTACAAGCTAGGGCCAGCAGAAGGAAACCCTGATCCTAACTTACAGAGCCCTCGTTCAGTCCGTCATCTCTTACGCGACCCCATGCAGTGTGGTTCCCAACGTCTGGGTCTCTTACGTTAAAAAGCTGCAAGTCGTCATAAACGCGGCTCTGCGAGTAGCTCCAGCTTGCAGTGATCACCCCCATGAGTTACAGATGCTCCCAGTCGGAGAGTCCCTCGACCTCCTTAGCGGGCAGTTTTTACTGGAGACTCTGGTTCCCGGCCACCCATCAAGTGGCACATTCAATGCTTACAGCGGCAATCGCGACAAGAAATATACCCTGGGATCGAACAGTTGCCCTTCTGTGACACACTAGCTGGTCGATGGTCGCGTTCCGGCATCCACTCGTAAAGAGGGCCCTAGCGTCTGTCCACAAGGTGGTGGCGGTCAGCGAGGTGCTCAGCACCCGTCCCTCCGCCATCTGCCCGTCCGAGTCTTCATTGCCTCTTTCCTATCGCAGCTTCGGACGTGCTACTGTGAGGCCTTAGCTTCCTACAAACACAGGAACGGGCTTGCGCCCTCTCTGCAGTGCCTGCCTTGTCATGCGGGAGAGCAAACAATCTCCCACCTATTTGCGTGTAACGCGGTCCCGACGGCCATCACTCCCATGCATCTCTGGGAAGACCTCCGTGGCGTTTCTTTCTTTCTCTTTTTACCCTTCCTTTACCTGCCTGGATCCCTCCACTACCCCGTCCTTCAAGCACAAAGTTTGCGGTTAGACGACAGAACAACCACTGCGGGAATTTACTAGGGTTGCCTGGGATATGCGAGGCCCATTGACAGTCTGACAGGAATAAGGAAAGTAAGAATATCCGTTATGGGTTGAGGACTGCTAATTAGAATTTCCCATGCACAACCTCCCCGAAGTGGTACACCCAACATGTCACACAGGTCAGGTTAAATGCAAGGCCCGAACCAGCCGCCACACCAATTCAGGTTATACAGCCTCCATTGCTCTTAGGGTACCAGCCTCCAGAACCGTGTAATGCCTACAAATGTGCATAGAAGACACGAAAGAAGATTGCAGTAAAACATTCTGAGTCATCCTCTTATCATTGTAAATTCTATAAGTTAGTTTTAGCCTCCCTAGAAATTCGGTATTTCGGCAGTAACGGCAGCAGTTTCATCTACCGAAGTACCGAATCTTTCCTCAATCTTCTACCGATACCGAATGGATATAAATGTGTGCCTGTTGACGGCGTTTTGAGCGCCTACGTCACGGTGGAGTCTGGCGTCTCTCAGGGTAGCGTACTTGGCCCACTATTGTTCGTTTTGTATACCAGTGACATGTTCTCTTCGCTGGAAAATACGATGATCAACTATACCGACGATTCCACTTTGATAGCCGTGATACCTGCTCCCCGCATGCATAATGCTGTTGCCCAGTCTCTACTGAATAGGGATTTGTCACTCATGAGTAGCTACATAGTGCTCGGCTTGGAGTATGAAACTGAATGAAAGTAAGACCACGTCAATGATTGTCAGTCGGTCTCGGACACTTGCTCGGCAGTATCCACATCTGGAGATAGATGATACTTTGCATCAGGGGTCTAGCTCATTGGAGATTCTTGGTGTTGTCTCTGATGAGAAGCTTACTTTTTAGTAGCATATTAGGCGACTGGTGCCACGTGCTTCCAGTAAGATTGGGCTCCAGCGTAAGTTGAATTCTGTGTTTGGTGACAGTGAGGTTGTCCCACAGGCGCAAGGAAGGGGGGGGGGCACAAGGGGCATGTGCACCCCTTAGCAGGAAGGGCTCAAAATATGGTGATGGCAGACATGGTAAAAAAGTACCAGGATATCTTCATTGAGCAATAATAGTATTCAATAGATGTGAATAATTGGTTACATATATACTTAAAACGCAAGTTTTACGAATATTTTTCGTTAGAAAGTGGTAGTTGCATTGCACTAACAGAGTTGTCTCGGCTACACAAATTTATACATGTAACTTTGACTTGTGTACATCTCACATCGAGCACTGAACACGTCTTGCTCGGTTATCAGTCAAAGGTCTATAGAGCACAATCGCTACGCTTCTTATTACGGTTTTCAGCAAAAAACCCAGGAATGTCCGGGTGTGGTACACACACTGCTATAAAGAAGTAATNACTTTTCTGTATGTAGCTGAATAATTTAGCACCTACTTGCAAATTTTAGCACTTTTTAGCATATTTTTTAGCACCTCTGCCATTTTAGCACTTTTTAGTACTTTTTAGCACTTTTAGCACCTTGTAGACACCTTGTTTTTCTAAGGCTTTCAACAAAGTTAACCACAGCAAACTTTTTGAGCAAATCCATTCTTCCCCGCTTAATTATAACGTAGTTTGTTGTCTGTCCTCCAACTTGAAAGCTATAGCGACCTGCTGCCGCTTTGGGTTGGCCAACTTACCCTTCCGTTGCATACACTGTGGCGTTCACAAGTCTCAGTGATTTCCCCCTACTCGTCAACGACATCGTGTCTTCCTTCCCCACGTTTGCTGCCCTTGTCGCTTCCTACGCAGACGACTTCACTCTCGCGAAGCAGGACCTAAAGGTGTCTCTTGAGGCCGAAACTCTCATCGCGCGCGTTTGAGATCGCCGAGAACGTCCTCATTCTCTCGGTCCCGAAAACGAAGCCCACGTTGTTCACCACGGCTGCCCAAGAGGTAAATATAAACCCCGGGGTCACTTTGCTTAAATCCTCTCTCTCCGTTGACAAATACCCCAAAATACTAACTTCTCTGAGCATGTTATTGAAACCCAAAATCACGCGTCCTCCGGATTTCGTGTCCTCAAAGCCAAGCCTGTACAAGCTAGGGCCAGCAGAAGGAAACCCTGATCCTAAGTTACAGGGCCCTCGTTCAGTCCGTCATCTCTTACGCGACCCTATGCAGTGTGGTTCCCAACGTCTGGGTCTCTTACGTTAAAAAGCTGCAAGTCGTTCTAAACGCGGCTCTGCGAGTAGCTCCGGTTTGCAGTGATCACCACCATGAGTCACAGATGCTCCTAGTCGGAGAGTCCCTCGACCTCCTTAGCGGGCAGTTTTTACTGCAGACTCTGGTTCCCGGCCATCCATCAAGTGGCACATTCAATGCTTACAGCGGCAATCGTGACAGGAAATATACCCTGGGATCGAAGAGTTGCCTTTCTGTGTCACACTAGCTGGTCGATGGTCGCGTTCCGGCATCCACTCGTAAAGAGGGCCCTGGCGTCTGTCCACAAGGTGGTGGCGGTCAGCGAGGTGCTCAGCACCCGTCCCTCCGCCATCTGCCCGTCCGAGTCTTCATTGCCTCGTTCCTATCGCAGCTTCGGACGTGCTACTGTGAGGCCTTAGCTTCCTACAAACACAGGAACGGGCTTGCGCCCTCTCCGCAATGCCCGCCTTGTCATGCGGGAGAACAAACAATCTCCCACCTAATTGCGTGTAACGCGGTCCCGACGGCCATCACTCCCGTGCATCTCTGGGAAGACCTCCGTGGCGTTTCTTTCTTTCTCTTCTTACCCTTCCTTTACCTGCCTGAATCCCTCCACTACCCCGTCCTTAAAGGACAAAGTTTGCGGTTAGGCGACAGAACAACCACTGCGAGAATTTACTAGGGTTGCCTGGGATATGCAAGGCCCATTGACAGTCTGACAGGAATAAGGAAAGTAAGAATATCCGTTATGGGTTGAGGACTGCTAATTAGAATTTCCCATGCACAACCTCCCCGAAGTGGTACAGCCAACATGTCACACAGGTCAGGTTAAATGCAAGGCCCGAACCAGCCGCCACACCAATTAAAGTTATACAGCCTCCATTGCTCTTAGGGTACCAGCCTCCAGGACCGTGTAATGCCTACAAATGTGAATAGAAGACACGAAAGAAGATTACAGTAAAACATTCTGAGTCATCCTCTTATCATTACAAATTCTATAAGTTAGTGTTAGCCTCCTTAGAAATTCGGTATTTCGGCAGTAACGGCAGCAGTTTCATCTACCGAAGTACCGAATCTTTCCTCAATCTTCTACCGATAACGAATGGATATACCGAATGGCTTTCTTCGGTACATTTGAATTTCCCGTACCGACAATAGAAGCTTCTTAGCCTTATATGACCCACCGTCTTCCCTGGTAGACATTAGGAGAACCCCTTTGATTTTCGTTCAGTTCAACTTTTTTCACGCAGTATTTGCACTTCATTGAAGAGATGTTGCGCTGTGAGAATTAGGCGTAGTGTGTCATAATGTTTCGCTCACTCAAGTGTCACGTCCTTCCGAGCTTAGTACAGCGTAAACTGCCAGTGAGTGATCGTACATTCCGCATACGTGAGTTAATTTCTTTACTAATCGTCAATATAGAGTGCCACAATAATTCGTGCACGTGTAAAAACGTTTCAGCATTCCTTTGAAGAAAACTTATAAAAAACGTTGTTTTGTAAACTGATACGAGTAAATTTTTTCTAGTATCCTTCGTGTAGTACAGTGGGCTGATTGGACAAAACTTTCATGTTACACAATGAATCCATCAAGATTCTATACTACCTCGCCCACATGCCGCATTGCAGGAGTTGTTGCTAAAGAAACAGGTGCCGATAATGATGTTGAAAATGCTTCTGTTACAATTAACTGGGTGAGTCTATTATGAAGTTGATTTATCATGATTTATGAATTAATTATTTGATGTAATTATGAGCAATGCATCTGCACATATTCTGAGGCGTTCTGGAACATTCTTGCAGATTTATTCCTTCTCAAAGATTCAATATTGTGTCTACCATTGTTTACAGATTTTAAATATTATAGTTTATTTGTTAATTTATGAATTATCATTGCATATAAATAATTATAAGCGATGCATCAGCGCGTTTCTTATGAGTTTTGGAATATTATTGGAGATTGCATTACCCTGATACATGTATATATGTGGAGTTTTTTGAAAGCTACATGCCCGGTGGGCATATTTCCTCTGTTTCATAAGCAGCGTGCTGGCGTTCTTGCCCCTAAGCTAGCACTGATCTTCCGGCGCCCGATACGGTTAGGTTTTCCCCGTTGTTGGCGCACCGGGAATATTACTCCCATTCCCAAGGGTCTAGTGTCACCCCATGTCGGCAACTACCGGCCCATTACGCTGACGCCCATTTTATCGAAACTGTTCGAGAAATTGGTCGCTTGTAGGCTTTGTCGTTTTACTGAAGTTATGGATTTGCTACCTGCTGGTTAGTTTGCGTACAGAACTGATTTGGGTTGTTGTGACGCCTTGTTGTTGGTGCCGCACCATTTACAGTCTGCGCTGGATATTCGGTCTGAGGCACGTCTTGTACAGTTGGACTTCGGCTCGGCGTTTGACTACAAGCTGGAGTCATTTGGTGAGGGTGGTAGGGTTCTGCCAGTCATTCGTGATTTTGTTTCTGAGCGCAAGCAAAGTGTGCCTGTTGACGGCGTTTTGAGCGCCTAAGTCACGGTGGAGTCAGGCGTCCCTCAGGGTAGCGTACTTGGCCCACTATTGTTCGTTTTGTATACCAGTGACATGATCTCTTCGCTGGAAAACACGATGATCAACTATACCGACGATTCCACTTTGATAGCAGTGATACCTGCTCCCCGCATGCATAATGCTGTTGCCCAGTCTCTACTGAATAGGGATTTGTCATTCATGAGTACATAGTGCTCGGCTTGGAGTATGAAACTGAATGAAAGTAAGACCACGTCAATGATTGTCAGTCGGTCTCGGACACTTGCTCGGCAGTATCCACATCTGGAGATAGATGCTACTTTGCTTCAGGGGTCTAGCTCATTGGAGATTCTTGGTGTTGTCTCTGATGAGAAGCTTACGTTTTAGTCGCATATTAGGCGACTGGTGCAACGTGCTTCCAGTAAGATTGGGCTCCAGCGTAAGTTGAATTCTGTGTTTGGTGACAGTGAGGTTGTCCCACTGGCGTAAGGAAGGGGGGGCACAGGGGGCATGTGCACCCCTTAGCAGGAAGGGCTCAAAATATGATGATGGCAGACATAGTAAAAAAGTACCAGGATATCTTCATTGAGCAATAATAGTATTCAATAGATGTGAATAATTGGTTACATATATACTTTAAACGCAAGTTTTACGAATATTATTCGTTAGAAAGTGGTAGTTGTACACTAACAGAGTTGTCTCGGCTACACAAATTTATATTTGTAACTTTGACTTGTATACATCTCACATCGAGCACTGAACACGTCTTGCTCGGTTATCAGTCAAAGGTCTATAGAGCACAATCGCTACGCTTCTTATTACGGTTTTCAGCAAAAAACCCAGGAATGTCCGGGTGTGGTACACACACTGCTATAAAGAAGTAATATTCTAATGCGCGGAACAAAATCGTGGACGTCATCATTAGCTTCTTTAGAAGTGCAGGTCTCCTACACCGCATCTAAACCAGACACCTGAGACTGCGAACGATCAGTGCCCGGGCCCACGAAGGCGGGACACCTCATCTAATCGAAATCGAAAAAAATCAAAATCGTGGCTCACCATACTACGTCAAGCAGAGACTGCTATGTCGGTTCCATTCATGATAACACACCGTCCGGCCGAGTGCGCCTTTCCTCGAAGCTCCCAATATCATAAAATGCGAGAGACTACCATTGGCATTTTACACTCACGGCCCTAGTTATTTTCTTAGTTTAGTCTTAGGCGGTGCTTATTTTGTTCAAAGGATCAGAAACGTTAAGGGATGATAGAAAATATAACTTCGTTTGCTACTCGTTCTCCCAACCGTTTGAATACCCTCGAAAAGCACTTCGAAGAGAATACAACAAACCAGAACAAAACTAGAACGCCTCGTGGCGTAAGACCATCACCCACGGTGAGAGCAAATTTCATCGCCGTCATTTTTTATAGAGTTCATCGCCATCATTTTTTTAAAGTGCTAATCCTAGTTTTCTGGCATGAGTCACATCGAGGACAACCCACCAAAATTCCTGGAAAAAAATCATGAACCTAGTTATACTCCTACCTGTTTTTGGGTGGAGAACAAATTTCATCGCCGTCACTTTTTATGGCCAGCTATTCCCAGTTTTTTGGCATGGGTCACATCGAGGCCAACCCATCAGACTCCCTGCAAAAACTCATGAACATAGCTCAAATCCTTCGACCACTTATTAGGTGGACAGACAAATATTTATACTTAATTCTTCAACGAAAACATTATCACCTTTTTCACTTTGTTTGCTGGTGATAATAAAAAGATTGAATTCATTGCATCAGACAAGATGGGCCAGGTGACGCGATGCTGTTACCTTGTTTCATTATCTCCACCAATTCATAATAGGTACTCTTCACGATATACAGGGAAGTTCTCCAGATGCAAAAATATCATCAGTAGCAACATGCTACAATTTAAGAACCCCATTAAGAAATCTGACTTCATTATTGCCTTAGAAGCATGCGTTATTGTCTTTGGTATAACTATGCCGCTTTCAGTGCAGTTTCAAGCCACAGTGCAGGATGTAGCTTCAGTATATGAACTCATGTTTTGTGTGTCCGATCTCTACAATCAAGCAGAAATAAATCTGAAGCTGGGTTTAGTTTGCTGAAGAAATTGCAAACACTATTGAAATAAACGTCGAGAGACCTAAAATTACTGAAAAACAGAAGCATCGTTCAAACATAGAAAATACATCAGCCTATGACCACTACAAAGTACCGTAAACTTTTTATCTATTGTTGAATTTTTTTATTGCTGAATTAAGTAGCAGGTTTCCTCTAGATCATCCAGTGTGGAAACAGTAACAAACTAGAGCACTCTAAGAGTGCATACCTCTAGCAAACAAGGCAACGGTCACGAAAAACTGAAATTGGTTCTGGGACCATTATTTTATCTGTATCAACACTAAAATCTAATGATTTGTGCCCTTCAACATAGTTAACAGCTTCAGTAATTTTTTCGAAGATTCGTTCATAACTTTTTGAGTAATGCTGCTAACTAACATTCTAACGAACATAAGTCAAACTCACAAACGGATCAACCGTTCATCACCGAAATTTAGTCAATTATGTCTTTTAACATTACTAACAACCCCTAGAAATTTTATAAAGATCCATTCACAACTTTTTATTTATTCTACTAGCATACATAAAATTCAAAAGAGTGACAAACTAATCAATGAACGAAGAGATCATCATGAAAATTTGGCCTTTTACTCCTCGTGATATACCTAACAACTCATGTAAATTTTATAAAAATCCGTCTGCAACTTTTTGAGTTATGGCATCGAGAAAAATGAGAGGGACAAACAAGCAAACGGATGGACGGATCTTCACCAAAAATTAGTTATCTGTTCCTCCTAACATGCCTAACAATCACCGTAAATTTAATCAAAATCCGTCCATAACATTTGAGTTATCTTGGTAACAGACAAACCCAACGAAAATATAGCCTCTTTGGCAGAGGTAATTATGCCGTCATGTATTGAGTCATTAAATATGGAGAACTTAGTAACTGCAGGAAAGCCTTCTTTTGAAGATCTGCCTAATCCAGCAGCTCTCCACAGCGAACTTACATCTTGGGGAAACTACATGAAAATACTCCGACGAGTCTAAGCCAGAATAAGTGCCAAACTCATTGATTGAAGCATATCGACACTATAATCACCATCCAATTACCTCTGTAGATTTCCGCTACTGTCCCAGCTAGAGCACTCTGAGAGCGCATACCTCCGCCAAGTAAGGCAACGGTAACGAAAAAGTCAAATTGGCTTTGAAACCATGATTTCTTTTGTATCAACTTCAAAAGCTAATCATTTGTGCCTTTTAATAGTATTAACAGTTTCTGCATTTTTTTTTGAAGATCCTTTCATAACTTCATGAGTTATGTTGCTAACAAACATTATGGCAAACATAAATCAAACATACAAACGAACCAACCGATCTGCACTAAAATTTAGTCATTTATATCTGTTAACATTAATAACAACTCCTGCAAATTTCATGAAGATCCATTTAAAACTTTTGAGTTGTTGCGCTAACAAACATAGAATCAAAAACAGCAGCAAACATACGAACGAACCAACAAATCATCACAAAAAATTGTTCATTTACTCTTTGTGATTTACTCTTATTACTACATTTACTCTTATACCTAACAACTCATGTGAAGTTCTT
Organism: Parhyale hawaiensis; assembly: GCA_001587735.2. Taxonomy (NCBI): domain Eukaryota; kingdom Metazoa; phylum Arthropoda; class Malacostraca; order Amphipoda; family Hyalidae; genus Parhyale; species Parhyale hawaiensis. The sequence goes on along the minus strand of LQNS02278127.1, from coordinate 7,218,482 downwards.
AAAAATCCATCCATAACTTTTTGAGTTGTGGCATTGACAAAAATGAGGCAAACAAACAAACGGATGTACGGATCTTCACCAAAAGTTAATCATCTGTTCCTCCTAACATACCTAAAAATCCCTGTAAATTTCGTCAAAATCCGTCCATAACTTTTTGAGTTATATTGGTGACAGACACACAGAGAGACAAACCCGCCGACGAAAACATAGCCTCCTTGGCGGAGGTAATTACAAGTAGCTGCGTGGAGAGTTCCTTCTCACACTTGAAGCTGAAGACCGAAAATCGCTCAGTTACAGGAGAAGGAAGAATAGAAGGGCTAATGCCTCTGGCTATCCATGATGATATAAAGATAAATGTAGAGCATGTAATTGATGAATTTTCGAAAGCAAATCGCAGGCTTATGATTCTGTAAAAATTAGCTTTCAGCATGAGCAAAGATTTTTTAGTAAGTTACGTCAACAGATAATCACATTTATTTCTTTTAAGTTTAAAACAGAAAAGTAACAAAAGAAGAAATTCGCATTCATGCTTCGCATCACTGGCCTATCTACATAGTAGAAGTTGTATCGACTTGTTTGTTTTGTATGAAGTTTATGCTGTACAAGTGGGAACTTATGTGCTACTTCTAGAACTTAGCTTAATTATTATTGGTTTCGACGTTAGCGGTTTCTTCAATTATTTTTATGTCAGTTCAATATCTACTTCATAAACCACTGTATTATCTGATCACTCCACTACCTTTGTCAGTTGAATCATAACATGAAACTGATTGAATTTTGGATATTTCTTTTGTTTCATCATCATTGTATTGGCATGAGGTCATGCATATCAGAGTAGCAATTAATTTTTTCATTATATACCATGAACATATAATTTTGTGTCTGGCAAATGGTAGCATATGTATATATATATATATATTTCTGGATGTTATGAGCTCTTCTCGATGCAGCAACTCCAACTTTTGCGTGAAATTTCAATGGTTTATTTTTCGTCAACTTCGAACCTCCCACCTGATGAGCTGAGGTACAGCGAAACGCGTCGTGGGTAACAAAATTCTACTAACTGTCTTGCTTCTCGTCAAATTCTTCAATCTCCAATTGATTTGCCATCT
>LQNS02278127.1:7179562-7190992 GCA_001587735.2 Parhyale hawaiensis | reverse complement strand
GTGGACACGCTCATAAAAGAGCATGTATGGGACAGCTGTGAGGGCACTTGCACTGTTGCACACTTGCACCACTTCATCGGAGGTAAAATACCATCTGAAACAGAAAAGGTTTATTACTGCTACACGACAATACTGCGTATTTCGTAGGTATACTTTACCCACAAACATTCTTCATTTAGCTCATGTACTTCAGTAGCATTTTTAATGCCAGCATATATCATACGAAACCAGCAGAACAATAGGTATCACACTAAAGCGGTTTGCACGTGTGGGCGAAGCGATTACGAGTGTTATGATATTGTAAGTTTAAGCTTCCTGGTTAAAATAGGAAAGCAAGAAACGCTTAGGATATCAAGAGAAACAGTTACCTGCGAACAGGTGTTCTCATATTACATCAACGGGCATGGGAAAAGTAAGACGAGTACAAAGTAGAAAAAAGTCAAGCACCGTCAGTAGAAGCAGGAAACAAGAATGAAGCATATTGAGCACGAAAGAAAATTTTTTGGAAGTATTAACTGACGCTGAGACAACCTAACAAGGACAACAAGTAAAAAAGAAGTGATTCGATACTTTGTACCGCTTTTCCAGGACCTTGTAGATGTGGAGGGTGTTGCTCCCAATATTTGTCAATACGATTTATGAAAGCGATAACTGTCTCTGAAACGACGACTTCTGTATGGTGTCTATTCTAAATCTTCACTATGAAATACTCAAAATTGCTGGATTAGTCATTCTTCGATCTTGGTGTAGTGTTTTTGGCCGTTGTTTCGGTCTTTTACAGATAAGTGAACACTTCCGGATTCCGCAAGTCAGTCTCCACCAGACCATGTGGGGATCAACTGTTCTATTATTATTACGAGGTTAGTTTAACCACCGTACCCGCCAGAGCGTTCCGTACAGTGATGCTAACGGGCAAGGAGCCCCTAGGAGAATATTTACGTACGAAGCCAGTACTATTGCCCCAGTCATTGCCAGTAAGTTACTTCTTGAACCTCAAGTATTTCTTCAGGAGTCTTCAACTCAACTCCACAGTGCCGCCATCTTAAGGCTGATTCACACTAGCAACTTTCGTTGCCGTCAAAGCCAGTCGGCCAATAAACGACGCCGCTACTCCGCCGACAGACAGAGGTAGGGTGTGTGACGGCAGAACGCTGCAGGTTGTACTGTATATTTGACGCCGTTGACGAGATCATCGGGTGAGCTTGGTTATAAAGTGCGCGAGTCAATTGTTTTTGACATGTAATAGGCATAAAACAGTGTTGTTTGCATATATAAACACTCCGTTGGTCTTGAATAACGAAAGAGCAGGAAAAATGTTTTAAATATCTTACAATTTCACAGTAAGAAACTAGTATCACGTCACAGCTTTTAGCTGAAGTAAATATTTTACAAACAACGCGCAAGTATGAGTCAGTTAAATATCATAATATAAAAAATGAAATATTTTGACTGGCTGGCCTAACTACATTTTAACAGATAAAAAATACGCTTAAATACCATATGAAAATTCTCATTGTTGGAATAAATAATTGTTACGTCTACTGCACCGGGAAAAAATGGTTCCTTTATGCTTCGCTGATTTTCTACTAAATCTGTACATCATAAACCAAAAGAAAATATAATTTCGATATAGAGAAAAAGTAATGACAATCAGACTCCACGGCAACGGCAAGAGAGGCTGGAAGAGCAAGAATTGTATTCATTGTTACTAACGATTAGCAATGTTTTTTGCCCACAATTGATATTGCTTCTAATAAATATGGAACTTTAGCTTTATATCCAAGATGCTCGAGGGTGACATATAACTCAGACTCGGAGAAAACTTGTTCTGTTGAAAGAAGAACCCAAAATGGAGAAAACAATTTGCTGCCAAGAAATCATCGTGGCAGGGACGCGCGTGCTGATCGCCGAAGAATATCTTACCATTTGTGTCGATTCATATAGTCAAAATAAGACGACCAGTGTAAACTAAGGGCAGTTGAAGTTTGAATGAAGAAAACTTCAGGACAGAGTACGCATCACGATAGAAGAGACTGTTTAGAGAAACTGTATGCATCTGTATCGAGTGGACTTCAACGTATAGTGAAAGAAAGACCGGACCGGATCGGAATCATCAGATATACTGCTCAAGTGCCACCATCAGCAACCTGAAATATTTTCTGCCTTTCAGTTTTCTACAGTATGAAGCATGGCAGGATCACCACAGTCTTCAAGCAGATGAATACACTGATGAAGCCAGGAAGCCCAGCTAATTTTTGCCTATCTATTTCGTTAAGAGCGTGAGACCGAACATATAAATAAAAAATATAGAAATATACATCTATATATTAATACGCTTGTATCTACGTGTGTGTGTCTGTGCGTCACGCTCTTCACAAATAGATAGGCGTAAATTAGAGACTTGACTTCATTTCACCCGTATCATATCTACGCTTTCATTTTTCTTTACAAAATTTTATTCGCTTTGATGGTCGCGGATGGCATTCCTCATAGGGTCTGAGGCGTAGCCAAGATACGCCCTGGGTAAAGAAAACGGGTAGTGTTGGACATCTCTGCTCTGAATTACTTTTTCGAAGAGAATATGCTGCTGGGAAAGCATCAGCCAGTACAGTGCGATGTCTGAGGATGTGCAATGACATCTTCAGAACAAAAGAATGCTCTCCAGCGAATGAAACAATTGACCCAATTTATTTTCGTTTATTGTATACTGCTTTGTATTGCATTAAACAAAGCAGGAAAATGATGGGTTGTTGATCAGTAGCATTCACTGGTTCCGAAATAATGAGAAAAAAATCGGATACGCTGACAAAAAATTAGAACGTGTAACCTTATGGCGGGCTAAATTATCTGTAAACTGTGCGAAACGGGGCTTTAAAAAAAATGTGTGCAAATAAAAGGAGAACATTGCAAGAAGTACCGTCGTGTTTCTATGTTTTTATCAAGACACAAGTGCGAATTCTCCGCTGAGAGAACAAATGAATGATACATTTTATAAAGTGAGAGCATTAATAAATCGTTGAATTCTCACGGGTCACGCACGCTTCACGTTAGAGACAGAATGTGTAACGATAGACAGGGTTAGACAGTTAGAAGCGCAACCTCGAATTAAATAAGGCGAATGAAACATTCCCTAACCGTGTGAGTCACGCTCTTCTCTAAAAGATAGAAGGAAATTAGAGTGTCCCGAGGTACTCTTGGATACGACCCGGGAAGGGATCAAAGGAAAAAGGAGTCAACTTCATATTTCAGCTTCTATGCGGCTCGCAGGACTAGGGTAGATACTTCACGGCCAGACTTGGGACATTTTCAGCCTTGGTATACGTGATACTGGTCCAAGGGTATCATAATTAAAGAACAATTCATTTGTTTGTAGAATTTCCACAGGTCCATTCAGTATTAGATTGGGGAAAATTCGGATGATACGGGACTGAGATATCACTGAAGAACATTGCTTCTTTTCTGTGGCATTTCTAAGGGGTTCCATCTGCACCCATAGCAGCGTAATCAGAAGGGTAGGAAGTAACGTTCCCATTTTTCGTCAGACTGATTTCGTCAGCGTTAAGTGACTGGCGTTTTTTATGTGGTAGGTTAGATTAGAGGAGCTGTGTTAGGTTAGGTGCGTTATAATAGCGTATAGCTTAGATTTCTACATCTTATAAAGTGAGAGCATTAACTAATTGGGGAATTCCCACCGGTCACGTTAGGCTTGGATTGACAGACATTATTGAGTTAGAATGAGTTCGTCGGCGATAAGCGACGTACAGTACGTTTACTCATACGGGGTGGATTACGTTATAAGAGCTGCATTAGGTTAAACTGAGGTGAATTGCAATAGTGTAGCGTGGGTTGCTTCAGTTTGGAAAGTATAGTCTTTATTCAACCGTGGAATTCCACGGGTCCCGCTAGTATTTATAAACACACGACGGTCATTCTTAATTTCTTAGTATTAGATTCGTAAGCGCTGAAACATCACCGAATTTCATTTCCGTTAGGTATCCAGAATACACAGTGAAATAGTTTCAGCCGAAAAAATTTTTGCTCCCGAAAAGTTGGAATAAAGAATTAGTCTACAACGTCTACTAAACAGGAAAAATCGGTTCCTCTCAAGGAGGTTCTAATAGAGAGGAGTGCACCCTATCTATTTATCTTACGGGAGCGTTGCGAGTAAACTTTTCCCTTAAACTGGCTGAGTGGCTTATCCAATCGGAGAGCGGCANACCATCGACGAAATTCCGAGCGGATGGAAGTATGTAAAGGAAACTTGTATCCTGTATACCATCTGATGATGAAAATAACAGGGTGCTCACCCTGTTATTTGAGGAACTGCCTGTCTGTATCTTCCCTAACTATATGTGCTGACCACTGCCACTTCAGCCAGTTTAAGATCTCCAAACGCCAGCTTCAGTCACGAGACAAAGCCATGTGTTTACTCGCCCAGGGAAGGCTTGCGCGTACTCCTCCCATTGAAGCTCCTTGGTTCTTCTACGCTTCGCTGATTTGCTACAAAATGTGTACATCGTAAACCAAAAGAAAATATAATTTCGATGTATAGAAAAAGCAATGAATATCAGACTCCATGGGAACGGCAAGAGAAGCTGGAAGAGCAAGAACTGCATTCCTTAGCGGTAAGTACCGTATTCTAAATTTAGCGTTCTTCTGCGATACGGTTTATTGCCTACTGAATCCCATCAGAAGGGAACAGGATCGCCAAACTTTCCAGCGGAGCAAGAAATGCATTCAGATAATAAAGGGGTAAGGATTTCACTTTAACCTTCTCCAACCTCGTCATCGTTGATTACGAAATTTGTATCCTGGCCTATTTTTCGCCTATTTCGTTACCAGCGGACATGAAAAACATAAATATTGGAAGAAGGAAATCTCAGAAGAGAACACGAACGACGATGCAACGGAGTGCTTAGAGAAGCTGTAAATATGTATCTGCATTGAGTGAACTTCAACGTTGGAAAAGAAAGAAATTTTCCCTATCTATTCTCAAAAGCGCGACACCAAACATATAAATCTACAATATAATTAAGACCGATGTGTATTTATTTTTATCCATTTTCTGTCACGCTTTAACAAAACAGATAGGCGAAAATTAGTCCAGGTTGGGGGCATTGGTCGTCCTCTCAAGTTCCATTGAAAAAGGATAGGTAGAAAATTGGCCGGGTTGCAGAAGATGGCAAACGTATCTTAATCAGGGACAGTTGAAATTCAAAAATGAAGATATCGCAGGCTTAGTCTGATTCGTTCGAGTATTAGGTACCTTCTCCATACATCGAATCTATGGCGAAGTATCAGGCGACCTCAAGTCTATATGCACTTCTTGCATTGCCAAAGTTGAAATCTCAGCACTGAAGATATCTGAAGTTTCCATTGGCACTCTCATGCATCTTGACTCGTAGTTTCTTCCCACAGATGATTTTCATGCATCAGCTGTTCTTCCAACTTTAATGCAATTGTCGACGAAACATCTTTCAAGAGCCAAAATAAATATCGGACAAAGATGACATACTAGGGTATCTATGATACCAAATCGAATAAATTATTTACAGTTTTGCTGAACTGCCTGCCAATATAACTATTTTTCCATATCAGCGAAATAAAATAAGAGTGTCGATGCTCAGTAATTAGGAAACCGCGAACCTTCATCTGGATGGTCTTTGAAGTTGGCAGGATCAACACAAAATCTTCGCTGTCATTTTATGACAGTGCGAGCCCTCTAGTAAATATATAAACACACGACGGTCATTCTTAGTGTTAGATTAGATTGCCTACTGAACCCCATCAGAAGGGAACAGGATCGTCAAAATTTCCAACGGAGCAAGAAATGCATCAGATAATAAAGGGGTAAGGATTTCACTTTAGCCTTCTGCAACCTCGTCATCGTTGATTATGAACTCTGCATCCTGGCATATTTTTCGTCTATCTATTTCATTAAAAGCGGACACGAAAAAAATATATATTGGATGAAGGAAACCTCATCCAGAAGAGAGTACGAACGACGATGCAACGGAGTGCTTAGAGAAGCTGTATATATGTATCTGCATTGAGTGAACTTCAACGTTGGAAAAGAAAGAAGTTTTTCCTATCTATTATTAAGAGCGTGACACCGAACATATAAATAAATATATAAACACACGACGGTCATTCTTAGTGCTAGATACAAATATACAATAATTATGTAGCTATATGCAATATAATTAATAGAGCAGCTCAAGCTTCAGAAAATATTATGTTTGTATCTCAAATGGATTCCTTCATTATGTACACCACTTGGGACTGGAATTATAAAGTTTGTCTATGGATTATGAAAAGTTAGTATAAGTTAGCATAAGGCATTAGACAATCTAGGTAGCTACTCCATTGTCAATGGTAAACATATAGAAGAAGCCAAAAAGAAAATTTGTCCACATTTACAAAATCTTTTATTTTTTAAAACCTTACACTGAAAATTGTGAGTTAATTTGAAAAAAGGGTAACATTTTTCTACCTACAACGCCTCAGTGGCGTAAGATCATCATCCGCGGTAGGGGGGCAAATTCAACGAAGTCATTGTTGATGAACAAGGCTAGGGCACAGCCGCATTCTTTCCATGGATTAGCTCTTCAATAGTAACATAGGAAAAAATAGAACGCCCCATTCTCCAAACGATCTGCCGCGGTGGAGAAAATTCAACGTCATTTTTTATGGCCAGCTAGGACCAGTTTTTTGACATGGTTTACATCTAGGGCAACCCACCAAACTCAATATAAAAAATTATGAAGATTGCTCAACTCCTTCGACCACTTTTTGGGTGGACAGACATACAAATAAATATATATATTACCGGTATTTACTTAAATCTTCAACGAAAACATCATCACCTCTCTCACTTCGTTCGCGGGTGATTAATATATGATTCCGGAGTGGGGCTAAAAATACTGACAACGACTCCTAGAGCAAGTGAGATTCCGACTCCCCCTCAAATGCAACGGCTCCGACTCCGAAGCCCTGCAGCTAAACTGCTTTTTTATGAAATTTGGCACAAACAATATTGTAATTCCAAATGTTGGTACACTAGGCCTAGTTTCTATAAATTGCAACAAATTTACGTAGGGAACCAAAGGTAATTCCGTAAATATGTTGTGGAGAACGTTCTACACAGTACCAACTCGCTGTTCACACGCACAATCAAGTGTGAACCCCAACAAGGCTGTCAACAATAATTTCACTGAATGACTGATGGGCTTAAGTGAAGCGAAAGTTGCTATCGTGAACTCGCTTTTAGCCGTCTTTAATTTTGTCAGCAGTTCGTTGCACAAAGCTGCATTAACTTCATTACTGCCATAACCCTTTAGTGCCTTAATAGAACATCACTTTTCGTAGGAATAACACTACATGTAGTGTCAACACATGCGTACAGTAGGCACTAAAGGGTTAATATGCTGTTATCAGTCATCTTTACCGAGAGAGCTTATTATTAAACGGCATTAGTTATGATTGAGCTGTGAGTAAGCTTCACGTTATTTTTATAAAACCATCATTTATTGCTGTCAGCAATTACAAGAGCAATTTGCTCAAATGACTTTAAGCCTTTCATCAACTACCGCCGTATTTTAGTGGACCTGTGCTCATTTCTTCACTACCGGACAACATAGCTAATTCTCCTTCACATTTGGTCAAGTATTTTTGGACATAGCTGTACAATCTACTGGCTTGTGCGGAAAATATTCCAGCTCCCCCCCTCTCTCTCTACAACGTAGATCGCTTCGCTCTAACACGTAATTTCATTTTCAGCAGCCCCAACAAATCTCAATGGCCTTGCCTTACTTCACTTGCACTAACACCTGTGTGAACGACTTGAATGAACGATGAATTCCTTTCACTGCCGTTATTAATGTTAGCTTGGCTGAACCAGAGAAATTTATTATCTCCAAGCATGCCTATATTGCTTGAAGTAACGTTTGGGTTTCTGTCTTCGCTGTACTATGCTTGGTGCGGTGAACTCTTAACAATTCTTCCTCTTAGTCTCTGCTCAACCAAGATAAGTTACTCACTTCTCTTGCCATGGAATGTTGGCACTTGAACGTCTGGTATTAGGCAATAAGCCAATAACACCTTTAAGGTGGGCCACAGTAGTCAATACATAGGACAATTCTAAATACCTTAAGAAATTGTTGTTGCTGCATATATGAATTGCCTATATGAGATACAATTCTGAGGCCAAATTTATTGGTGCTCTGTCGACGAATACCTGTATCTCATTTGTTTGAACGAATATTCCCTTTCAATTTATTGCGCTAATTTATAGCTACTAATTGCATGCATTCTGAACATATTCCAAGGCATTTACTTTTGCGATGCACATTATAAATTTTTAACATGGTGTAGAGCTGGTGAAGAGCTGTACAGTCTCGGGCATTCCTTACCGAGCTTTCTACATTCTCGTGCTGCAGCAACGGCTTGAAGGATCATACTCCACACTTTATTTCTCCCACGCTGTAGGGTATTGAGTTCAGTGACTGTAGACTCCGAAGCATTTTAAATATTTCTCTGCTTCCCGCGGCGTTGCTGTTTATTCGGAATTTCTAGAATGCAGTATTCGAAACATTTGCTGCTTTTATTCATTCAATATCACGCGCAATTCCTTTTACATGAAATAATGAAAGTGACTGTATTTCAAACAGTTTCTTGATATGATTTCTTTCCATTGAGAAATACATACACAATTTACTCAATTACGTTGGTTGCTTCTAAAGCAAAGCCTTGAATACAGAATTCTCTATCAGATCATTTTGTGCAACCAACTGTACTACGAAGAAAGTTGAATCCCTAGGTTTTATCGCTTTCAAGTATACGCTTTTGACTTAGCAAGGCCTTCTTGCGGATCTTCTTGGCTCATCCTGGGACAGCCATATCGGCGTCAGCTGCGCGCTTCTTGAGTGTCGATGGTTCGGAGCCTTGCTGAGGAAGCTTCTACGCTGGCATCTAAGGAAAATGCCTTGCTCCTGAAAGACGGGCTATTGAGCTGCGATGCCTTCCGATGTCTGTTTAAAATTAAAAAAAAAAACATATAATATTTGTTTGGATTCGTTCGGCTTTCATTAGCAAAATTGAGACAGGCAGACCCTGGGCCGCGACTATACCCATATCTTCTGCGCTGCCCAGAGGTTCTAGGGGAGAAATTTCTACTGTTTGTGTAAGCGAAACTTAGTCAAATAGATCGGCCATCGCTATGTACAGTCGCCAAATTTGGTATATTTTCTAATCGCGTTACTCGAGGAGAGACCCCTGCCGTAGATAAGTTTCATTTAGTGAAGAATATTTCTTTATTGCGATATTTGGTAAATGTATTCCTTTATTCCAACTTCTCTATTATTTGCGGTTTATTGTTTTGGCCTAAGAGGCCTTTATAGTAAGTATACTTAGGAACTACAGCACCTGCTGTAGCAGTGGTCACACTAAGAAGCGTATTAGAAATTAAAAATTGATAATGGTATTTACTGACCTCTCGAAAATAAGTTGAACAGGGCCAGTTCAGAGGCCCTTGCACTCGCCAGTCACAGCTGCATCAGCGCGGCTGCAGAGGCAGAGCCGGAAATCTACCTAATGCTTCAAAAATTTGGTCATAAGTAGGTAGTGCAGATGATTCAAGATGCCATTGCAAACGCCAACAAGTAGCTTTTTGACCTATCAATGTGTTTATTGTCAGCAATGAGGAACTTGTTGGACCAAGTAATACCTTGCCTTATGCTTTTTATGCACATATTTGTAGTTCGTAAATTTACTAGGAGTTTCTTGTTCCATACAAACTAAGCTAGATGCCATTGTAAGTACCGAAAATTGCGCTTTTTAGCTTAATGCTGGTGTCTACTTTTTGCACGGAGTTTTTAGCCAGAATAAGTGTCTTGCTAAATGGTAATTACTTGCAACAGAAATTTAATAAGATTTACAGTCCTGAATGGTACTATGATGCACGACATTGCAAACGCCAAAAAGGTTTATCTTGCTTAACACACGTGCACAATTCGGTGAAGAGTAGTTGGCCAAAACTATATGGGTTAAAAAGTAGGGATCGGTCTCCCAAGAATACCAGAAAGCAGAGTCGAATGCTGACTCGGAAAAACTAGAGGGACCAGGATTCGGAGTCAGACTTCAGTCATCCGACTCCATAATCCTGGTACTTTGTGCTGCAGTACTGAGGTCTGACACATCGATCCACTGAGGACACAACACAGGATATCATGCATAGGTAGGACGAGCAACACTGAATGGAGCAGCTTTCCTTTATCTGGCACGTAACTATAATGTGGCTGTTGCAGATTCACGATAGTACCGAACTGAGCAGAGGACTTCTTTGTTAGACACTCGGCGCACTGCCTGCTGAGCTTCTACTCGGAGATGAGAGCTTAGTGCTGCAGGAGCGTAGTCCTGACGGCCACAGCGCAGGGGCCACCGAGAGGCAACGTCTGGTCATGAGACGCGGGTCGTCACTACTGACCTCCTTTGGTAAGGCACTACACTCGTATCCAGACGGCAACGGGCCTCCTCACGCGTGCAGTGACGTCATCAAGAGAGGCCAGTAATGACGTGCTGGCGTAAGAAGGGCTTATAAGGTAAGAGACTCGGTAGCCGCTACACAGGATACAGCTCGAGGGCACACTCACTGTTGGGAGGAGTCAGGACCCCGTCTGTAGGTGGTGAAGTGACCAGATGACGCCGAGCCGCTGTGCTCGATGACGGCGTGCAGTAAATACACGGCCCGGGGATCACTGGGGCTGTCGTCAAATGGAGACCTGCCAATAATATCCAACCATGCTTCATTAGCATTACTCTACACTCTACCCGACAATACACGCGTATTTCAGGTAAATACTGACCAATGCTCAGCATCTGCACTTTAATTAAGTACCGTATAGCAAATAAATTATTCCAACTACCATAGCCGAGATCTCCGCTGAGCAGTAATGAAAAAACGTAGCTAGTTGACCTCACCAGATACAATAATTATTTCTATTCTGGAAAAAATAGTAGCGGTATAATACGTATAATACTCTGACGTCAGCGGTGCGGTCAGGACATCAGAACACAAACAAAGACAAGAGTTCACTACCATTTCCAGGTAATTGCAACATTCACGTCAACGTAACGTTACGCCGGGGCCACACTACACATTCGTACGAACAATGTGGTGCTAGGATCAGCAGCTGGCAGTCGTCCTTGCCACCGTATCTATGCTACCGAGTTCAAATATATGTCAAGTCGACGAAAGAGTTGCTCATCCTCGCTTCCAACTGTCCGAACAAATGCATAGCCTATGTGGCCTGGGCGTTAGATTCAACCTAGATTGACTCAATGCGAAATGGTGATCACTAGAGCCCGCATTTATTGCACTTAAAGTATTGCAGTTATAGCTTCTAAAAATTGCTCTCACTGCACCTAAAAATT
>LQNS02278127.1:7128912-7140897 GCA_001587735.2 Parhyale hawaiensis | reverse complement strand
CAAACAGACAGAAACTGTAACGATTTACACTTGTGAAGCAGGTATCAAGAGTTAAAGGCAGTATGATCCCCTGGGCTAAGTCCTATACGGTGTCAAGTGAGCGAGAGGTGAGAAAATGATCTGTACACAGAGCTATTCTGTGATCTCGGATCTTCTCCTTCTTTGTTTTTTTTTTCGCTCGCTCTGCTGGTTGCGTGGGGGTTGTCAACCTCATGGAGTTTCTGGGTTCACAGGTCGCCAGTCTAGTTTAATTTATTAATAAGAACTCCATGAAACCTAGATTCAATTGGTAAGGATCATTTGATAGGGCAGGGATTAGAGTGTAAGTCTGAAATATTTCTAAGTTCTATCTAGCCTATTAGTTTTTACTCAAACAATTGCTTAGTGGGGTCATATAGGAATAGAGTGGCATAGGCATTTTTATTTACTTGTCTGTCTAATTGTTTTCAGTTAACTTTAATATAATGATGTGATATTAGAGGCATGAGCAATGAAATTAGCTCATAATAGAATACAAAAGCAAGCCATATACTCTCACAAAACTACTGTATATTAATATAGCGTATTAATATAATACTAGAGGATACGCGTGTGAAAAAATTCACGTGATAATCGATATATTTGCTTAATATCGGCCGGTATAAAATCTACTCTCCTTTTACTTGTACCGTCTTCATCGCAAGAAATTTGTGATAACTGATACACTTCTTCATTGATTGTACTTTCCTTACTAAAATACATATAGAGAGAGACGCTACGGCAGCCAACTCACACATGCGTGCTTTCTTCTGAATAGTACACTTCAATTCGTTTTCAGCACACTCCTTCCCTCCCTTAGATGACATGTAAAATATTAACTGTACTAGTGGACCCGTGCGTGAAAAAATTTACGTAATAATATATGTATTTGCTTAAAATAGGCCGGTGCGGAATTTTCTTTTCTTTGCTTGCTTCTTCCTTATCACAAGAAGTTTGTGGTGACACTTCTTCATTGATTATACTTTCCTTACAAAAATATACATATAGAGGAAAACGCTACGACGGCCAGCTCAAATTATCGTAAGAGATGCATGCTTTCTACTGAGCAGTACACTTCAGTTCGTCTTCAGCACTCTCATTCCCTTCCTTAGATGACATGCAAAAAAACTATATTAGTAAACACTGAAACATCACTGAACTTCATTTCCGCTGCGTATCCGAAATACACAGTGAGATAGCTTCAGCGTAACAAAATGTTTGCGTCCAAGAAGTTGGAATAAATAATTGTTACGTCTACTGCACCGGGAAAAATTGCTTCATTTATGCTTCGCTGATTTTCTACTAAATCTGTACATCATAAACCAAAAGAAAATGTAATTTCGATGTAGAGAAAAAAAAGTAATGACTATCAGACTCCACGGGAACGGCAAGAGCAGCTGGAAGAGCAAGAACTGCATTCATTGTTACTAACGATTAGCAATGTTTTTTTGCCCCTAATTGATATTGCCTCTAATAAATACGGAGCTTTAGCTTTGTATCCAAGATGCTCGAGGGTGGCTTATAACTCGGTCTCGGAGAAAACTTTTCTGTTGAAAGAAGAACCCAAAATGAAGAAAACAATTTGCTGCCAAGAAATCATCGTGGCAGTTACGCGCGTGCTGATCGCTGAAGAATATCTTACCATTTGTCTCGATTTATGTAGTCAAAATACGACGACCAGTGTAAACTAACGGTAGCTGAAGTTTGAATGAAGAAAACTTCAGGACAGAGTAGGCATCAAGATAGAAGAGACTGTTTAGAGAAGCTGTATGCATCTAATCTACATCGAGTGGACTTCAACGTATAGTCAAAGAAAGACCGGACCGGATCGCAATCATCAGATATACTGCTCCAGTGCCATCATCAGCAACCTGAAATATTTTTTATCAGTTTTCTACAGTATGAAGCATGACAGGATCACCACAGTCTTCAAGCAGATGAATTCACTGATGGAGCCAGGAAGCCCAGCTAATTTTCGCCTATCTAATTCGTTTAGAGCGTGACACCGAACATATAAAAAATATAGAAATATATCTAATCTATACTAAGAATGACCGTCGTGTGTTTATTTATATCTTTGGTGTCACGCTCTTAACGAAATATATAGGCGGAATTTAGCCCAGGTTGGAGGCTCTGGTTGTCCTCTCAAGCTCCATTGAAAGTGATGGGCATAAAATAGGCCGGGTTGCAGAAGATGGCAAACGTATCTTAAGCAGAGACAGTTGAAATTCCAACAATGAAGACATCGCAGGCTTAGTCTGATTTGTACGAGTATTAGCCTCTCAATACATCGAATCTACGGAAAAGTATAGGACGACCTTATGTCTGAATGCACTTCTTGCATCGCCGAAGTTGAAATCGTAGCACTGGATATCTGAAGCTTCCGTTGGCACTCTCTTGCTTCTTGATTCGTAGTTTCTTCCCACAGATGATTTCGTTGCATGAGCATTCTTCCCACTTTGATGCAATTGTCAACGAAACCGACGAAACATAAAGTTTGCACGGGCAGTAGACAATTATTTCTTCTAGCTTACTGTTTTCCTCTGACGAAGCAGTTTTCTCTTCATAGGTCAAAATTTGAGCACCTCAAATGAAACAGATATTTGAGGTGGAAAGACGGTTCCAACGGTATCTTTGCTACGGAGCGAACACATTGCATATAAGCTGCTATTTTGTTTAAGTTTGTTGGAGTGTTTGACTCATGATGTTACTTCTGCCTGTCTATATAGAAGACCAAAGGATGACAGCACGACAGAGGATCAATGAAGAAAAGATGAAAATTAAGAAACAAATAAGAGAAGAGGAGATTCCGCACCGGCCTAGAGGCATTAGACAAACGTATAG
This sequence comes from Parhyale hawaiensis, assembly GCA_001587735.2. Classification (NCBI taxonomy): domain Eukaryota; kingdom Metazoa; phylum Arthropoda; class Malacostraca; order Amphipoda; family Hyalidae; genus Parhyale; species Parhyale hawaiensis. The sequence continues at coordinate 7,138,035 of LQNS02278127.1, read as the reverse complement.
GTTATTGCGTGAATTCTTCACGCACGGGTCCACAAGTCAGATAATAATGGGGTAAGGATTTCACTTTAGCCTGCTGCAACCTCGTCATCGTTGATTACGAACTCTGCATCCTGGCCTATTTTTCGCCTATCTATTTCGTTAAAAGCGGACACGAAAAAAATATATATTGGATGAAGGAAATCTCATCCAGAAGAGAGTACGAACGACGATGCAACGGAGAGCTTAGAGAAGCTGTATATATGCATCTGCATCGGGTATATTCAACGTTTGGAAAGAAGAAAGTTTTTCCTATCTATTATTAAGAGCGTGACACCGAACATATAAATAAACACACGACGGTCATTCTTAGGGTTAGATACAAATATACAATAATTATGTATATGCAATATAATTAACAGAGCAGCTCAAGCTTCAGAAAATATTATGTTTGTATCTCAAATGGATTCCTTCATTATTTGCACCACTTGGGACTGGAATTATAAAGTTTGGCTATGGATTATGAAAAGTTAGTACAAGTTAGCATAAGGAATTAGACAATCTAGGTAGCTACTCCATTGTCAATGGTAAACATATAGATGAAACCAAAAAGAAAATTTGTCCACATTTACAAAATCTTTTATTTTTTAAAACCTGACACTGAAAATTGTGAGTTACGTAATTTGAAAAAAGGGATATATTTTTCTACCTAGAACGCCTCGGTGGCGTAAGACCATCATCCGCGGTAGTGGGGCAAATTCAACGAAGTCATTTTTGATGAACGAGGCTGGGGCACAGCCGCATTCTTCCCATGGATTAGCTCTTAGGAAAAAAATAGAACGCCCCATTCTCCAAACGATCTGCCGCGGTGGAGAAAATTCAACGTCATTTTTTATGGCCAGCTGGGCCCACTTTTTTGACATGGTCTACATCTAGGGCAACCCACCAAACTTAATACAAAAAATTATGAAGATTGCTCAACTCCTTCGACTACTTTTTGGGTGGACAGACATACAAATATATATATATTAGCGGTATTTACTTAGATCTTCAACGAAAACATCATCACCTCTCTCACTTCGTTCGCGAGTGATTAAGATATGATTCCGGAGTGGGGCTAAAAATACAGACAACGACTCCTAGAGCAAGTGAGATTCCGACTCACCCTCAAATGCTCCGGCTCCGAAACCCTGCAGCTCAACTGCTTTTTTTAAGAAATTTTGCACAAACAATATTGTAATTCCAAATGTTCGTACACTAGGCCTAGTAACTCTGTAAGTTGCAACAAATTTACGTAGGGAACCAAAGGTAATTCCGTAAATATGTTGTGGAGAACGTTCTACACAGTACCAACTCGCTGCTCACACGCACAATCAAGTGTGAACCCCAACAAGGCTGTCAACAATAATTTCACTGAATGACTGATGGGCTTAAGTGAAGCGAAAGTTGCTATCGTGAACTAGCTTTTAGCCGTCTTTAATTTTGTCAGCAGTCATTTTACTGTTCGTTGCACAAAGCTGCATTAACTTCATTATTGCCTTAATATGCTGTTATCAGTCATTTTAACCGAGAGAGCTTATTATTAAACGGCATTAGTTATGCTTGAGCTGTGAGTAAGCTTCACGTTATTTTTATAAAACCATCATTTATTGTTGTCAGCAATTACTAGAGCAATTTGCTCAAATGAATTTAAGCCTTTCATGAACTACCGCCGTATTTTAGTGGACCTGTGCTCATTTCTTCACTACCGGACAACACAGCTAATTCTCCTTCACATTTGGTCAAGTATTTTTGGACATAGCTGTACAATCTGCTGGCTTGTGAGGAAAAGATTGCAGCTCCCCTCCCCCGTCTCTCTCTCTCTCTACAACGTAGATCGCTTCGCTCTAACACGTAATTTCATTTTCAACGGCCCCAACAAATCTCAATGGCCTTGCCTTACTTCACTTGCACTAACACCTGTGTGAACGATTTGAATGAACGATGAATTCTTTTCACTGCCGTTATTAATGTTAGCTTGGCTGAACCAGAGAAATTTATTATCTCCAAGCATGCCCATATTGCTTGAAGTAACGTTTGGGTTTCTGTCTTCGCTGTACTATGTTTGGTGCGGTGAACTCTTAACAATTCTTCCTCTTAGTCTCTGCTCAACCAAGATAAGTTACTCACTTCTCTTGCCATGGAATGTTGGCACTTGAAGGTCTGGTATTAGGCAATAAGCCAATAACACCTTTAAGGTGGGCCACAGTAGTCAATACATAGGACAATTCTAAATACCTAAATAAATTGTAGTTGCTGCATATATGAATTGCCTATATGAGATACAATTCTGAGGCTAAATTTATTGGTGCTCTGTCGACGAATACCTGTATCTCATTTGTTTGAAAGAATATTCCCTTTCAATTTATTGCGCTAATTTGTAGCTACTAATTGCATGCATTCAGAACATATTCCAAGGCATTTGCTTTTGCGATGCACAGTATAAATTTTTAACATGGTGTAGAGCTGGTAAGGAGCTGCACAGTCTCGGGCATTTCTTACCGAGCTTTCTACATTCTCGTGCTGCAGCAACGGCTTGAGGGATCATACTCCACACTTTATTTCTCCCACGCTGTAGGGTATTGAGTTCAGTGACTGTAGACTCCGAAGCATTCTAAATATTTCTTTGCTTCCCGCGGCATTGCTGTTTATTCTGAATTTCTAGAATGCAGTATACGAAACATTTGCTGCTTTTGTTCATTCAATATCACGCGCAATTCCTTTCATATGAAATAATGAAAGTGACTGTATTTAAAATAGTTTCTTGATATGATTTCTCTCCATTGAGAAATACAAACACAATTTACTCAATTACATTGGTTGCTTCTAAAGCAAAGCCTTGAATTCAGAATTCTCTATCAGATCATTTTGTGCAACCAACTGTACTAAGAAGAAAGTTGAATCCCTAGGTTTTATCGCTTTCAGGTATACGCTTTTGACTTAGCAAGGCCTTCTTCGCTCATCCTGGGACAGCCATATCGGCGTCAGCTGCGCGCTTCTTGAGTGTCGATGGTTTGGAGCCTTGCTGAAGAAGTTTCTACGCTGGCATCTAAGAAAAATGCCTTGATCCTGAAAGAAGGGCTATTGAGCTGCGATGCCTTCCGATGGCTGCTTAAAATTTAAAAACATACATTTGTTTGGATTCGTTCGGCTTTCATTAGCAAAATTGGGACAGGCAGACCCTGGGCCGCGACTATACCCATATCTTCTGTGCTGCCCAGAGGTTCTAGGGGAGAAATTTCTGTTTGTGTAAACGAAACTTAGTCAAATAGATCGACCATCGCTATGTACAGTCGCCAAATTTGGTATATTTTCTAATCGCGTTACTCGAGGAGAGACCCCTGCCGTAGATAAGTTTCATTTAGTGAAGAATATTTCTTTATAGCGATATTTAGTAAATGTATTCCTTTAGTTCCAACTTCTCTATTATTGTACGGTTTATTGTTTTTGCCTGAGAGGCAACAATTATAACTTTTGTAGTTATTGAATGTTTTTATTGTTATAATCCATAATTTAGCAGATTTGAACTTTGTTTATTGAACTTTATTCAATGAACATTTCAAGCATTAGTATTAGAAACCGTGCACAAGTACGTCATGGTAGCAATTGAAAAAAAAACTTAAGTGCTTTACCGTTTCTGAAGTTGGAAACCAATCACTTTACTGTGTGGTTTTAGGCATTAATAGAAAATTTCCACAGTATTGCTAACTTTATAAGGGCAAGACAAAACGTAGTGTTTCGTAAGAATGGCATTGTTCGGTGGGTCGTTTGTCACGTACACGGGTCTTCGTAGAGTTCAGCTACTGCCTTTATAGTAAGTATACTGAGGAACTACAGCACCTGCAGTAGCAGTGGTCACACTAAGAAGCGTATTAGAAATTAAAAATTGATAATGTTATTTATTGACCTCTCGAAATTAAGTTGATCAGGGCCAATTCAGAGGCCCTTGCACTCGCCAGTCACAGCTGCATCAGCGCGGCTGCAGAGGCAGAGCCGGAAATCTACCTAATGCTTCAAAAGTTTGGTCATAAGTAGGTAGTGCAGATGATTCAAGATGCCATTGCAAACGCCAACAAGTAGCTTTTTGACCTATCAATGTGTCGATTGTCAGCAATGAGGAACTTAATGGACCAAGTAATACCTTGCCTTATGCTTTTTATGTATTTGTAGTTCGTCAATTTACTACGAGTTTCTTGTCCCATACGGTTCAAACTAAGCTAGCTGCCATTGTAAGTACCGAAAAATGCGCTCTTTTGCACAATGCTGGTGTCTATTTCTTGCACAGAGTTTTTAGCCAGAATAAGTGTCTTGCTAAATTTGTTATTACTCGCAAAAGAAATTTAATAAAATTTACAGTCCTGAATGGTGCTATGATGCAAGACATTGCAAACGTCAAAAAGGCTTATCTTGCTCAACACACGTGCACATTTCGGTGAAGAGTAGTTGGCCAAAATAAATCGTCATGATAACTGCTACATGGGTTAAAAAGTAGGGATCGGTCTCCCAAGAATACCAGAAAGCAGAGTCGAATGCTGACTCGGAAAAACTAGAGGGACCAGGAGTCGGAGTCAGACTTCAGTCATCCGACTCCATAATCCTGACTTTGTGCTGCAGTACTGAGGTCTGACACGTCGGTCCACTGAGGACACAACCCAGGACATCATGCATAGGTAGGACGAGCAACACTGAATGGAGCAGCTTTCCTTTATCTGGCACGTAGCTATAATGTGGCTGTTGCTGAATCACGATAGTACCGAACTGAGCAGAGGACTTCTTCGTTAGACACTCGGCGCACTGCCTGCTGAGCTTCTACTCGGAGATGAGAGCTTAGCGCTGCAGGAGCGTAGTCCTGACGGCCACAGCGCAGGGGCCACCGAGAGGCAACGTCTGGTCATGAGACGCGGGTCGTCACTACTGACCTCCTTTGGTAAGGCACTACACTCGTATCCAGATGGCAACGGGCCTCCTCACGCGTGCAGTGACGTCATCAAGAGAGGCCAGTAATGACATGCTGACGCAAGCGGGGCTTATAAGGTAAGAGACTCGGTAGCCGCTACACAGGATACAGCTCGAGGGCACACTCACTGTTGGGAGGAGTCAGGACCCCGTCTGTAGGTGGTGAAGTGACCAGATGACGCCGACCCGCTGTGCTCGATGACGGCGTGCAGTAAATACACGGCCCGGGGATCACTCGGGCTGTCGTCAAATGGAGACCTGCCAATAATATCCAATCATGCTTCATTAGCATCACTGTACACTCTAGTATAACGAATCTTGATGTTGCAAAATAGTACATCAATATAAAGATGATCACCGCTCATGGAAATAAGTTGAAGAAAACAAAGGAAGAACAGCGTAGCAACATCGTAAGAATAAGAAAATGGAGCGATGCTACCTGAACATGAAAAAACACAAGTAGCTAGTGAAATTCTAACTGAACCATTTTATTAAGCTGCGCACAACTTGAACAGAAAGAGGTTGTCCTAACATGTACGGGTTGTTCGTACCACAAGGCGTTACTAGAGATGGAGAAGATAAAAATGAAGCTAGAAGATCAGTTATGGCTCAGAGCCGTCAGCAGCCAACACTAGAAGTAACCCAAGACGTCCCCTGCGAGCTGCTCCTCATCACATAAAATGCCTGCAGAAAGCATCGTATGCCGATGTTAATGGCGCATTTTACTACTACACAGTACCTGGAAACCGTCCCGTCAGAAAATGGACACTTCCCTATTCTTTCAACTACACAAATCAGAAAACCATATAAAAATGTCAGATGCAACTAACAAATGATAAAGAATTCACTAACTGGAGTAGAAATCAAGAAATGCTCGTCAAGAGTTCCCATCTTGTTGAAATTTCTGTGGGATTCTTGCATGATCCCGGACGTTTATCTCTCACTACAAGTATCAATTTGGATTGAGGTCGGGTGACTATGATGGCCGTTTTTAAACGTTAATCTCTGCATTACTGAACCAATCCGTCACTTCTACACGCATATATTACAATGTTCCACAGCCAAAAGTTTTGAAAATCGATAGCTTATTTATTTCTCACATCTTGGGAAGAATACAGTAATAACAAATTTCTATAACTGTTTTTCTTTTGAATTAGGAGCAAAGCTAAATACCTAAACAATAAAAGGAAACAAATTTACAAAGCGAATTAAAATAAAGAAACGACTGGCCCTCGCAGACGACCATTAGCGTAAGAGCAACTCAGACTCCAGACAAAAATTTACTCTCTAAACTTCGCCCTTTTCGCTCTCTCGTCAACTGTTGACAGCGGCTTCAACCAGGGTGACGGAATCGGAGTATTTGAGGGGAAGTCGGAGTCAGAAGATTTGAGGAGGAACCGGAAACCCACTAGCTCCAGGAGTCGAAATCGAAATTTAAAGTCAAACTCCAATTCCGGAAAATCGCTTCACAAAATCAGGGTTCCCAAACATTGGAAAAAAAATTCCATATTGGAATTGAAAAATTCCATGATGAAGTCGGATTACATATTTCCAGCCCAGACAAGAGATAAGAGTAACTACAGTACTGTACTGACTCTCCTGAAAAGAGCACTTATAACACGTATGTTTAAGCTTAATATGAAGATAGACAATGTAAATATTACTTCGGCAGAAAATGGCCTCCTTTCCAACCCCGTCTAGCCATCCAATCCTCACCGTGGGGAAGGCTTAAAAGTCCACTGAGACAGTTAAGATAGTTACATTGTGAGCCTTTCCCTATACCTGAGTGAACTTAATATTTAATCTTTTTATAATATTTTTTATTTCTCAAGTACAGGGGTTGGCTACAAGGAATATTGGAGTGGGTGAAATTTACTGCCCAAACTTGATGCTGAGTGAAAATTTGGGTAGCTTCAATGGTCATAATATATACTACGGTACCTGTAGGTCCTAATGTCAGGATGCAGCACGAGCATAGAATGTTCTTTGAAAAAGTTAATCTTATTGCAATCAAAAATTTCTCAAAAAAAAAGCACTCTGAAGGCAAGGTATGCATTAGTAGGCTACTTCAGCTTGTACACGATAACGTTATCTTAGCCCACATTAAGGAGGATCAGCTATGGAGACAAGGGGCGCTACTCCCTCTTGGATATTCAGGGTACAACAGTCACTAAGAAGGCACCAGAGCCTCGCGTCTTTTATGTATTTGAACATCAATGAAAGTTTGTCACTGGGGTAATCAAATGAATGATTTTTCCAGGATTTGACAAATTGGTCTCAAATTCCATGACTTTTCCATGATTTACAACATTGTTTTAATTTTCCCAGATTTTTCCAAGATTTTCCAGGTATGGTTGGGAACCCTGAACATATCTCAAATTTTAAAATATTCATTCAAAAATTTTGTTATCGCATAAATTTTAAATGTGAACAAATTTTTCTTTTCTTACTTAATACACATATTAGCCACTGACAGTGAGTACCTAGATGGCCCAAGCAGAGTCTTGACTAATGCTGACAACTATTAATGTTTCAGTTTCAAATGGTACAAATAGAAAAGAATTCCATTACAAATGCAAACAAAATATTTTCTTAATCTTAAGCTGGTGTGTACTTTAGCATTTAGGCTGTACGAGCTGTTTTTCTAGATGATAATAATATAATTATTAATAGGTATATGAAAATTTAATACCCCAGATGCTACAAATGATGCCAAAAAGCAATATAATGGAGATGAAAATATTCTCTTTAGCTTAATATGCGTATTGATTTTGTTGACAAATAGGACAAATTTAATGGTCACATTAGTAGTATAAGAGAATTTCATCCTCCCAACATAAGTACCTCCTAAGCTTTTCTAAGAGAGGAAAAGGAAGAGACATATAGTATGTCGATAGTCACGTGGAACCCATGCACGAAGGTGTTCCAACACAGGATCAACGCGCACGGAAACAGCAAGTTGAATGGTGACTTTAAAAACTACTTGTGTTGAGGAGTCGGAGTTAGAGTCGGGAGTCGTAGTCGGAGAAACTTCAAGACCAACAGTCTGAGTCGGAAAAACAGGAGGCCTATGAGTTGAAGTGGGACAAACTGGAGAGCCAAGAGTTGGAGTCGGAGTTGGACTTGAAACATCAGACGCCGCCACGCCGGCTCCAACAGTGCATCTCAACTTGTCTGCCGCTACGAACCATAGTTCACTTACTATAGAAGCTATGTCAGATCTGTGTGCATGCGGTGCGCCCCTGAAATTTTCAGAATTGTGACGTCACAATTGCATCACGCCACTGTTGAAGCGAGGAATCTTTGGTATTTCCACAGTAGTGTGACGTAATTTTGACGTCGCAATTCTGAAGATTTCAGGGGCGTAGCGCAGACACGCAGATCTGACATAACTACAATAGTACGTGAAGTGTGTTACGAACACAGTGCATTACTGTGACTACCGGTCTGTCAGAGCAGTTCTCAACCGACCGCTAAGGTGGAAGCACGAGTGACACTGCCCCTCCTACTCAGCACATCCACAAGTCACGCCCAGCGCTGCCACTCTAATTTCGTCGGAATAAAGCAAAACATGAACTTAAATACTGACCGATGCTCAGGATCTGCCCTTTAATTAAGTACCGTACAGCAAATAAATCATTCCAACTACCATAGCCGAGATCTCCGCTGAGAAGTACTGAAAAAACGTAGCTAGTTGACCTCACCAGATACAATAATTATTTCTATTGTGGAAAAAATAGTAGCGGTATAATACGTATAATACTCTGACGTCAGCGGTGCGGCCAGGACATCAGAACACAAACAAAGACAAAAGTTCACTACCATTTCCAGGTAATTGCAACATTCACGTCAACGTAACGTTACGCCGGGACAACACTACACATTCGTACGAACAATGTGGTGCTAGGATCAGCAGCTGGCAGTCGTCCCTGCCACCGTATCTATGCTACCGATTTTAAATATATGTCAAGTCGACGAAAGAGTTGCTCATCCTCGCTTCCAACTGTCCGTACAAATGCATAGCCTATGTGGCCTGGGCGTTAGATTCAACCTAGATTGACTCAATGCGAAATGGTGATCACTAGAGCCCGCATTTATTGCACTTAAAGTATTGCAGTTATAGCTTCTAAAAATTGCTCTCACTGCACCTAA
>LQNS02278127.1:7082346-7095496 GCA_001587735.2 Parhyale hawaiensis | reverse complement strand
ACACCATAAGAGCACGAGAAGCAGCAACACTCACCATGACTAAGGGAGTGTATGTAAGTGAAGGGCGTCATGTCCAGCCTCAGTGGGTACCAGACCCGATCATTGCGCTTCTGAGCTCCACTGTCGAAGTCAGCCCACACGGAGCGGTTGATGTGCAGCACCAGCACCTTTGGTAACTGTAACATATATGCATGCTTCATAAAGCGATGTAATTAAATCGTCTGTGATTATTTCTCACTCACTGGTTTCTAATGATGATTATTATATTCGGTACTTTCAGCATCCGTTTCGATGACAGAGGCGATCTCAGAGAAGAAGAAAGAACGTACATACAATATATCGATAGAAATGTGGAACACATGCACGAGGGTGCTCCCACATAGGACCAAAGCGCATGGGAACAGCAAGTCGAGACAACACAGACAACAATAACATTAGTAGGAATACGAAATAGGAAGGAAGCAAAGTGGTCAAGAAGGAAAGACGTCCAGAAGGCCTAGCTTTGGCTAAAGTAACCTGAGAGGTGTCTTGGGACCGCAGTTCTCCATAATCTAGAATTCGGGAACTAACCTAACCCTATGGACTATCACCCATCCTACAGCATTTGAGGGGACTGGCTGCCGAAGTGCAAGTCCTGCAGAGTTCTTTATCAATGTAGCTACTAATACTTCCTTCATGAACTAAAAGCTTGGTTCAGACATTATCAAATGTCAGACATCGTCTAGTTTACGAAAGAATTGCTAATATCTTGGCATGTAAGGTAAAATGCCACATTACCTAACTGGTAGCCACGAGCCGTCACTGCTGTCAATCACTTATGACTTAGTTCTTTTTTTTCAGAACAGTTGAAACTACCATAAGAAGTAAATCAACTTTTGCTCATAACAAATCTCAGGAAATTAGCTCCGGTCTCAGTGATGGCACGGCAGTGGCAGATATATATAGTTAATAGTCAGACTGCTTAAGCCTCCGTTTCCGAGCAGAACGATATCACAGAGGAAAGAGCAAGGGACATATAGTATGCGGATAGAAACGGGGAACCCATGCACGAAGGTGTTACCACACAGGATCAACGCGCATGGGAACAGCAAGTCGGGAAAGAAGAGGCAGATCAGAAGCAAACATATATAATGATCAGAATAGCGTAATGAGATTCATGACACTTTTTACTTCTACGATAACTTTTTATTCAGTGTATGTAATTAAAACTTGAATTTCCTTCATAGCTACAGATCTCTACACTGTGTGTAGTAGTACAATGCATATACTGAAATTGAAGGATAAATTTGGTCGGTGTAGCCAGCCGTCAAAAATAACTGAGAAGTCATGCTGATACTTTACTGATTAAACTTCGTCACGAATTTTTCTACATAGGATGCAGTGTCTACTCAAAGGAACATAAGAGATTGAGCGCTTTCGACTTTACTCCTGCTGAGCAGCAACCTTTCCTTAATTATTATTAGTATTATTACATTGGTATTGTCCAGCTATTAACCGTTTCTTTTTCTCTGGTGAGAAGTAAAAATATATTTTATTTGCAGGCAGTCAAACATTAGTCATAGTAAAAACTTCAGCTCCGTAACGTAAATCCGCCATTATATCATACAAGTCGAAATGTTCCGCTCAAGGGAAATGCTGTTTTAGCAAAGGAAGAAATCACGTCAAGAAAAATAAATCTGGCAATACAATCGTTGTGCTCTTCGCTCACCTGCGCAGTCTTACTGCACTCTAGAGAATATCTTGCTATTTGCTCCACTGATCACCTATAAAGTGTGAGCATAAACTCAGAGCAGCTGAACTTTAGATGGGAGAAAAGATAAAATATTAGGATGCATGAGCGCGCCAAGAGAAGCTGTAGACATCTACATTGCTTGTAATGACTCCCCGTTTTTGGTGCGGAGATAGTCAACGCGTTGCGTTTAAATATCATCTTGCTAAACATTGAGAGACACCCTCCACAGCTAAGAACACCTCCTCCTGAAGTCACAAACACGTAACAGTCAAAGTTTCAGAGGCCACATTAATTCATAATCTTTTCTCTTTCGCTTCCACTGACTTGAGGTCTCCAAGCTCGCAGATGAGCTGCTATAAATCGTGCTTGCATTATTGTAGCTTTAGCTGAGGGCTTTTTTCTTTTTACTTCTTCCTCAGTCATCTCAAGTCCCGGCTGCTCTCTGGGAATGGGCCTGTTGGTCCATCTACTATGGCCTATCCAATCTAATTTCAATGTTGGCAAACAAGAAGTGCATTCAACTATGAAATTACCATATTTTGCCATTATTTAGAACTTGGTTGACTTTTCGATTTCTTAGGTGTCGTTTTTGTCGTTTTTTTTTAACAGAGTTAAAAACAGTCTCCAGCTTGGCTCAATTTTTACTTTTTTCAATAAAAGTACTGTTGCAACTATAAAAAACATTTGTTTTATATTGTCATTATTAAAATGAACAATGCGAATTGTAAAACTCTCAGACCAGGCCGGTTTCGATAAAAATCATCATTGAGATCGGGGAAAAATAAAGTATGTACATTAAATTATTTTCTGGGCCCTGGAGTGGGGGCTGTAGAATACCACTCCCGTCTTACACGTGGCGTAAGAGGCGACCAACGCAGCGTCGATTCCAAGCGACTAAACTCGAATCCCTTCTTATTGGCCACCAGCTGTTGCTTGACAGGCGTATGAGCCTGAGAAAGTGGGTTGTGGGAACCCTCAGGCGAGAAAATGCGTATGAAAGGCTGATGAGCTCCATCGAGCCAACGGCAACCAGAGAGGAGATCACCTGGCTGTTGCCATAGCCGTGCACCAGACATTCCAAGGTCAGCTCCTCTCCCTACCTGTCAATGGCGCAATCGAGTCTCTTCTCCCTTTTTCTTTCTCTTCTTTCTTGTTTTTTCCTCAGTGTTAATCCCGCGCTGTGAGCGGCAGGGACATATGGGAGGTTGGTGGATGCACCCACATGTCCACCGTGACTGTCATCCCCCATAACCAGGGGGGTTATGTAAGCCATACTCGGTATGCAGCTCTGCCGAGTGGACCAACTTTCTGCCTCTGCTTGTCACTTGCAGATGGGATTCTTTCTTCTCCTTTATATATATATCTGTATATTACTGTATATATTTTTTTCTTTTGCTTCTCTGTGGGGATGTTGAGAGTAACCCGGGACCGGGTCGGGCTCGAGGGTGTCGTCTCTATTGTATTAAAGGACTGCATGCGGAGCTTGACTTTGTGTCCCGTGGTGTGGATGTCGCGCGTAGTTCCGAGACAATGGTGACTGGCAGAAGGCACGGCGCTGAGCTTGCCTTGGGGGGTTTCAATCCCCTTTTCGCAGATCGGGCCTGGATTCCGTGGAATGTCCGTCCATGTCCGGAGTGGATTCTGCGCTTACCGGCAGTCAGAGCACGAACGCGCCTGTCATGAGATCATTGTTGTAAGGGTGTCTGGCCAACTGAATAATTTTTATTTATTCTCCTTATATCGGAAACCTCGATCCAGAGCACAGATCCTAAGTCAGCGTTTGTTTTTGCGGGATATGTTAATGCACACCACAGGGACTGGTTGGGATCTGCATCACCGACTGATTGTCATGGTGGGGCTATGTTGGACTTTTCACCTTGTCTAGTTGTGTGCAGCTAGTTCGTGGGTCCACGCATATTGCTGGTAACTGTCTCGACCTCGTCATGACTGATGTTCCGGACTTGATGACGGTGTCAGTTGGCTCCCCTATTGGCTCTACAGAGCACTCACATCTTGTTGTGTGATTACACTTGAACCAGGTTGTTCCTGTGGTAGACGCTAGAAGAGTCGTGGTCGTTTAGAACAGGGCTAACTGGGTGGCTATCACTCGGGCAGTAAGGCCTTGGCGCCGGACTATTGACAGCGAGGATCCTGTCTCTGAGCTCAGTGACTTGACTGTCCATTTTGGAGAGGTTTGTCCCTAAGAGGACTATTCTTGTGAGGTCTCGGGATAAGCCGTGGTTTGATGACCAGTGTCGGTTAGCTTTCGAAGCTAAATAAACGGCTTATCGGGCATGGCGGCGTTCGCGGGACCGCACATTGTGGCAGACCTATGTTGATCGTAGGGCCGAGGCTAAGCGTGTGCATGAGGAGGCACAGCGTCGTCTGAGGCAGCGTTCCAGGGAGTCTCTGCTGAGTATTGATCATCCACATCGTTGGTGCAGTGAGCTAAAGGGTTCTGTGTTCGGTGCTGAACCTTCGTTGCCACCCTTTGTTGGTCCCGGAGAAAGTATCATTACTGATCCCTTAGCTATGGGGGAGCTTTCGTCGGCTCACTTGAATGGGAAACAGAGCAGACACGTGTTCTCACTGCTTCATGTATGCCACCCTGAACCTCGCTTGACCTCTTTGGCGTTCAGATCTGGTGCAATCAAGGTGCTGCTTGAGGGCCTTGATCCGTATGCAGGTGTGGACTCGGTGGGCATGTTCCCTTTGCTTTATAAGCAGCTAGCTGACGTTTTTGCTCCCAAGCTAGCAGTGATCTTCCGGTGCCTGATACGGTTAGGAAGTTTTCCTTGCTGTTGGCGTACTGGGAATATTACTCTCATTCCCAAGGGTCCAGGGTCACCGTATGTTGCCAACTATCGACCCATCACACTGACGCCCATTTTGTCGAAGGTGTTTGAGAAATTGATCGCTCGTATGCTTGGTCGTTTTGCTGAGGTTACGGGGTTGCTGCCTGCTTGTCAGTTTGCGTACAGAACAGGCTAGGTTGTTGTAACGCTCTGTTGTCGGTGTCACACCATTCACAGCCTGTGCTGGATTGTAGGTCGGACGCACGCCTTGTCCAGTTGGACTTAAGCGCGGCGTCTGACACGGTTAATCACAGGAATCTAATATACAAGCTGGAGTCCTTTGGTGTGGGTGGTAGGGTTCTGTCAATCATTCGTGATTTTGTTTCTGAGCGAACGCAGAGCGTGTTTTGAACGCATAAATCGCGGTGGTATCTGGTGTCCCTTAGGGTAGTGCGCTTGGCCAGCTGTTGTTCGTTCTGCATACTAGAGACATGTTCTCTTCGCTTGAAGACACGATGATCAACTATGCCGACGATTCCCATTTGATAGCATTGATACTTGCTTCTCGCATGCGTAATGCTGTCGCCTAGTCTCTTAATAGGGATTTGTCACGCATTAGTGCATGGTGCTCGGCCTGGAGTATGGAGCTGAATGCCAGAAAGACCAAGTCGATGATTATCAGTCGGTCTCGGATAGTTGTACCGCAGCATCCTCAACTGGAGATTGAGGACACTTTGCTTCAGGAGTCTAGCTCCTTGGAGATTCTTGGTGTTGTCATTGATGAGAAGCTTACTGACGAGCCGTATATTAGGAGGCTGGTGTCACGTGCTTCCACTAAGATTGGGCTCCTGCGTAAGATGAATTCTGTGTTTGGTGACAGTGAGGTTGTGCGCAGATGTTTTTATGTTTTTTTACTGCCTGTGTTGGAGTAGTGCTCACCGGTTTGAGCTTCGCTGCTGACACTCACTTGTGTCTGTTAATTCGACTTGTTAGTTCAGCCAGCAGGCTGTGCGCTGACAATGATCTGGTGAGCTTGTCCCACCGGAGAAGGGTAGCCGAGCTATGTATGTTTTATAAGGTGTACAACAATGAGAGGCATTGGTTGTATTCTTCTCTCCCTGCCCTCAAGGTCTTTAGGAGAGAGGCACTTGCTGCGTGCGGAGCGCACTCATTCACGTTGGAGGATGTTGGATGTCGAACTAATCAGTTCGGTCGGTGCTTCGTGCCCTGGTCGGTTAAAGATTGGAATTTGTTGCCGGCATCGGCTTACGGTCGTATTGGCCTGCAGGCGTTAAGTCAGCTGTCAATGGTTTTTTTGCTGAATTTCCTTTTGCAGTGTTTTGGGTTTCCCCGGTGTTGCAAGGTGCTTTATTTAGGTTGTATTACCTGCCCGTGGGGGTTCAAGCGTGAAGTTTTAATAATAATATACGATAGTTGCGAAATTACAATTACAAAACTCCATACTTTTTCGAAATGTAAATGCTATCCTATACAGCTAGGTAAAAGAAAGCGATAAAAGAAAAAAAGCCTATAAACATTCAAGAAAAATTCTCAACTACTACTGCCATTTCTAAAACAAAGAACTAGTTTATATTGTTAGGTGCGTGGGACTCGACGGGAATTTATACAATGGACAGGGGTGGGAAGATTGGTCGATGTTCAAGGAAGGGCGTTCAGTTTTTATGTACATTGATTCTGAAATACGTAGGTCAAATTGAATCTGTGCACTGTCTATTATAGTGAAATTACAGAAATGTAATTGGTGGTTCTTGAGTTCACAGTGATCACGAGGGCATGGAAAGTGGAAACTGAGTCGTTATGTGACACGACTAGTCTGCTACCACCTGATTAATTTGCGTACAAAAAGAACTTGGGATTGTTATGACGCTCTACTGTCTGGGTCACACTCCGTCCAATCGGCGCTGGATCGCCCTTTCGAAACGCGTCTCTTCCAGATGGACTTCAGTGCGATGTTTAATAGTGTCAACCATAGATGTCTCCAGTATAAATAGGAAACTTTTGGTGTGGGTGGTAGAATGTTGTCAATCATATGCCATTCTATATCTGAGCGCACGCAGCGCGTGTCAGTGGATGGCTGCGTGAGCACATCTGTCAGGGTGGTTTCGGGTGTTCTTTAGCGTTTTGGATCAATTGTTGTTTGTAAAGTACACTAACGATATGTTTTCCTTGTTTGAGAACAATATTATCTGGTTAGCGTAATGATGTTGTCCAGTTTTTAAAGACTTGCCACAAATAATGCATGATGCACCTCATGAAGTATAAAATTGAATGCAGATAGAATTAAATTGACGATTGTCAGCCGGTCTCGTAATTTATTACCTCCACGTCCCCCACTCGAGATATGTGACCCTATTCTGTAGGGGTCAAGTCCTTTTCTACGACACTTGGTGTTCTTTTTGATTTGATGAGAAGCTAACGTTTGAGGTGCATATCAGGCGTCTTCCTGGAAAGGCTGGGATTCTGCGTAAGGTTCACGCTGAGTTTGGTGATGAAAGAGTAGTCCGGAAGTGTTTCTATGCTTTTTTGCTTCCTTTGTTAGAGTATTGTTTCCTTGTGGGGCTCGGTTGCCACTAGTCTTCTTCGTCTGCTTGATCGACGTGCTGGCTCTGTCGGCCGGTTGTGTGGCCAGAATAATTTGGTAGACTTGACTCATAGGCAGAGAGTGGCTTTCTCCTGAATGTTATATGAAGTACTCAATAATGAGGGCAATTGGCTACATTCTTCTGTTGCTGCTCCAAGGATCTTTGGACGAAAAAACAAGTGAGCGGCGTCCGTAGCCAATTCCTTAACTTTGGGAACAGTTAGGTGAAGAACTCGTCAGTTCGGTCGGTGTTGCATCCCCGGAGCAGTAGGTACTGATATGGAATTTGTGATACGTCGCGTCGATCTGCAAGCATTCAAGTCGACTGTGAATATTTTTTTTGATTCTCTTTCTTAATAACACTTGGTAGTTTTGAGGTCGCCCTGTGCTTCATTTGGGTTATTCCCGTCCTTTGAGGCCCTGGCGGGCAGTTTTATTAAGAAAATAATCTAAACTTCAGCTGCTCTGAGTTCACGCGCAAAGTGAGAGAATGGTCAACGGAGCACAGGATAAAGTATTCTTCACAGTATTGGACATACAATGATAGGAGAAAAACACAAAACTTTCGTAGTAACAATTATTTTTCCATATCAATTTTTTCCCTTGATGAAACGGTTCAGCTTGAGCAAAACAATTTCGATTCATATGATGTAATAGCTGGCATATCTATGATAATTATCCGAAATTTGTACTATGAGTGTCAGCTGAACAAGAATTATTTTTTAATGCATCTCACCGAAGGAAAGGATCGGTTACGTTACTCAATAGGAGTGAAGATGAAAACGGCCATGTCTTACGTCAAGTAACTACACGGTGACCTTCATACGTACATTAGCAACGAAAGTGTCATCATGAAGAAGTGCCACAATTCTTCACCATCGTTTTTGACGGATAAGTACGCCAGTAAACAGACTTGAATAGATAAATACACATTGGTTTTTAATACCTCCACCAGGGAAGTTAGGGTTTGATCAGAAATTGTCTCTGTTATCAAGATAATTGAAAAAGTTACGGATAGATCTTCATGAAATTTACAAGGATTGTAAGGTATGTTAGGAGGAATAGATAATTAACTTTCGGTGAAAGTCCGTTAAAGTTTGTTTTTGCGCTTGCCCTACCTGTCTTTTCTTGGCACCTTGATGCTAAACGTTATAGACGGATCGTCAAGAAAGTTACAGAACTACTGGAATGTCACGAGGGACAGTAGATCAAATTTTAGTGATGATCAAAAAGATATTCCGTTTTCATGACAAAGTTGAATTTTTGGTGAACATTGCGTTGCTGGGCGGAAGTATGAGCTCTCATAGCGCTTTTCTAGGAATGGCGTTTGATTGCCAGCAGAGAAAAATATGTAGGTAGCGGTACTATCAACAAGTTAAGAATGATGAAGAAAACTACAATTTTTATTTAGAACTAAACTGCCCGTGACCCGTTGGGGCACTAAAAACCTACCGTAAGTATTCCATTTTTTATATTCGATTCGGTATTAGGTATTATAAGATATTTTAAGCCTCCCTAAATAAGTACTAAGCTATACTAAGAGAGGAAAAGGAAGGGACATATAGTAGGTATGTAGATAGAAAAACTGGGAACCCATGCACGAAGGAGTTCCCACACAGGATCAACGCGCATGGGAACAGCAAGTCGGGAGAGAAGAGGAAGAACAGACAACAGTAAGATCAGTAGGAGTATGAAAGTGGAAGGAAGCAAAGTACGCTCGATTCGTGGATTTGGAGGTTAAGTCAGATTTAAAAGTATACTGTTGCTATACTGAAATACGGAGATTAATATTTTTCCGAAATAAATGTTTTGCCAAGGCATAGATGTACGTAGATATTTGTTTTAGCTTTAAAAACAGTAGGCTGATGCTATTTGTCAATCGTCTTAGCAACTGATACTGGCCAAACGACTAAAATTTCAGAATTTCAATTCTTTAGTACACTTGACGTATATATAGCAAACGGTATCGAAGTTACGACGCAGCTCAAGTACTATCCGTCTCGTCTTGACTCTGGAATGATGTTCCAGCAGCAGGTGCAGCCAACTTGCTTATGCTTGAATAAGCGGCTGATGGGATGGTGCACGCCACTCAACAGTGTCTCTTATACCTAAAAGTGACTACGAGAATTGAGCTTGTCTGGAAGCTGCCTCAGAAAGCCACCGTGGAAAGGCCACGGAGCTCAGGTGCATCTCCCATTGACAGTCTTAGAAAATGTTCAATGTTCGAATTTTTTCGTATTTTATAGCAAAGATTGTATGCACGGAGACATAGAAGTAAACATGCAAGATTTTATTATTATTATTATATTGGTATTGTCCCGCTATTTCTGAAACTTAGACAATCAATAGCGATCTAAGATTGATTTACTCGGCTTACAGCCGGAACCACAACGTTGTGCNGATAAAGGATCAATGAAGTAAAGAAGAAAATTAAGAAGCAAATAAGAGAAGAGGAGATTCCGAACCGGCCTAGAGGCATTAGGCAAACGTATAGGTTATTGCGTGAATTCTTCACGCACGGGTCCACTAGTGATAGAAGAAAAACACAAAACTTTCGTAGTAACAATTATTTTTCAATATTAATTTTTTTCCTTGATGAAACGGTTCAGCTTGAGCAAAAAAATTTCGATTCGTATGATGTAACGGCTGGCGTATCTATGATAATTATCCGAAATTTGTATTATGAGTGTTAGCTGAACAAGAATTATTTTTTATTGCATCTCACCGAAGGAAAGGATCGGTTACGTTACTCAATAGGAGTGAAGATGAAAACGGCCATGTCTTACGTCAAGTAACTACACGGTGACCTTCATACGTAAATTAGCAACGAAAGTGTCATCATGAAGAAGTGCCACAATTCTTCACCATCGTTTTTGACGGATAAGTACGCCAGTAAACAGACACTTGAATAGATAAATACACATTGGTTTTTAATACCTCCACCAAGGAAGTTGGGGTTTTGTCAGAAATTGTCTGTCTGTTATCAAGATAATTGAAAAAGTTATGGATAGATCTTCATGAAATTTACAAGGATTGTAAGGTATGTTAGGAGGAATAGATGATTAACTTTCGGTGTAAGTCCGTAAAACAGTTTGTTTTTGCGCTTGCCTTACCTGTTTTTTCTTGGCACCTTGATTCTAAACGTTATAGACGGATCTTCAAGAAAGTTACAGGAACTACTGGAATGTCACGAGGGACAGTAGATCAAATTTTAGTGATGATCAAAAAGATATTCCGTTTTCATGACAAAGTTGAATTTTTGGTGAACATTGCGTTGCTGGGCGGAGGTATGAGCTCTCATAGCGCTTTTCTAGGAATGGCGTTTGATTGCCAGCAGAGAAAAATAGGTAGCGGTACTATCAAGACGTTAAGAATGATGAAGAAAACTACAATTTTAATTTAGAACTAAACTGCCCGTGACCCGTTGGGGCACTAAAAACCTACCGTAGGTATTCCATTTTTTATTTTCGATTCGGTATTAGGTATTATAAGATGATTTAAGCCTCCCTAAATAAGTACTAAGCTTTACTAAGAGAGGAAAAGGAAGGGACATATAGTAGGTATGTCGATAGAAAAACTGGGAATTCATGCACCAAGGAGTTCCCATACAGGATCAACGCGCATGGGAACAGCAAGTCGGGAGAGAAGAGGAAGAACAGACAACAGTAAGATCAGTAGGAGTATGAAAGTGGAAGGAAGCAAAGTATGCTCGATTCGTGGATTTGGAGGTTATGTCAGATTTAAAAGTATACTGTTGCTATACTGAAATACGGAGATTAATGTTTTTCCGAAATAAATGTTTTGCCAAGGCATAGATGTACGTAGATATTTGTTTTAGCTTTAAAAACAGTAGGCTGATGCTATTTGTCAATCGTCTTAGCAGCTGATACTGGCCAAACGACTAAAATTTCAGAATTTCAATTCTTTAGTAGACTTGACGTATATATAGCAAACGGTATCGAAGTTACGACGCAGCTCAAGTACTATCCGTCTCGTCTTGACTCTGGAACGATGTTTCAGCAGCAGGTGCAGCCAACTTGCTTATGCTTGAATAAGCGGCTGATGGGTTGGTGCACGCCACTCAACAGTGTCTCTTATACCTAAAAGTGACTACGAGAATTGAGCTTGTCTGGAAGCTGCTTCAGAAAGCCACCGTGGAAAGGCCACGGAGCTCAGGTGCATCTCCCATTGACAGTCTTAGAAAATGTTCAATATTCGAATTTTTTCTTATTTTATACCAAAGATTGTATGCACGGAGACATAGAAGTAAACATGCAAGATTGTCGGAGTTTCAGAGATATATAGATTACTAGACTGCCCATGACTCATTGGATCACTATCACCATCTTCTCTGCTTCTTAAAGGAATAGGTACTCAATACACTCCATGTAAGCAGGGGTAAATATTTATATGACACTAGTTGGCACCTGTGAAAATAACTTCTGGCGAGCAGTTTATTTTTCCCTATGTTCAACACAAGATTGTGTGCAGACAAGAAGGTAAGCAAGTAAATACAGTTCATAGAGTTTTAATATAGCTAACATAGATTGTGTTTTTCTAGTTCTATTTTTTTTTTTTTTTACTTTAAGGTTATAGCATCAAGCGAAATTATTTCCTGTATGCACCTGCCAGCGCAGGTAGTACTTTCAAAAGTCAAAATAGATCAGTTCTGTCATTAGGTGCTAGAGAAGTGATTATGAAGTTAAACAATCAGGATAAAGTTTCAACTTGACCAATTTCAAAGATTGCGAATACAGTAAAGCTAAATGCGTGGTTGACCCTATTGTGGCAAATTATCAGAAGACTGGTCCATACGCAGCCAAACAGTCAACTCGTACACCTAGAAAACGTCATAAAGAGCAAATAGATGGATTGTTAAGCATATCAAAATGATAGGTTTGCAATAGCAGCAACTCTTTCACAAGGAGCTGGTGTGTTGTGTTGATTTTGTTCCCAATTTAAGCTTCCCTACTCACCGAGTGTGATAGAAGGTTGATAAAAGGTACAGATACCTATTGCTCCACGACCGCGCACTCTACGTTCCAAGATTAACCGCCGTCGTCAATGCGCGCCTTCTCCAAATCACGAGTAAAATTATAACTTCTAGTTAAAACTTGACTGACTTCTTTGCTAAATCGTTCAAGAGAAAATATTTTTTCATGGGGCAACGATCAGAATGTTAGAAAGAGTAAGTTAAAAGCCTGGTAACCCAAGTTCATATTGTTCCAATATACAAATGTATATAATTTACATGTATAGGTAGCTACATACTGAGTTATTTGTATGTTTCAAGAATAACAGATTAGAAGAAATACACACAAATACGTATACGGCAATTCCGTTAAGAAAACAGAACATTAGCATACTAGTTAATGAGGTTTAATTTCATCGTATTAGGTTTTATAGTGGTTCATCACACTATCAATTACCGAAACTTTCTTCTCCTTCACACTTACACATAGCTACACTCTTCTACTTTGACAATGTTTTGCGATGCATTTCTTTTGATCCATTTCTTAATAAGGGCCAAATGTGGGAAATCTGTAGCGAGCTGCGGTTATGCTGTGGCCGGCAGCTTTCAAAACACAACCTCTCCATCTTTTTCTGCTTTGCCGTTCTCAACACATTTGGCGCTGTGGAAAAAGCGTGGTCACAAAATAAATGCACGATGAGGATATCGCGCGGATAAATATGTCGCGGTCGTGAAGGAATACCTGTACATGTTGTATCTCGACAGATATTGCAGCCCATGCACGGGGGAGCTCCCACAGTGGGTCGAGGCGTATGGGCAAATAGGAAAGAAGAGTAAAAAAAATTACAGTAAAAGAGCAAGAAGTGGAAGGAAGCATAGCAGGCGCGACACGCAATTGGTGCCGAAGGCTGTCTAAGGGGTGACTCACTCTGGCAATTGTCTGCTGTTTGGAGAAGGTCCGTCTGACAGGCGCGCCACACTTGCGCGAGCAGTGCTCACACTCGACACCGTCCACCAGGTCGGCCGAGGTGTAGCTCTCCAACAAGCTG
>LQNS02278127.1:7070615-7081479 GCA_001587735.2 Parhyale hawaiensis | reverse complement strand
GACTCACTCTGGCAATTGTCTGCTGTTTGGAGAAGGTCCGTCTGACAGGCGCGCCACACTTGCGCGAGCAGTGCTCACACTCGACACCGTCCACCAGGTCGGCCGAGGTGTAGCTCTCCAACAAGCTGACGAGCGAAGTGCCAGAACACGAGGGGGTCTGGGTCGGCAGCTGCAGGGATATCGATTCAAAACGGTCCCAATGAGCAGCTCTCTGTCGAAACAAGTGATTCCATCAGCAGGCGTGCGCAGCAAAATTCCTGCAATAGGTAGAGAGCTACTCATAATTTTGTGAAACTCTGAAATCTATGAATTTTGAGCACCTATTCACCCAATCCTTTTATTAAGGATTAAGAATAAATTCAACTACTGACTGTAAGTCACACTATGTACACACAAGCAGCTCCTTAACTTGGAAAAAGGCAGAACACAAACAGATAAACTAGCTAGGTACAGTACAAGATTTCTCGCCTCACAAATGTTTACTGATAGTACAATCTACGACAACAGGGGATAAGAGAAAAAAAAAATTATCAAAACAGTGCAGCAAATGAAAAAAAAAAAAGAAATAGGGAAAGATCGTCTTACAATAAAAATGTTAAACATACTACCGATATTTCTCAGAATGATATGAAAGCGTAGGTCATTGGTTTGGCCAGAACTTCGACTAGCTACTTAGAATAATTAGCTAGTAAAATTGAGTCTCAACAAGTACCAAGTATTTTTTTCATATTTTCAACACGTATGATTTGAGTGAATTGAAATAGGCAGGAGGCGAAGTAACACGCCATATCTATAAGACAATGTAATAAACCTGTGGATCCACGTTAGGCGAGTACCGAGGCCATTCTTGACTAGAGATTAAGTCAAAACAACTGGTGGGTCACTCGATTTCTCTGAGTAGTGTAGAATCTCATTAATGAAGCTGTTAACCAACGCCATAACCAGCAGAAAAGGACGTCAATGCGGCGCGCGACAGCATGGGTGGAGCAATAGTGCAAACGTGGAGATAAAGTAGGCAGCACGACGGAGGGAGGGTGTAGCAAGAGGCATGGGGCGGGGTAAGAAATGGAGAGCGAGGCAAAAAGAGAAAAGACAAGACATAAAGAAAGCCCACCTGATGTTACTGTAACTTTAGAGCAGGGTTGCGGAATCGGTGAAAGTTTGCCAGTTTAGTACCAACCTTACCTTGTGGGTCTTCGGATGAAGCCGATGTGACGTGAGCAACACCCCGCGTGTCTGGAGTCACGATGCTGGTTGTCTTCTGTGGGACCGCAGTTAGCGACCAAAGGGAGAGCCAGCAGCGAATTATCTCCACAGTGCACGTAACCGCTGACCGCTGGTCTCCCTGGTATTTTTCTTGAATTAGAATCTAGCAAATTTTCAAACTCTATAATTTTGACATCGGTGGCGTTTCGAATATGCCGAGGCATTTTGTTAAACAACCTTGCTCCCCGTACAGCGAAGCTATTAGAATATTTTGTGGCTCAGCTTTTTCGCCATCTCTGTTTGGGATGCGTACATCACAAGTTCTTCCAGTTCTTTCCGAGTGTCTGGCGACAATCCGCTCACTCACATTCACAGTGATACGTTCCAGAATTTTCCAAACATCTATGATAGAAAATCGCTCGAATCTTCGTTGTGATAAATACAATTGGAGACAGCTAAGTCGTTTGCGGTAATCGCACTCCTGCATGTCTCGAATACTGGCCGTGAACGATTTTTGGATAGCTTCAAGTTGTTCTAGCTTTTTTCTTATACTCGGCATCCAATGTGGAGAACAGTATTCTATTCTTGGATGAATTAATTAATTGTTTCTATAGAGTGAGCATTACATCTACTTCGCGTGACGAGAAAGTTCGTAAAACCCATCCACTCCATGTTTCCCACAGCGATAACTCTAGCAATATGCTCTTCGAAGGTAGCACCGTCTTGCAATCTCACTTCGAGGTCCCCTAAAACGGCCTTTCTTTCAATTTTATGCCCATCGGTGGTAGAATATAGTGTGGATTCGAAGAGTGTTTGATTTTTTCAGTATCTTAGTAGTTCGAATTTTGTTTCATTAAAGGTCGTATTATTTTTTACCGACCATTGCTAGCTGCTTTCCAAATCTCGCTGCACATACAACACATCTCCTATAGGTTGTACAGCAGCTAGCATTCGTGAATCGTCAGTAAATGACGAAGGGACTGCATAGTTGCATCCTTACCACATGTCATTGATCATATGGGAAAGAGAACAGGCCCAAGCACGGTGCCTTGTGGTACTCCACTGAATACGGGCTGTTTTGATGACACTTTGTTGAAGATAGTTACACTTTGAGTTCTATATGACAGGAACGCTTCAAGCCACCGAAGAAACTTTCCATGGATACACATGCGGGAAAGTTTTAACATTAGGATTCCGTGGTCAACTTTATACGCTGGCAGTTAAAAGGAAAAAAGGAAAAAAAAAACATGAGTCGGAGATGGAAAGAGACAGGCTTTTCTTGGGTCCAAGGAGTCGGAATTCGAAGTTGGCTGAACCCCGGAGTCTGAGTCACACTTTACCCGATTCCGCAACCCTGCTCTACAGGCACCCTAAGGTACGACTCACAATTACATATGGAGGGCGAATCTAGCGAAATTTAACCCTAAGATTCATCCTATGCCGCCTCAGGGCTGTAGACTGGAGTGAAAGACAAAACTATCTTAATAAGTACGATGTACGTAAAGGTAGCTAGAAGAGTTACATACAGCATTCTTCTAAAGCTACCAATGTTTGCACAAGCAATACGAATTAATTATAATACGTAAAGGTAGCTAGAAGAGTTACATACAGCATTCTTCTAAAGCTACCAATGTTTGCACAAGCAATACGAATTAATTTCAAGATTACGACTTGAAATAAACCACAAAAATACAGATGCAACAACTACTTGTACTGAAAAACAGGCAAGCACGCACCTTAGTCCCACAGATCAAGCACTGAAGCTGGTTCGCGAAATATCCTCCAAGGGGAAGATGTCTTGATTGCAACTGGAAATTTGAAGCGTTGCCTTTTCTTCTTTTAATGCCATCCAACTGATTATAATGCACGCCTGCGTCAGTCCGTGGACTCGGAATAGCAGCATTCGTTGGCGAAATGTCACATAATACGCTATTGGCGCTACTGGTCGCCTGTAACTCGCCACTCCGCCGATGACGCAAAGGAGGACAAGCATTCACTGGCGGAATGTCACTGTATACATTAGAATCACAGCGTACTGGTAATATCTCGTTCTGCAGCGACAGAAGCCGGCCGACATCGAGCAGGGACGTGCAGTGACCGGTGCTGAGAGACAGACCGTTCTCACCAGCAGTGTGAGAAACACTGCGAGCTCGGCTGAGGTGGCCTGTGAAGCGCTCAACCTCCTCCAGCTCGGCCTGCACTGTGGAGAATAGCGTGGCCAGCATTTCGTGACAGTCATGTTCTCCAGCTAATATTTGCCAGCCGTGGTCACTTAAAGCTTCATACACTGCAGCTAATGAGCCAGTGCCAGAACTGCCATCGTTCACACCTGAACAGACAATATAGCACAAAATAAAATAATTAAAATGGGAATTACAGGAAGATGTCAAACTTCTGAAGCATTACAGCAACATCACAGTTGACGAACGATGTGCACAAGAACTGCTTAATAAAATACATGCATATAAGATTACCTACAGATAATAATAAAAGCAAGGGAAAACTGAACCCACGGAGAAAATAGGAGTGTATCATTATCAAATATATCATCTATAAAACACAGTCAAGGGTGACGAAACATTTGTAATAGATCAGCTCATGTAGGACTCCACTCACATACATATGTTAGGGCAACAGTGGTGTGGCAGATGATAATCTGCCACACCATGAAATTTCATATCAACGCATACGGTAATAAATTCGCATCTTGACAACCTGCAAATCTTTCATAGAAGTCCTACACAACCATATTTGTAGGCAAAATGCTTATGAGAAGCAACAGCGCCGCCGGAATGTGCGCTATTACGTTACTAAAGGGAACGTAACACCACACACACAGATAGAACGGAACCTTCTAATGGTCCGCAGGCCAAGTAAACGTAAACGGAATTACGAGTGCTGCGGCTGCTGCCTTCTTCAAAATCAACGTCCCGGGCAAGCCAGGCCGGCAAACCGAATTTTACAGTGGGTGAGGGGAGCGCAGCAAGCTGTGGCAGGCTGCAGCCAATGCGGCTGACTCCGCCAAGCTGCTTGGGCCAGATCAAGCAAGCTATCATTACATTACGGCATTACTTGACCCCGGGTAGGAGGGAGGCTGATGATGGTGTTGAGTTTGCCTCAGTGGAGAAATATTATGCATATCGGCGCTATCGCTTATGATAAGTGTTATTTCCCCAAGTTACGCTCCCTGACACCACGAACTGGCAGCTGGGTCGGCAGCCATAGCCTCGTTCTTTTGACGGGTCAGTACTTGTACCCTCGAAGCCGTAGCTGATGCTTAGCACTTGGGTCAAGACTTGACGGAAGGCAGGTTTGCCAGATGAGGCGGAAACAGGTGAAGGAAGACGGGGCAGGGCAGACTCCGTCGCTGACTGGTAGGAGGCCCAGTCCGCTCTACGGAAATTAGTGAAAAACCGAAGATACAAGGGTGACTGGGAAAGACTAGTATGGGAAGTAATGATAAAAACATGGTCAGAACTAAGGGAGATATAAGTTAGCCATTCAAAATCTAGCGCCCGATTGGCGCTAAAAAGGGTCAAGTCGGTTAAGGATGGAGAACCGCAAAAAAGGACGGTTGGTGTGAGTGTCGCCATTGGGATAGCCAGCTCGCGCGAGTAGACTGCCTCGCATAGTTGGACATTCCTAGGGGTGATGCACAAGGCATCCAGGTCAGCCTACAGATTTGAAGACCAGGAAGGGTGGTGGGCATTGAAATCGTCGCACACCAGCGGCATGCAGTGAATACAAGAACAAAAGTAGGGTGAGTAGCCAGCAGGGCAAAAAAAGTTGGTGGGATGGTGGGAGACATACTATAGCTACATGCACAGATGACTATCCGAGGAGGCAACCTACACTCCCTGAACCTCAAGAACACCGTCCGAGATAAGTTCGAAGGTATCGATCAGTGTTTAAGTCAGGGAGTGGCGTATGAGGATGAGTAGAGCTCCACAACCACCACCAACACTCGGTCTATCTCGCCTGACGTCCGAGAAGTGAGAGAACTGGCGAAAGCCGGAGCGGGCATAGAGTTTGGTTTTTCTGAATACAGTACTGGCAGCAGAGATCTGCTCCCGCTCCAAAAAAATTTCCAACTCCACACGGCAATGCTGCAAACCATAACAGTAACTTGAGCTGGAATACAAGGCTGACTGATGACGAGGAAACGGGGGCCGAAGGAGGAGGGAGTGATGATGGAGCCGGGTGAGCAGCCGGAGGCTGGAGACCCAGGAGGGGGACGGGGGCACGCCAGGTCGGGCATAGCCAACCGGCGGACAATGTCCATAGGAGATGAAGGCCCGAGTACCGCCGGTGGACCCAGTGGCCGCCGCCCTGGCACAAGGAAGATTCCCCCGCAACACACCGCAAATGGAAAGTTGGCGGGACCTGGGTCGGGGTGTATGCCAGCCCTCAGTAAGAGCCACAATGGCGCCTAGACGATGGAACGAGAACGAGACCGGCTTGGGCAGAGAAAGTCGGCACCACTTCTCGCCCGAAGAAGAAAGAAGACAGAGAAAAAGATGAGCGGAAATGGGGAGGAGGAGGAGGAGGAGGAGGACGGCAGGTTCGAGGCAGTGTGCTCAGTTTGCCTAGTCCACGGCAGGAGCTGGAGATGAGGCTACAACACCAGGCAGGCGAGGAGCATCCACTGCGAAGTGGCGCACTTCTGGTCCAGCTCATCTCACCGCTGACGTCCTAAACCGAGAGATTAAGAGACTTACCTCCGAGGCAACCAGGAGGGTTGGGTGGAGACAGTGGAGCGATGCGATCATCGCACGCATTCCTCTCGTTATTAGTCTCTGCTCTAGTCCCTCTCCGGCAAATGTGCCCGGATAAGCTCAAACTTGCTCATCAGATTCGCCGACGTTGGAGAACCTCGGACAATAGAATCGTGCAACACTTCCGTCAACAATTCACCACTGCCTGCGGGATGCTAATGTTTTCTCTGTTTAGTCCCTTGCCCTTATCATCACGTTTCCTAAAGCTGGCAAACTAATAGCTGATGGGGGCTCCTATCGCCCCATCATTCTCTTCTGCCCCTCAGCTATGCTGTTGGAGAGGCTTCTCCTCCCCCAGCTCTGCCTACCACCGACCATCAACATGGTTTTAGGCCCGGCAGACACTACATCGGACCTGCTGCCAATGGCGCAGAATATTACCGTGAGTTTTTACAAGGAGACCCCATAGGGACTGCTGCACTGGCCATGGATATTTCCAAGGCTTTTAATACGGTCAATCATAAACAACTTCTTGTCCAATCCTCTATGCGTAACTACAACGTAGTACGCTGATGAGCTGCTTAGCCTACTTCAGGGCAGATTGGCGAGCTGCCTCTACAGTTCTTTTACCTTACCCTTCTATTCTATTCTATTCACTGTGGCGTATCTAACGGTTAGGTCATTTCCCCTCACTTTTGCAATCATTCCATGTCCAATTTCCACAACTCCGTAGCTTTCACTTCCTATGCCGATGATTTCACTATCACCGAACAGTCACACGATGTGTTACTTGCGGCCAATGAACATAACCAGGGTTGCGGAGTCGGAGGATTTGAGGGGGAATCGGATTCTCACTTGCTTTAGGAGTCGGAGTCAGCATTTTTAGCCCGACTCCGACTCCGGAATCCCATTTATAAACAAATATCATTCAATTTTGAATTTTCAGTCAAAAGTTAAAAAAAAAATTTTAATGTGGACAATTTTTTGGACATTTCTCTTTTACAGCTATAGCTACCATGTATTTTGCTATTCCATACGATGAGGACATTGAGAAAATGTAAGGTAGAACTTTCGCACCTGGTACATTATGTGAGGGGGGCATAGGGGGCAAAATGTTCAATTTTGGACCGATTGTTCTGAAATTTGGATAGTAGCTATATATGTGTATTTCTGAAGAAGAAACACATTTTGCTCCTAAAAATTTTTTAAATTTAGGCCTTAGTTTTTGAGATAATGGGAAATATCTATAAGTATAGCTATATGCATTTTTTCTAAGTTTCAAAGGAATAGAACTCAATGAATTGTCATGCTACAATAAAAGCAATGACAGTTTTGGAATTCTTGAAACATTCCGAACAAAACTATAGAGCAGAATTTTCTATTTTTGCGCTATTTTTTTTAAAACACAGCTCAAAACGGATTTTTCCCCTATATTTTCGTTAAGTAGTGATTGGAACGGTAGCATGAAAACTCATTAAATTCTATTCCTATGAAATTTAGAAAAAAATGCATAGGTATATATTTATATAGCTACCTATATTTCTATTATCTCAAAAAGGCGTAAATAAAAAAAAATGGCACAAGCAAAATGTGTTTCTTTTTCAAAAATATACGTACTATGCAAATTTCAGAACAATCAGTAAAAAATTGATTATTATGTCCCCCATGCCCCCTCACATAATGTAGCTACCAGGTGCAAAAGTTTTACCCAAATTGTTTTAATGTCTTCATGTCCTCAATTTAATGTCCCAAATGATGCGAAATATCACTGTATATGTACAATACACGAAGCACCTCTAAGTTGATATGTGTATATACTAGCAAAAATTATTTGGACGTGTTTAATATTTACATCAAATATCTGCTTGTTGGACCAAGGAGTCGGAGTCGGAAAATCTTGAGGGCCAGGAGTCGGAGTCGGAAATTCTGGAAAGCCAGGAGTCGGACCTTGAACCATCCGACTCCGCAACCCCCGCAACCCTGAACATAACATTGCTATCTCCAACAACACCAAGTACACACTAAGTTCAGACAACCACAAGCTTCGAATTGAATCGGGTGAATCTCGGTTTCTTCTGGAGAAACACCCTATGATTTTAGGCGTTCGCTGGGAGCCGACTCTAAAAATTACAAGCTATGCCAAGGAAACAGTTAACCGAGCAACCTCCAGAATACTTTGCATACAAAAGGCCTTTACTGGCACCAACTGGGGTCAACAGAAGGAAACTTTAATTCCAACATAATGAGCTTCATCCAGGTTCATCATCACTTACGCCGCCTCGGCGTGGTACTCTAATGTCTCGGTCTCCTCCACAGCCAAGCTACAAATCTTACAGAACACGGCTCTGTGCTTAGCCACCGGCGCCCACTGCATGACATCTTGAAGCCCTCTCCATCACGAAGCCCACGCGCTCCCTGTACCTGCTGAGTAGATAGTATTCTATTGGTCCCCGATACCCGGCCACCGGGTGCACAATTTGGCTGTCGCCGACAGTGGCGTTGGACCCGTCCACCAAACCCTGTCTTCTAAATGTACGCTATCGGTGTCTCACTTCCTTGACGGAGCCATTGTCTCAGTCGCCGCTGTGGCCCTGGCCTTTGCGTCGGTGCACAGACAGGTAGTGACGCCGGCCACTGTTGGCCTACAGGTCGAAGTACTCGGCATCCCCCCCCCCCACCTTCTTCCGACTCGTATTTGACTCGCCGTTTCCGCACTACGCTATCGCAGCTGCAGGTGGGGCACTGTGCGGTAATCATCTCCTACAGGTACAGGATCGGGTTTTGAGTCTCTCGACCTTTACCTCTCTGCCTTGCGAATGAGCAAATCGTCAGCCCTTTGTTTGCTTGCATCTCTTCCAACGGCCCTCACCCCGGGAATCTCACCCATCTATCGACTATTTCCTTCCACTTCCCCATCCGCCTGTAGAACATCCTGATGGGGACCATAGTTAAGTGTAAACCCAACAACAACAACGCACAGAATCAGCACCCAAACAGTATTGCGGGACCTGTGAAAATTCCATGGTTAGTTAATGTTCTCACTTTCGAAAATGAAGCAATCTTAACCTACGTTATTATAACTCACTTTAGTTAAACTTAATGCAGCTCCCAAACCTTATTTATCTCATAAATAGCACCTACCCCTTAATCCTTACAAACTGTGTCTAACCTCAAGTCTACTGCACATGAAAGCTGAAACATGGGAACGTTTCTCCCTATCTTTCCCATTACGCTGCTGTGTATGCAGCTAGCTTCGACTTGTCTAATATTATTGTGTTCAAAAACTGCTCAAACTCTAAGCCGCGGCAGGCAGCCATGCCGCTACAGCGAGCGCGCTTCCAGTTTCGAATCTCTCTCAAAATTTCTATTGACTTTCAATATTCAACTGTGCATTTTTGGAATCGATGTGTCATAAACTCTTAATAGATTCAGTCGTTATCACGGGCACTGAAACATTTGTTCCAAAAACGTGAAACGCTTCAGTGTTCCTACTCGAATGTGGGCTCGTACACGGGCTCAATGTAGCCCATGTATGCCAAGCCAAGTCGTAGCCCGTCCATCCTAAGTCACCCTTCTCAACCTATCTATATAGTATGATATATCACCGGTGGATCTCGCAGATGTTTTACCTGCCAAGTTTTCGCCCTTGTACATCATGATATAGACATAAAGACAGCATAAAAAAATATAGCAATCTCACTCTTCGGAGGTTCTTTTCTGATTGCTTTTCTTCTATATTTACACACCTTCAACAACCTTTATTTCTCATCTGAAGAGAACATAATTTGGACTTTCACATTTTTAGCATGCCCATTTTTCATCAATGTAGGTATTTGGCGATTTAAATTTAATAGCAGGACCAGTGGCTGCCTTATACTTCATTTGTGATAGCTTTCCTACAAGATACAACAGACTCAGCCCATTTCTTCTAATTTTTCAATAACTGATTTACATCGCTGAAAGCACTTTTTCTGTCAGTTTGCATGATTTCTTCAAACACAGCGCTTCTTTCACTTCAAAAATCCACTTTAGACTGAAGCAGTTCAGAACAGTTCAGTTAGCACCGTATCATGGCTACGAATTTTCCCCTGTTAGGATTGGTACGTGACCCCAGCAACGTGAATACTACGCGATATGAAAAACGGTATCATGGTATACACATATGTATGATATATACGAGTAAAATGAACTTCATGTCTTTCCTTCGAAACAGACTGAAAATTTTGTCAAGAGGGAGCAAAGAGAAAACAGCAATGGTTGAACTTCCTTCCGGCAAAAGTCTGAGCTTCTTGCAAGTTGAGGTTTCTGCTAAAACTGAGGAGCGCAACTTGCAAAGTCAATGCAAACACATGGACGGACGGAGTCTAAAGCAGAATTATAATACTGTGTACTGTAAATATCCAGATTTTTCGAAAATTTTCCTCAAAAGCATTTTTATACGCTCAAGCCTTGCTGTGGAAAAGTGGTGTTAGCCCTCGCATAGGAGGTTTTCAAGGAGACCCCCTGGCCACAGCTGTATGAACGAGATTGTAGACCCACTGTCTTAAATCATGGATGACAAGTGGAGCCGGTCGGATGCAATTTGTAGCCAGGTGTCGGCTTTTCTTGGCTGATGCAGGTGCAGCCGCATCACATTATACTGCCGGTATGTCTGCCTGACCTGCCCATACATGAAGGGTTTCCTTCTAACTGTGTATGGTGTCAAGGCGCGGAGTGTGCAGAAATATTAAGTCACATCAATGCCTTAGTAGCTACAGAAATGTCTCTAATGCGAATGGTTCGGGGGTCTGGGGTTGCCGAAATAACCTGCAATGGGAAAAGTCTCGTTCGTGGTCAGGTGGTGCAGTTTTGGAGTTCAGGGGCGGGTAGAACGCACTATGCAACTGCAACAACTAATTGAGCTGCCACTGCCGCACCGCACGTTCCGGCCACACAAGGCACCC
>LQNS02278127.1:6959386-6970405 GCA_001587735.2 Parhyale hawaiensis | reverse complement strand
TCTAATACATAATTATTTTACAATTTTATTTGTATGTGAAGAATGCTAGATATTTGTAGGTGGGAATGTACTATAAATGAAACACACCAAGGGCATTTCCTTTGGAAATACTGCATTTTATAACAAAAACCCCTATAATTGCCTCTATTGAAAAATCTACATTTTCAGACTAAAAAAGAATAGAACTGTCTCAGTTTTTATGCTAGAATAAAAACAAAGACAGTTTTGGAATCCTTGAAAAATTCCCTACAACAATTACGTTTGATAATTTTTTTTTTTTTCTGAAATCTCACATCAATAGAAAACGAAGAAGAAAAAAAATCTTTCAAGGATTCCAAAACTGTCTTTGTTTATATTCTAGCATAAAAACTGAGGCAGTTCTATTCTTCTAAAATATATACATATATATATATTATATATACATATATATAAAAACTAAGGCCTAAACGGAAAAAGTTACATGAATAAAATGTGTTTTGTTTTCAATTTTACATATGTGAAAATTTCAGTTAGATCGGACCACTAATAAAGAAAATTCCAAAATTTCGGGACGACCCCCTTAAGCAAGATGATTGCTCGTCTTCCAGAATGAGGCTCAAGAGGTCGGGTGCCTGCCTATATGCCAGTGGGTCTGAGAAAGGGCATATAAGAATAATAATAAAGATAAAAATCTGAGCTGAAGTAACACTAGTATGTACCATACCTGCACAAAGAACAAGAGCAGAGTTATCAGATTGTATCAAAAGTTCTTAAACTAGCATGCACAAGTAACATGTTAGCATAAATTGTCTTTAACAGTTTACTACAGTCGACACAGATAGGTATACTAAGACAAATTATAAGAGAACTACTGGAGAATCTACTCTTACACTTACATAAAAGTAAGACCTTATATAAATTTTGCTAAGTCATAAAAGATAAACCATTCTATTGATCTGGAGCAACCCACAAAAATGTGGGTCGTGGTGCTATCCAACAGAGGTACTCTGCCATTCACTTACCACTGCAAAATAGTTCATTGGAACATTCAATCTATTCTCCAAATCAGATATTTCATAATAATGCTATTGTATAAATTAACATTTCCTTTCATAGCTAGCTACCAGTTTTCTTCCTACTACCATATACTCATCTTGTTAGATAATTATACTAAACCGTAGCTTCTTACAACAGGAAATATCTTCATAGTTTCTCAAATTACATAGCTACCTGTCATGCTTCAGTTGGCCCTGAGGTGTCCTGTTTTCAAAAGAATGACCCAAATTGCATCCATTCTGAAGCACACAACCACTAAGTCCAAGGGCTTTCTTTCATCAGCTAGAATAACCTACAGGTGTGTTGTGTGGTATTAAGCTTTTTTATTGTCTTTTACAGAGATTTCTAAACCGCAGGTGGCCTCTGTTTTCCTGTCCATTGGTTTCTGACTTTTATTCATTGTAGCATTTGTTTGTGGTGGTGGTGGTTTGGCTTTAGCCTTGTGCTGAGCAATTACTGTCTGCTGTTTCATTCCACAAGTACTGAGAGTTCAGTTACTTGGTTTATGCATATTACTTCTGTGTAGTTGGTGAGTATTCATCTGCAGAGCTGGGTGCACTTGAGTATTGACTATTGAGGCTGTTTACTTTCAGAAATAACTTGATAGAAAGGTGACTCGGGTACTGGTATCATAGCTACTCATGTGTGTAGCCTGTCAGATATTCAAGTATACATGTGTCTATATTGACTCTTTAGTCTTGAAGTTATGTCAGGCGTCTATTCTTACCGACTGAGCTGTATTTTTATCCAACAGAACTTGACAATCTCAGGTAGGCCAGTTACTATACCAGGGCTGAAACTCCTTTATTCAGCTCAGAGGTAAAAAACTCAGTAATAGCTAGTAGATACTATACCTAATAAATTATTGGTTGCCCCTTGAAGTAGCACCATTCAATACATTCACCTGTAATCTTTACCACTTTGAGCAACGTCACTTTCATCCATTTTTGCAGTGTCCAAATTTTGAAGCAGGGTTATGCAATTAGATGGTTGGTGATCTGTCTCAAATTGGGAGCAACATTTGATTGAATTTGACTCCATGCATCTTATGAAGGGTCCTAACTGCTAGACAAACTAGATTGAATATTTGTAGGGTTCTTTTCTGGCTCTGGCCCCTTTACTTGAAAACTTCTCACTAGAAGCTCTGAGACATTGACTGGCATGGGAAGCAAATATTCATTTCACCCAAAAGCATTCCAACTTTTGATGTGGTTAGTCCATTATTGTAATGCGTACAATAGAAGACCATGTCTACTCTGTGAATGAGTTGTGTCCTCATTTTGAGAAATTTTGTCATACTTCACTGAACAGAAGCATTATCATTTTCTTGTGACTGTTAGCCACATTTCAATTTTCATATTGGTAGAAATCTACATAGGGTGATATCTCTAGTAGGTAGGGTAGACGGGGTGATTTCGCCGCGGGTGTTTTTTTCCTTATAGAGCCTATATCTCAAAATGAAACTGACATACAGGAAATCTGGATGTGTCCAGTGATAGAGGAGTTACTAAGGATCAAATTAGGCTATTTAAGATGCATTTCATTGCTATAGGGAGGGGGAGGGGCAGCAAATAATACTAATGAAAAAAAAAAAAACCCTCGGCGAATTCACCCCGCAACAAAATCACCCCGTTTTACCTTACAAATAATGGGGGTGGCAAAATCACCCCGATAGCGGGGTGTTTTCGCCGCGCGTACCACGTTTTTTCAAGTCCTTTTTACAGGTCAAAAACAAATTTTTAGAAAAATCAATACTGCACACTTACGGCCAAAACATTGAATGTATATAAACTGCACTAACATTTGCCATTATCCTCTTCGTATTTGTGTGAGATTAAAAAAAAATGCTTTTGCGGCGAAATCACCCCTTTCTACCCTACCCATCCACTATGCTAGTAGCCATCCACTTGGCACTAAAAACTTCCTGTGTGAAAACTAGCTGTGTTAGAAAGCCACTTGAACTGTAGGTGAAGTAGTGCCGCACCATCCCTGAAAATGACGGGTCAAAAACATTAAACAAAAAAAGTGGTATTTTTCACATTTTTATATTTTATTGAAAAATGTGAAAACCATTTTTTTTTTTTTTTTTTTGTTTTATGTTTTTTGCCCCGTCATTTTGGGATGGTGCGGCACTAGGTACTTAGCCTACAGTTTAAGCCTATGTACGGCTTTCTAGCACTACTAGTTTTCACATAGGGAGTTTTTTGGGGCCAAGTGGATGGCTACTAGCATGGTGCACAGGTACTAGACATGTTACCCTATAACATAGCAATAGTCATGTTTTTGTATGATAGTATAAAGCTTATGATTAGATTTTTTGTATTCTATTGTAACTGATTTCAATAAGCATATATATATAGGTATATATAGTTTAAAAGTCGTATAGTAAACTTTCTCTGTGGCGAGCTTGTTTATGAAATACTGTAGATTACAATAGGTAGCATGAACTGGATAGGCTACTGTAAAATGGGGTGACTTTGGACGCCGGAGTAACTTCGGACAAAAACAGGTAGTTTTAGTGGCCTCAAGGAGATGCACATGGCCCAATAGAGACGCACTTGCAGTTGGGAGGCTGTGGCGCGGCAACCGGACACTGTAAGAAATATTCAGTACCCGCAAAAAAAAAAAAAATAGCTTAATATATCTCCTAAACACCCACTAAAAATGATGTAAGATTGGACATTTCTCACATCGCTCAGCTGTCGCACAGCTCAGTGGAGACGTAGGTGCGTCTGCATTCGGCCAGTGCATCTCCTTCAGGCCCCTTACCCTAAAAAGGAACTTACTGCAGTGACAGAAAATGTATAAAAAGTTGAAAAGAAACTTCTCTTGTGTAATAAAGGTTGGTACCTCTGTAGTACCTATATCACAAGGCCCACACTCAAACTCAACTAGCATAAACAAAGAATAGAATACATTTTGTTTGTGGGAAGTTTTTGTTTGTTTTGTTTACAAGACGTAACTATTCCTTTCTGTTTATGCTAGTCGAGTTCGAGTGTGGGCCTAGTGATATACTAGTTATAGAGATACCAACCTTTATTACACTGTAGAAGTTTCGTTCTAACTTTTGATACTTTTCCTGTCACTGCAGTAAGTTCCTTTTACCTGTTTTTGACCAAAGTCACAGCCAGCGTCTGAAGACACCCCATTTTACAGTACCTTTCAGTAGCTACGTGGAGAATTTTAATGAACCTATCTACCATGTGCTCTCTTTATTTTGAATTGACACAAAACAAACTCTTCTTTTTGTTGAGCTCAAACTTCTGTTAAAATTTATACCGCAGTGCCCCACTGCTGCGGCAGAAACTGAGCACCTCGGTTATTAGCTGACCATCATGTAGGCTAAGCTACAGATCAGCAGCCCTGTAGCAGACGACTGGATGTCCATGCATTAAATTTCAAACCAAGGCTGATTAATTAAAAGCAATATATTTCTCTTATTACACTACTACTAATGCAACATGTGTCTGCTAGTGATATAATTTGTCATTTCACCTATGGCGTGGTCCAATGTATTTCACTGAAGACCTCAAGGTAGCTAATTGTCGAGGGGGATACTACACTCGTGCATTTAGTTTCCCAGTCATTTCCTCTGTTTTCTTAGGGTTTTATCCTGGTGGATATCAACTGTCAAACTTGAGCCGTAATTTCAAAATAATCTACTCATAAATATCATACGTAGCTTGTGACAGTGAAGTACGAAATTATCCAAGCTTTGCCATGGTTAATGTCATAAGTAGGTACCTACTTACCAGTAGGATACAGGGTAGTGGTAGCTACACCTTGTTAAACTAATCACATCTCAACTAATATTTCATAACCACGTCACTTGAAGTTACTCATCTCATCCATGCCAACTTGGTTGAGAGAGCACCACTTCTAATCTCCACATAGCTAAGCACCGGTATGTTTACAACCTCACTTAAATTCATCCTAGTAACTTGCTATTGGCTAGAGGAATTGGATGCATGCAGCTCTGTATCAAACCCAATGCTGTCATTGGCTCAAGTTGCGCAGTGGCACGTTTTGTGCCTACATCTATTTTGTAGCAGGAGGATTGCATATTGTATAAAGGCCTTAAAGGTTACAGCACCTGGCATGTTGTAGCTAATATTTAAGTCTTTCATGTGGGTTCATACTACCCATGTCGTAGTTTATATTGACAGAAGTACTTACTTCTATTTCCTTACAGATCCTTCTCCTGCTCAAGTTCGAGTGTGTCCCGAGGCTCCGCGATGTCGTCGCCACACGAACTCCCTCTCGACACGCCCATCCTCTTCCTGCAGTGCTCTGAGGCATTTGGGGGCCTTAGTGAAAAAGAGCGCCGCTATGCTCACCATCTGTCTCGTGCTTCATGGTGGGGAGCCTTCATCACGCTCTGCCAGACGTCTCCAGAAGGACCTGATATCTTTTGCCTCCTTACCAGGCTCTTCAGATCGCAGCCTGTTGATTGCCTCAGATCGCAGGCTGTAGAGAAGGGCATTGTCACTGATGATGAGTTCAAGTCCCTCCTTATCTATTATTCTGGCCTCATGTACAATTGTGGCAACTACTTGGGCTTTGGTGACCGCAAGTTTGTTCCTATCATCACTCGTGAGCAGCTGCTCTCTCTTGTGAAACTTTCCAAAGCCTATCTTGAGAATTCTGATAAAATCACCCAGTTCTACAACAAAGCTGTAGAACTTATGTATGATCTGTCTGAAGAGAAGAAGTATTTGGGTATGCCACCTGAGGGTGTAACCATGTATTTCTCTCCCAACTGCACTCAAGAGGACGCCGAGCTGTGCAAGCGATACATGACAAACCGCAACATTGAAGCATGGAATTCACGTCTTATCAAGCATGAAGATGGCAGCAAAGTCATTTATGATATCAGACTAGCGTCTATAGAAAAAGGACCCGCTGAGGGTATCACCAAGAAGGAGGATGTGTTT
Organism: Parhyale hawaiensis; assembly: GCA_001587735.2. Taxonomy (NCBI): domain Eukaryota; kingdom Metazoa; phylum Arthropoda; class Malacostraca; order Amphipoda; family Hyalidae; genus Parhyale; species Parhyale hawaiensis. The sequence continues at coordinate 6,964,436 of LQNS02278127.1, read as the reverse complement.
GAAGAACACACATTTTGCATCAGCAGAGGTGACTATGCGGATATCCTGCAGCAGATGGTGACAGAGCTGTCTCTAGCTAAGCAGTATGCTGCTAATGAAGTCGAGGTGAAAATGCTGGACAAATACATTGAGAGCTTCACTTCTGGTTCCGTCAAAGCTCATAAGGAAGGCTCTACTTTTTGGGTCAAGAACAAGTCCCCTGCTGTTGAGCTCTACACAGGCTTTATTGAAGTATACCGAGACCCCACCAATCTGCGAGCTGAATTTGAGGCTTTCGTTGCCATTGTCAACCGTGAGCAGTCGAAGAAATTTGATACACTTGTTCAGAAAGCTGAAAAGGAGATCATTCCTCTCTTGCCCTGGGAGAGAGATTTTGAAGATGACGTGTTCATGCGCCCTGATTTCTCTTCTTTGGATATCATGACGTTTGCCACCTCAGGCCTGCCCATTGGTATCAATATTCCCAACTATAAGGATGTCAAGGAAGAACAAGGCTTCAAAAATGTTAGCTTGACGAACGTTCTCTCGTCACGCACTGGCGATAAGAGCACTCAGTTCCTTTCTGAAGAAGACATTGCTCTTAGGGAGAAACATGGGTCCACTTCCCTTGGTATTTGTGTTGGTCTGCACGAACTACTTGGTCACGGAAGTGGCAAGTTCTTAAGGAGAAAGGACGACGGTACGCTGAATTTTGATCCTGCTAAGGTGAAGAATCCTTTTACTGGGGGTGCAGCTGGTTTCTACGAAACGGGAGAAAATTATCAGACCAAATTCGGCAGTTTCGGCAGTGCCTATGAAGAGTGCAGAGCAGAGACAGTGGCACTGTACCTCTCCCTTAATGACGATATCCTGGACATCTTTGATGTTCCTGCTGAAGAGAAGGAGGATGTCAAGTACATTCTGTGGCTAGATATGCTGTTTGCTGGCCTCAGAGGCCTCGAAATGTATCAGCCTAAGCAGCGTCAGTGGGGTCAGGCACATTCCCAGGCCCGTTATGTCATCCTGCAGGTGGCACTTGAAGCTGGCCAAGGCCTCGTCGATGTCAAGCAAGTCACAGGGAACGATGGATTGCCAGATTTGCTGCTGACCCTCGACAGATCGAAGATTGCTACCGTAGGCAAGCAAGCTATGGGCGAATTTTTACGCAAACTCCAGGTATATCGCTCAATGGGTGATGGTGACAATGCTGGACAGATGTTTGATAAGTACTCTCGTGTCACTGAAGAAGGTAATTACCCGTTTGGGAAGTGGCACGAGATCGTTACGCGTAAGCGACGTCCGAGGATGATTCTCACAATGCCCAACACTCGCCTCAGTGACGAAGGCAAAGTTGAGCTTGTGACGTACCCTGCAGGTGCTGAAGGCAAGGTGGCATCTTGGTTGGAGAGGTTCTCCTCTTCTGAACACGAAGCCATTGAGCACATGCTAGTGCAGTTCATGCTGACCCGCAACCAACCTAGAGAGTAAGCTTTATTTATGTCAAGCAAATGTTTTGTTGCACGCTTCTTCAACTTTGTTTTGCTTCAATTTTAGTGGTTACTTGCGTGGACGGGCCTGCACCGACTCCACAGCCTGTGCCCACTGTTGCTCGTGTTGTGCGTCTAGTTGTGTGTCCGAGACTACAAACTGCCACCATGACTGAATTCTCTTGTTGGCTTCAGTTGTTTCACTGAGCATATGTTCACTAAGGTCTTTCGTATTACATGATAGAAACACTTCACGATTTCCTAATTCTATTACTTGTTTGAGTTGTTCAGCTTTGTTGTAATTCATTTTTTCCTTTGCATGGTAGCGGTGTTAAAGTGGAGTGCAATGTAGCTATTGCCAAATAATGGATACATTTCTATTTGATGCTTCACCAGTTGAGCTGCGTACCCAATTGAACTCGGCACCTTGGCACCTAGTCTTGAACGATATTCAGAAGGTGAGAGCATAAAGTTGCAGTGAATTGTTCATATCCTGTTGGTGTAAAGACCTATGACATTTTTTCCTACCTTCTTCGTTATATAAAATCACAATCTGCCAAGGTTTGAACAGTTCCTTTCAAAATTTCCCAAGAAATTCATGAGTGCTACTTTGGGTTTAAGTTTGAATGGGGAGACTCTAATTAATTTTTTTATGACGATATTGTTATTTTTGCGCAGTGCTCGTAACGTTACTGTTATGAGGCAAACGTTCGTTTGCAAACTAGGTACTAGTTTGGTACCTACCTGTCCCAATACTGTTGCTTCCTCTTTGCTGATCATCTATTTCTGTACTTCTCGTCATTTTGTCTCAATTTCAAGTACGGTACCTATGTCAATCAAATAGTGGGGCCGAAGCATGGAAGCCTTTCCTATGTGTAGTGTTCATTGCGTTTTAACTGGTTGGCAGGCATGCGAGTCTGCCGGTATGAATTTCCTCCTTATCTTCATGGAGTTGAGTGCGCCTTGTGTTCATTCTGTCGTTGCGAACTATGTAACGACTGCGACCCAATTTCTCGTGATATGCTGAAGAGCAGCTATCTGTAGAAACTACATAAATGACCTTAGCTGTTTGTAGCTGCAATTGTAATCTTTATCGGTGTGTGGGTTGATATTGTTAGCTACTACCTTACCACCTTGTACGAACTAGGCTGCAGTTTAGTTCTCCTGTATGCCGGTGCTGTCGTTGCATCATGTCAAACACTTTCGGCGCCTTATATGTTACACAGGTTCCTACCTGTCCCAATCTACAGGAGACAGGTTTTCAGTTATTTATACCTTGTGCTACACTGCGGTCCCTGTTGGTATGTAAGCCAGACGCGAAATTTACCTACCAGTCAGATGCGCCAGCTATTGCTGTGTTGCTAGCTTGCTACTAGTGGTTTGCGTAGAACTGCTGCAGTATTGGTATACATGATATCTTGTCGCCACTTGAAGTAAAACTCTAAACGTGTCGTATATTGCAGAGATTTTGAGACCAACTTATACTGTTGGATATGGCGAAAATTTAACTTCATGTGTATTGTTCGTCTGAAGAGGCGCAAAGATCACAAGGAAACCTTAGAAGGTGAAGATTTAATCGACTGTCTGTCGAATAAGAAATCAAATAGAATAAAAATTAGCTCTAACAACAAGAGAGATGTGCTTGTGCGCCATTGACGCTGCAGTTCGTTATCTAAGCATGAATATTTTCACAAGGAAATATCGGTCTTGATTTTCATTTTAGTACATTTTAGATAGCTCTGCACTTGTAAGCTCGTAACGTTGGGCCGGGAACCGTTGAAGGCTCCTCTCATAACACAAGAGCTAAGAATCTAACATTATAGACTAATCGGCGCTCCCAACTGTGCAGAGTAGCGTTTTAATTCTAAACAAGAAGTTAACAGTGCTCTGCAACAGGACAATCAGGACTTACTAGGATACACAGCGTACATCTCTTCCACCATTGAATATTTTCATCGAGAACTTATTTTACTTCTTTACTTACTAGTAACAGTTGTAATGTGTTTCTAGTGCATAATCAAGATTTATTTTTGGCTTTACCATCCAGTTTTTGGAATGTAACCACCGAAGCTTTCAGCTGTGAGCTTTTCTCACAGAGTGGTCTGTGGTGAAGATGTATCTGTTCCATTTTTCTTCCTATTAAGTTTTGTTTAACTTGCCTCCTTCGCACTTGCTTTGAATTTACCTCCTTAGTAACTAAACGAGTGTAATTTTTGTACGGGCTCCAATAAAGAGGTGATTGCTCTCGAATTTTTTTCTCTTTTCCTCGGGCCACCGCCTCCTTGGACAGATTAGCTTACACTGGCAACATGACCCCTTCACAAGGTACTAGCTATATTATAAGGGCCATAGCTGTAGATTCTCCCATCCTATGCTATGGGGAGCGACGCCCCCAGGAGCACAGAGGTCGCTTTAGCTTCTAGGACATTTTTCCTTCGTAAACTGCGTCTTTCCCTTTTCATACTCGTGATTTTATTCTTTATTCTGCTATTGCTCTTCTTTTCCTATCCGCTGTTGCCTTGTACGTTGATTCTGTGTGAGTACACCCTCTTGCATGGATTCCGCACTTGCTTCGAGAGCTCTAGTAGTTACCAAATGCTGGCCTAGAGTTTCCAAAAGTGGAGAACCGTCATCCACCCTGTAACCCTGCGCAGCGGAAACAGTGATGTAGTTATAAAGAATAAGTTTTGACCAGGGTTGCGGAGTTGGAGGATTTGAAGGGGAGTCGGAATCTCGCTTGCTCTAAGAGTCGGAGTCGGCATTTTTAGCCAGACTCCGGAATCCCATTTATAAACAAATATTCAATTCTGAAATTTCAGTCACAAATTTAAAAAAAAATTGTAAATGTGAACTTTTTTGCACATTTCTCTTTTACAGCTATAGCTACCATGTATTTTCCTATTCCATATGATGACATTGAGAAAATATTGGGTAGAACTTTTGCACCTGGCTCATTATGTGTGCCTAACACACGAATAGTTCGGCGTGATAGAGGCAGTGCGCCACTGAAGTGCTAGTAAAAACTTCTATTACTACCAGGGTTGCGGAGTCGGAGGATTTAAGGGGTAGTCGGAGTCGGAATCTTACTTGCTCTAGGAGTATGAATTTTTAGTCCGACTCCGGGATCCCATTTCTAAACAAATATTCAATTCTAAGTTTCCAGTCACAAATTTAAAGAAAATAACTATAAATATGGATATATTTTTTTTTTTGCACATTTCTCTTTTACAGCTATAGCTACCATGTATTTTCCTATTCCATATGATGAGGCCATTGAGAAAATGTTGGGTAGAACTTTCGCATCTTGTACATTTTGTGAGGGGGGCATGGTGGGGGGCAAAATTATCATGTTTAGACCGATTGTTCTGAAATTTGCATAGTATATGTATTTTTGAAAAAAGAAACTCATTTTGCTCCTACAAATTTTTTGATTTAGGCCTTCACTTTTCAGGTAATGGGAAATTATAAATATAGCTGTAGATATGCATTTTTTCTAAGTTTCAAAGGAATAGAACTCAATGAGTTTTCATGATAGAAAAAAGCAATGACAGTTTTGGAATCCTTGAAACAGTTTGGACATTAAA
>LQNS02278127.1:6944456-6959162 GCA_001587735.2 Parhyale hawaiensis | reverse complement strand
AGCATGAAAACTCATTGAGTTCTATTCCTTTGAAATTTAGAAAATATGCATAGGTATATCTTTATACTGTATATACTTCCATTATCTCAAAAACTAAGGCCTAAATGAAAGAAATTGTAGGAGTAAAATGTGTTTCTTTTTAAAAAATACATACGGTACACTATGTAAATTTCAAAACGGTAGAAAATTTAGTATTTTGCCCCCCCCCCATGCCCCCTCTCACATAATGTACCAGGTGCAAAAGTCTTACCAAAATTTGATTAATATCCTCATATCCTCACGTTAATATCCCAAATGATGCAAAATATCATTGTATATGTACAATACACCTAGCATCTTCAACTTGATAGACTATATGTTTATACTAGCAAAAATTATCTGGACATGTCTTATGTTTACATCAAATATCTACTAGTAGGACCTATGAGTCGGAAAATATTGAGGACCAGGCGTTGGAGTCGAAAATTCTGGAGGGCCAAGAGTCGGAGTCGGACCTTGAACTCTCCGACTCCGCAACCCTGACTACTACATTATGTTGGGGCATGGGAGGCAAAGTGATCAATTTTGGACCGATTGTTCTGAACTTTGCATAGTATATGTGTTTTTGAAAAAGAAGCAAATTTTGCTCCTAGAAATTTTTGGATTTTGGCCTTAGTTTTTGAGATTAGGGGAAATATATACTGGCCCTCAGTGGCATATTCTGGCAGACCCTTTCCCTGCCACAATATGTTTGGGCATCACGCACCCAAGGGTCCCGAGTGCCTTCTGGATGTAGCATCTGGCCGCAGTTCCTGCTGAGAAGGTTACTGTTCCGCGAGGTGGGCCGCCGAATGGTGTTAAGCGACCCATCCCATGGGACGCTGTTATACCTATAGTTTTCGTTTCTGATACGGCGGGAAAACCCTCATTATAATAATAATAAAATATATACTGTATAACTATAGCTATACCTATGCATTTTTCTATGTTTCAAAGGAATAGAACTCAATGAGTTTTCATGCTAGAATAAAAGCAATGACAGTTTTGGAATCCTTGAAACATTCCTAACAATACTGTGGAGCAGGATTTTCCAGTTTTGCCCTTTTTATTAACACAGCTGAAAACCAATTTTCCCCTATGTTTTAGTTAGGTAGTGATCGGACAGAATAGAAAATGGAGAGTCCAGCTCTGTAGTTTTGTTAAGAATGTTTCAAGGATTCCAAAACTGTCATGGTTTTTATTGTAGCATGAAAACTCAATGAGTTCTATTCCTTTGAAATTTAGAAAAATGCATAGGTATATATTTATATACCATAAAACGAGGTAACTTGGGACGATTTTTGAAGTTTTTTTGTTAATACCCTGATTTTGACGTACTAGAGGACCCATGTTTCTTCTTTAAATACAGTTCATTTGTAGTGGAAAAGGAGGCATAACCTAATTATAATTAGCATTGAATCAGTGAGATTCTAGGGCTGTTTTAAAGCAAGTGGTGGGCAACAATACGAAGTTAACGTCGTTACCCCTAACGACCTTTCACGCACGAGTTGCTTTACTCTTGAATCGCGATGCTTAGCTCTGCCCGCGAGCGCTGAGCCGAAGGTTCTAGAAGGCTTTGGCTAAAGCCGCGTCTACACGTCGATCTTTTCAGCGATCACAAACACAAGAATCGACGATCAAAATCACAAACAATTTCGCCTCCTTGTTCCAACGGCATCAAAAACAGAAGCCACGATCAATTCAAGGTCATTAAACGCAAATTCAGCATTCCATTACTATTACTCGATATTCCACCCTCACATTAACGGTCAGATATTATTGTAGTTGTAGATGCTGATTGGCGGGCTAAACTTTATGTATATATACTGGTAAAAATTATAGCTAAAAATTCATTCACTGGCATGCCCTCAAATGCAGAAATGCACAAGATTAGAACAATAATTTCTCATTTTTTATTTATAAATTTATTCAATTTCTACTGCATTTCACACTGTGTACATCCGTTTATTCCATTAAAACGGAACTCTTGCTCCATTGAAGCTTTTACTAATGAAAAAAAAAAGGTACAGACGTAATTTAATGAATATGCTAAAGTTATTACTAATTGGCAACACGTAGTTGCCAAATGCTTCCAGCAATACAGAAGTTCGAATCAAACATAAATAAAATTCGCTAAGCGGGCACATTTCAATAAAAAAATATGCTTTAATTACTAAATAATATTTGTAAAATAGATACATCTATTTACTGAGCGTAATATAGTTTGCAAACTTTTGTGATCGTGATTTTTGATCGTGATTTCCAGCACTGCCGGCGATCAAAGATCACAGACTTCGAAGGCTCTCCGCGTGTGTTTGGCGATCAAAATCTCTCCGCGATCACAAACTTCGACGAAAAAGATCGTCGTGTAGACGCGGCATAAGCCCCGCTCACATAGTGACTTCCGAATCATTTGGCTTTAGCTTATTCGCGAGTATCAGACTGCATGGCTGTCATGTACCTGCCATAGTGTGCTATAAATTTCTGGAGAAGGAAGCACGTGCCTCCTTGTTGGTTGAGGAAAATGTACCCTTCAGGGGGCATAGGATGGTCCATAAGGTTAGGTTAATTAAGGTTCGCCCATCCTATGTTATGGGGTGCAGCGCCCCCAGGAGGACCCTGTAGGTTGCCTTTGCCATTAGTTTAGCCTTCGGGACGTCTGTCTTTCGCGTCCATTTTGCTTCCTTCCCATCTACTGATCCAAGGGTCCCTAGTACCTTTTCCGTAAGAGTTGTTGCAGCTTACCGCAGTTCCTGCTGACGAGGTTAGTATTGTAAAGTTAGGTAGGCTCTCAATACTTCCCCTTCTGTTTCGGGAAATTGCGACCTACTCCCGCTAGACTTCTACCTTCTTGTTTGACGTTTCCTTCCCCTGTGCGGCGTAGCTGAGCGAAAGCGTTCAGCCGTGCCGGGAGTTGGAGATGCACAACTTGCGCCTTTTTCCTGTCAGTAACGCAGTGACTACTTAGAATCTGAGACCTCCCAGTAGTAAAGCCGTGACAAAAATCATTGATAATTTAAAACGAAACCTACCTCGCATCCTAGCGGCCTACGAGCCTGTGTTTAACCACAGGAATAGTTCGGCGCCATATAGACATTGTGTCTCTGATGCGCTTGTAAAGTTTTTACTACTACTACTACCATCTACTGATTTTTCTTTCATCTGTTCTTCCTCTTCTTTTCCGACTTATTGTTCCCATGCGCGTTGATCCTGTGTAGGAACACCCTCGTGCAGGGGTTCCACGTGTCTATCGTCATACTATATGTCCCTTCTTCCCTCCTCTGTGATATCGCCTCTGTTGTGGAAAGGGAGACTTAAATTTCTGATATGATAATAATGAGGAAAATGTAGAGAAGCGTCACTGCCTGTACGAAAAGCCCGAAAAATAATAATAATAATAATGATAATTTGTTATGTCACACACAGTATATACGACCAGGAAGCAGAGAGTGTAACGGGAGGACTCAATGGCCCTAAAATAAAACGTAGCAGTGACTGCATGTTGGCCAATGACCTCACATCATCGAATCCGAGTGTTTGAGAGTGCCTTCGTGGGTTCGGTTCTTAGCCCTGAGAAAAATATAAGTAGTGTTATGTTCTCGATGCGAGAGAAACCATTAGATCATTTATTGTTCAAACTTCCTGTACTTTAAGTGAACCATTTTACCGTGTTGTGTGGATGGGTGCAGCTCAAGTAGTTAACCAGTCAGGAGCGGGAGTTTGAATGCATGAAGTCGAAAAATCTGGCGATATGCTATAAAAATGTTTGATGAAAGAGCATTATGAATGGATTATGAAGTGTATGGTGTTAATGCTTCACTTCAAAGCAGTTAAATCATTGCGCAATGCCTGCCCAGTTTTTGCCTCTGATGTGAAAGCCTCCACTGCAATTTTCTATTAACCCTCGTTTGGCTGGTGGACACGATAGGACCCACCCTTGGCGCGCTCGCTAAAAACCTTGAACTTAAGCTTTGTTGCATACCGTTGGAAAGAGCTCGATGAGCTGCAGCAGCTGCGAGCCATCTAAAGGGAGGTAGAGGTTAGTGGGGTTAAAAGTTTCGGCCTATACCGCACTTGGAACAGGTGGAAACGATCGTGCCCAGAATGGCCAGATTACAACGCCGTTGGAACGCTTGGAAACGATAGTGTCCATCAGGTTTTTTTTGTCGTTACCCTTTTATTATTCGTCGCAGAAAAAAAAAAACAATGATACCCAGGAAGTAAAGAATGCAACGTTACGCTCTTTGCTTCCTGATGATACCATTGGATTCGGGAAGACTTTTTCTACTATGAAACACTAAAAAATATGTATATAAGTCCAATGCAGCGAGCCATATACCATCTAGAGATACTTAGAAAATCGGCGTATTCTGATTCTCACGGTTTTGGTCATGACTCTTTCGTTATTCATTGTGGAGATAAACCGTAGGATTCAGGAGGATTTTTTCTATTAGGAAACACAAAAAATTGGTATAAGTTCAATAGCAAAGGAATGGCCTGCAATCTCCCAGAGACAGTAGAGGTAATAGAGGCAAAAATCTGCGGACTTTACTCTGTAATTATGGAAGAAGTATTGAGCCAATTAAAATAAATGAAAAGCCTAATAGATACAGTAACATTTTCTTTACAAAATACAGTCATTCCGATGCTTCTAGCACTAATAATAATACACAGCAAGCTAGGGAGTTGACCCGTCATCTGCAGCAAGTTTTGGAAAAGTTTGTTACGAGCGAGGGTTAGTTAATATGTTTATTGTTCAATCAGTATACAGTATGTTATCTTCGTATATTTATGTATTTAAGGGCTCGAAGTTTGCACTTGACAGCTTTTTGGTGCTATTATTTAAAATGCCCATAGGCTCTGACTTGAGCTGTACCGTTCGTCGCCTGTGGCATCACTTTTTAATGCCGGTTTCACGTCAGTCTTCCCGTTACGCTCTCTGCTTCCTGGATACTCCTAACGAGGTCTTCTTCCGCCTTAATTCTAGAATTTTGAAGCTCTTGTTAGTGTGAAATGCAAGAGAAGCAATCAGTGCCAGTGGTGAGAGTCAACTTGAGAATCCCTCACAATACTTGTTAGGATAGGACATCCTGAATGTCTTTGAGCTGTAGTCTTCCATAAAATGTGTAGCTGAATACTATTGAAGATATTACAAAACACTTGTATTATTGCGTAGTACGGTGATTTGTTAGTCAATGAAGTGTAAAAGTTTGTGGGGCACTGGACGTGTGTTATGTAGGCATGAAATTCATTATACTCCTAGAAAAGTATGGTTCAGTTGTTATTTGTGTAAAACAAGGAGCTTCTAATGGGAGGAGCAAGCCCAAGTACTCTCCGGGCGAGTGCACACATGGCTTTGTCACGTGATGGAACCTGGCGTTTGGAGTCCCTAAACTGGCTGAACTGCTCTCATGCAGTGAGCCGAAGTGGTCAGCACATATAAGTAAGGAAGATATAGACAAGCAGTTCTTCAATATTTTTGCATGAAAATCGTGTCTGAAGATTTATATCCCCGTGCTCACTCTGTTACTTTCATCATAAGATGGTATACAGGATACAAGTTTCCTTTACATACTTCCATCCGCTCGGAATTTCGTCGATGGTTAATGGCTATAAAAATTTTAGCTCAGGACTCCTTCCTATATATAGGCTACAGGCTACGTGAGGTAATGCCGCTCTCCGATTGGATATGCCACTCAGCCAGTTCAAGGGAAAAGTTTACTCGAAACGCTCCCGTAGGGTAAATAGAGAGGGTGCACTCCTCTATTAGTACCTCTTTGGTGCAAAACATGAACCACACTTGACTTTTATAGGGGAGTCTTTATGTGAGAATTCTCAGCTCGCATGTCGTTTATGCCACCGTATCTATGCTACAGAGTTAAAATATATATCAAGACAACGAGCGAGCTTCCCATCCTCACTTCCAGTCGCTCGTGCGAATGCATATGTGGCCTCGGCATTGTACGAATGCTGTGAATAATGTAGCGATCATTGAAATTAGAGGGACAGAAATTTAAAGCTCGAAAGAAAGTTACACCAGCAAGTGAGCGAGTTGTGTTAGCTGCAACCTGGCCTTAAGTTTTCAAGAGAATACGTAAACTGGAAAAGGCGATCAGGAAAGCCCTCGCAGATGAGACAAAAATGATTTTTACTCTTGAAATTTTATCTCCAATGTACGGCCTTGCATTTCGGTAGAGGTCAAAGGATGATCCTGCTCTTCCAACATGTAATTGGTGATACATAGAAGTCTTTTCAATTGTAATTTGTTCATGCGTAACTGAACGCAAATTATATTTTAACATTTGTAGTCTTGTTTGCTCGTGCATGCGTGAATGAAGGATGGAGACTCAACGTACATTTCTTGCCGTCATTTTATTTTATTTTTTGTTTGCACTGAAGATAGGCTATTTCTCTTATACGAGCAACATAACGGTACTCAAGCAAGTAACAGTTACTTGGGGATAGTATGTTGTATTTGCTCTCGGAATTGCTCTTGCATTATCGCTGGGAGGCCCAGTCGTCTAGACACCTTACTCCCGTTTCTAAACGCGCAATTAGCTTACAGGTTTATTCCACACAAATATACTGTACAGTTGGAATTTTGAAAAAATTTCAAATTACAATACACAAACAATACTAGTGAGCACTGCATACCTCCACCTAGCAATATGACGGTGACGAAAAATTCAATTTGATTCTGAAACCGTGATTTTCTTTGTATCAACACCAAAATCTAATCATTTGTGCCGTTTGATAGTACTGTTTCAAAAATTCCTGTACTTTTCATGAAGATCCGTTCATAACTTTTTGAGTTAGCTATGCTGCTAACAAACACAAGTCAAACACACAAACAAATCAACTGATCATCACCAAAGTTTAATCATTACCTCCGCCACGGAGGGTATGTTTTCGTCGTGTTTGTCCACTATCTGTCTTTCTGTCACCAAGATAACTCAAAAAGTTATGAACCGATTTGAACGAAATTTACAAGAAATGTTCGGTATGTTAGGGGAAGCAGATGATTAACTTTTTGTGAAGATATGTCCATCCGTTTGTTTGTTTGTTTGTCTGCCTCATTTTTCTCAATGCCATAACTCAAAAAGTTATGGATGGAGTTTTATGAAATTAACATGAATTGTTAGGTAGATATCCAAAATTTGGTTTTTGATCCGTTTGTTTGTCACTTTTTAGTTTTATGCTTGTTTGCACAATAACTCAAACATAATTACTGGATCTTTATAAAATTTATAGGAATTGTTAGTAATGTTAAAAGACACAAATGATTAAATTTTGGTGCGGATCGGTTTGTTCGTTTGTATGTTTGACTCATGTTTGTCACAACGCTTGTTAGCAGTATAACTCAAAAAGTTATGAACGGATCTTCAAGAAAATTACACAAGCTGTTATTACTATCAAAAGGCACAAATGATTAGATTTTGGAGTTTATACAAAGAAAATTAGAGTTTCAGAGCCAATTTGAATTTTTTGCTACCGTTGCCTCGCTTGTCGGAGGTATGCGCTCTCAGAGTGCTCTAGTTTATGACTTTTAACATTACCAACAACTCCTGTAAATTTCATAAAAATCCATCCATAACTTTTTGAGTTATTGAGCTAACAAGCACGAAATCAAACATAGCGACAAAAAAAAAAAAAACTAATTTACAGATCATCCTAAAAATTTGGTCATTTACTCTTCGTATTATACCTAACAACTCGTAAATTTAGTGAAAATCCGTCTGTAACTTTTCGAGTAATAGCCTTAAAAAAATAGGAAGACAAGCAGACAAATTAACGGATTTTCATCAAAAGTTAATCATCTGTTACTGTTATCATTCCTAACAATCCCTTTAAATTTCGTAAAGATCCGTTCAATATTTTCTGAGTAATTTTGGTGACAGACAAAGAGTCAGACGGACAGAGAGACAAACATGACAAAAACATAACCCCCTTGGCGGCGGTAAATATGTTTACGAAGCCGCATGAAAAAGTTGGTTAAGCTTTTGGGGCAACTATTAATAATTATATTAGTACAATTGCATCGTGTAATATTTATAACACTGTTTGATTGCGTTATTAGATTTCGGATATAAGTGCGTTGGTATTGTTTAGCAAGAGACGCCGTTAGACCATTCTTCTATGTCAACACTTACGTTTGGTAGACTTGAGCGTCTCATTGCATAATTTTGTTGGGAATGAGTGAGCCGTAATATTTTTGAAAAATTTAAGGATGGTTATGTATTGGTGATAGGAAAACGTGAGCAGCGAATAATTCTACTCATCTCAAAATTGCATCATTCGTCGTATAGTATTGGGCTGCCCGGAAAGGAAAATTCGTGCTGATTGTAGAAGTCCATTTTTTTTACTAATTTTAGAGCATGATTGAGTCCGGAAAATAGAATTTGAGCACAGTTCAAGCTACATCCCTCTTCGTGGAAGAAGGTTTGAGATCCTGTATCCTGTGTTAATTCCGGAACCCTTTTTTTTAAAAAGGAAGATAAAAAATTCATTTCCAGCACTTGATGCTTCTCTCTTTCCATATAGGGAAAAATATCTTGCACGCCACAAAATAAAAAAAAAACGCGCAGTTTACGGTGATGATTCTTTATCCGTAAGAACTGTACGGAAATGGTTCGCGAGGTTCCGAGCTGGAGATTCAAGCCTAATTGATGAAGAGCGATCAGGCAGACCATCCCTTACAGATCATGACCAAATCAAGTCATTCATTGAGAATAAGCAAGATTGCACAACTCGAGAATTGGCAGGAGGCCTCAACTTATTAAATCCGCCGTTGCGTAGCACCTACCTTGATATCTTGATAATTCTTCGGACAAGGACCAGGTGGTGTTACTCACGTCGCCCATCTTGAGCAGAGATGATGCAACATTCCATGACCAGCGGGAGGGCTCGTAGCGAGTTATCCCCACATGTAAGTAGTCGCCTACAGCTGGTTTGTCTGGTACTTTCGGGAAGTATGCGTCCAGTAAGTTTTTAAACTTCACAATTTCATTGCAGGTGGCCTTTCGAATTTTCTATAGCATTTTGTTAAGCAACCATGCACCCCGCTCAGTGGAGCTATTAGAATTCTTTATGGCTTTTTCATCGTCGCTCTTTCTGATCGGAATTCGCACTTTACAAATGCAACCAATTATGAATACGGCTGAGTATCTGGCCAGGATCCGCCCATTGACGTTGACAGTAATTCTTTCTAGACTTTTCCAAATATATATGATCGTGAAGTGATCGAATCTCCGCTGAAGTGAGGACATTTGATACTGGGCAGGTCTTTTGTGATAGGTTAAGTCTTACATGGTTCAAATTTTAGCAATGATTGATTCCTGGATAGCTTCGAGGCGCCCCAGGTCTTTCCGTTTGTTCTGTATGCAAAGAGGTGGACAATATGTATTCTATCCTCGTCAATAACCAGTTATTTTCATAAGGTAAGCATTATTTCTACCCTTCGTGAAGAAAAGTTTATAGCACTCATCCGCTCCATTTCTTGCCTATCGTAACAACTCTAGCCGCGTGATCCTCAAACGTGGAATTATCATGCGTTCTCATCCCAAAATCTCCTAAAATTTTCTTTCTCTCGATTTCGCTCCCATGACTCGTCAATCATGAGTCGTCATGTAGGATATCGATTCAATAAGGGAAGAGTTTTTCCCGACTCATAACAGTTCGAATTTTAGTGCGTTGAAGGTCATGTAGTCCAATGATCGGCGAAAGATGTTACTTAAATAATCTAGTTGCATAGTCCTTACGTCTGCCACTGACAGTACCGCTGCAGATGTTCATGTGTCGCCCGCAAACGAGGTGGCACTGGCAAGCTTTCATTTATGCTACATGTCCAGAGCTCGGCATAGATACTCTAAAATGTATCTAAATATTAGGTACACCCTTAAAATGTATCTAGATACAGGTACTAGATACAGATACTTGAATGTATCTATAGATACAATGCTATATACTCTTCTATTTACAACCGCATTCATTAGTTTTAAAACTCCATTTTGTTTCGAATCATGTAATTTAGGTAGATACGGTTTGGGTTCTACAAAATACTGTTTTATATTAATGACTTTAGCACATTTACCTCTGTCAAAGAGGCTACGGAATTGTCTAATTGATCAAGTTTGTCATGTCATACAACATCGCAACAAGTACTGGAAAATGTTGAAGAAATTTTGTTAGCTATACATACATTTTTGGCCTTTTGCAAGATCATTTAAATACAAATTACATTTAACCCATATATTTCAGTGAATGTTAATTCCATGTCATGCGTGGTTTGCGCGTTTTCTGGCCGACCCCATTATCTGCCCACTGGATGCTTCTTTGTTCGTATGAGCCAGCTTTGGGTTGGGGCGCTGGGTAGCCCCTGAATTGCAGGAACTGCCACTTTAAAGGCGGATGAGACCTTTTGGTCCAACGGCGTCCGTGAGAGGACGTGAACAGAGTTGTGCCATATAGCTGGGTACTCGGTCTTCCACAGTTTGCTCCTCTCTCTGCCATCAGTGAGTACCACCTGATGTATTTTTTTCCTTTTCTTTCTATTCTCTTTCTTTTCGGCCAAAGCCCGTATGGTACTGGTGATGGCAGGATCTGGGGCGCGATAATAGCTGGCAGCTTCCGTAGCTATCGTGACTGTCGTTCTTTTTTTTTTAAAGATTGATGTTCTCCTCTCGCTTTTGGTGATTATTATTCTTTCATTTTTGCACGCCTGATAGTTCGCTATCTGGATGGAGGGGTTAACCCTGGTTTTCGTTGCTCTAGTGTTCGTTCATACGGCATCTTGTTTGTTTATATTAGTGGTCTCTCTGCTAATATGGCTGATCTCTCTGTAGCGTTTTCTAATTGTGATCTAGTACGGCACTGAGTTTGGAGACGCTTGTTTCTAGTCATCACCATGTTTCTGAGCTGATGATGATTCCAAAGTTTGAAAAGCCAATATTGTGGTCGCGAAATTCGTGCCCTGGATTCAAAGGTCTGGCTGCTTACATTCGTAAAGGTGTTTTTGTGTCCAGACAAAGCAAATATGAATGTCCATGTTGTGAGTTGAATGTGCTTCGAGTCTCTGGCTCATTTAAGCAGTTTTATTTGTTTTCAGTGTATCATAGACAGTTTACTGATGACGGTGATTTTTTTATTCTCTTTTGGACGAAATGTCTAGGATTCAGTCATCGGATTGGTCTTCTGCATTTGTCTATATGGGTGATTTTCATTATCGCCAAATGGAATAGTTAGGCTCTTGAAGAGTAGACTGCCATGGCTATGCAATCTTCCATTTCTCGACTGCCTCTGGCTGTAAGCAGTTGGTTGAATGACCCACTCATTTGATGGGTGGTGTTCTTGCCCTTTTGTTCACTGATGTTCCTGATTTGGTTGGAGTTCCAGTGTTGTCACCCCATTGGTTCCTCGGACCCTGGTGCCCTCTCTGCAACGCTGCGACTTCGTCCCCAGAGTCCCTGTCAAGCGTGAGGTATTTTTGGAGTCCAGAGTGAATTGGGTCGCCGTTTCTGGTACCATCCTTGTACTAACTTTGGGTGTTGTAGGAAAGTCTCCTTATCCTTGTTCTACTTTGGATTGGCTTTTTTCTGACATAGCGCGTACCTATGTCTCTTCCAGCTTCCTGACAGTCAGATCGGGCGATGGGCCTTGGTTATATGATGCTTGTTGGAGGGCGCATCTGTTGATGTAGGATCGAGCCATTATTCCGTTGGCGCACTAGCAGGTCTAATTTGCAGCGTCGGGCCAAGGCTACTTATAAGGGAGCTGAGAGGGAGCATCATCTGAGGTAAATGTAAATTTCATCTGTTTCTAGAGCACATAAGGTGGTCCGTACGGAAAAGCGCTGTGTTTGGTGCGAGCTCTTCTGTTCCCCTTTCAATTGCTAATGGTGGCCTTGTCGTGAACCACGCTGCCAAGACGAACCATTTGTGGTGATACTTCGATGGGAAGGAGAGCCGAGACCGGGTGCTCATCCCTTTAGCGTGTGACCCTGAGCCGAGGTTCTCCGCTTTCGCTTTTACATCTTCCGAAGCGCACAGCGTTCCTCTTGACCTGGACCCCAATGGTGGCATTGATCCGTCGCGTATGTTTCCGCTTTTTCTTTACTAGGTGGCTGGTGTGCTTGCAGCCATGCTCGTATCTATATTCCGTCGAATGTTACGGCTAGGCTCTTTCCTGGAATGCTGGTGTGTCGCTCACGAAGCGCCTGTTCCAAAGGCTGTGTCCAGGGAGTAAAAATAACGGGATGACCAGATATCAGCTGATCGAAAAATCGTGACGTCACAGCCCGAGCAGCGCTCCAGCCTGTGACGTCAGACCGGACCACCATCGTTTTAAGCTAGAAGTAGAAGTAGCCCTTTTTTCCCAGTATCACTCATTTATAACCGTATATTATTGGTAAAAATGCAACGTAGGTAACATTTTACTCATATACATCAATAATTGTGATTAACTAGACGTGTATAGAGGTATTTTGCTGAAACAACGTATAACTTGGAGAGACAAAAAAAAAAAAGGCCGCGCCCAACGTTGCTTACGAAGTTTCTCGTGCTATACTACACTGATAAATTTATACTATCACTTTAATCAGTAATATCATGTCTCAAATCCATCATTACCTCCACCAAGGAGGTTATGTTTTCGCCGGATTTGTTTGTCTATCTGTAAATCTATCTCTTTGTCTGTATGTCATCAAGATAACTCAAAAAGTTATGGACCGATTTTGACGAAATTTACAAGGATTGTTAGATATGTTAAGAGGAACGGATGATTAACTTTTGGTGAAGATCCGTCCATCAATTTGATTGTTTGTTTGTCTGTCTCATTTTTCTCAATGATATAATCAAAAAGTTATGAACGGATCTGTATGAAATTCACACGAGTTGTTAGTTATGTTATGAAGAGTAAATGACCAAATTTTTGTAACGATCCATTTTCTTTTGTTCGCTCTTTTGTCACTGTTTTTAATTCTTTTCTTGTTAGCACAATAACTCAAAAATAATGAATGGATCTTTATGAAATTTATCGAGTTCTTTGTAATGTTAAAAGGCATAAAGGCAAATTTTGGTGCAGATGTTTCTATGTTTGACTCGTTTGGTCATAATGCTTGTTAGCAGCATAACTCAAAAAGTTATGAACGGATCTTAAAAAAACTACAGAAGCTGTTAACACTAGTGAAGGGCACAAATGATTAGATTTTGGTGTTAACACAAAGAAAATCATAGTCTCAGAACCAATTTTAATATTTCAGAACCGTTACCTTACTTGGCGGAGGTATGCACTCTCAGAGTGCTCTAGTTTTATAAAATATTTCTTCCTCGTAGCTTGTTCTTGGGGATGCTGCATTATACGCTGTTTCAGTAAAATACCTCTATACACGTCTAGTTAATCACAATTATTGATGTATATCAGTAAAATGTTACCTACGTTACATTTTTACCAATAATATACGGTTATAAATGAGTGATACTGGGTAAAAAGGGCTACTTCTGCTTCTAGCTTAAAACGATGGTGGTCCGCTCTGACGTCACAGACTGGAGCGCTGCTCGGGCAGTGACATCACGATTTTTCGATCAACTAATATCTGGTCATCCCGTTATTTTACTCCCTGGACACAGACCTTCGAACAGTTCTCATCAGCTCTCGTTACGGAGAAATGGCGTTGATTTTTCCAAACAATCCACCGCTGCTCGGCCAGGGCTAAGGAAGTCTCTACCTCACGATGTAAAGGGCATGTTCAATTGGGAGCCGAAATTAAGTCTACGAGGCTTAGCTTATTCGCAATTCCAGTTGGAAGCTTTGACTAGCCCTCAGATTCACCTGATCTTAAAATAAAAATTTACTACTAGACCAACACAAATCTTTTTAGAGTTGGTCAAATTGCAGGCATATCGCGCTATAGAGCAAGTTGTGTCGGCGCTTATTGCGCAGAAATTCATTTGCTGGAAGACAAGCGCATACACTGGAGAGAATACTTCTTCTGCTATTCTTACATTTCAATACGAGGGCCGGTAATCTGCAGCGCCGCCTGACGGTTGTGCCAGTCGATCTCTCACTTGCTGATCAGTGCGTGTGTGCGAAGCGTGTGGTTGACATCATGACGTCCAGGCAAGTTCCGGTCAAATACGCAGCGCTGAGTAACAGTCATTTATCCCCAACCTTCTGGCTGCACGGCACATTTGATAAATCTTCCAAACAGCCAGAAGGCCAGAACAAAATGGCCGTTTTCGATGCCCCTATCTTCGTCGTAAGTTTCTTGGGAAGACGTGACTATCACCTTGCCAAAATGGACATCTGAAATAGACTTGCTGGCAATTGGCAAAAACAATTTCTTACAATTAGCTAGTGTATTCTGGGGCGGAGATGGCGAAAAATCTTGAATTCGTCCTAACTTAGATACTTACGGTACAATTTGGCTGCAACGTCACATCAATACATCCCTAAAGTGCACCTAACTGCCCTATAGAAATGAACGTTAGCTATATCTTGTACCTATAGTTTGGTACTCACATGCAAAAAACGAAGATTTTGGATCCCCGCAAATCGGGGTGGAAATGGCAAACAGAATAATAATAATAATAATCCCATTTATTTCTCATCTGGAGACTGCGTCCAACAAGGTTAGGACACAGTATCCTGAGGTTTTCATGCTTAGTACTAACATAGGAATAATACTAAAAAGTA
>LQNS02278127.1:6917708-6928140 GCA_001587735.2 Parhyale hawaiensis | reverse complement strand
GGTGAAATTAGTTAAAATACTCCTAGGCTGCTCAGCCATAGATTCGCCGATGTGACGTCACTTTTTGCTGCTAATTTTTCGTGAGTCCTCCCGTTACGCTCTTTGCTTCCTGGACAGGCCCATCCATTGTTTGCGGAAGGTGGCAGCAGACCCATCCATGGCTTGCACAAACCGGCAAGTCCATCCGTGACTTACAGAAGGTATTTGTTAGATATCGAGTTGGGACGCGTATCCTATACAGCGCCGGGGCCGTACTACAGCCACAGGTGTCAGGTCGGTGTTCCAGTTCCCAGAACTCTACACGTCACCTGCCCAGCGAGTTCTAAGAACCCTCGCCCCACCGCCTGTGCTAGAGGGGTGAACAGTGAGACTGCTTGGTGCTGGGAGAAAGAGTAAAAGAGGGAGTAGTTGTCAAGTCTATCATTTCTGTAAATTCAAGGAATTTTTGCATTCTTTCAAAATGGCTTCGGTAATTCTATTGCCAACATTAAGAGAGATTATTTAATCGAAATAGTTTCAACTTCTTTGGAACTTTAATCTTTAGTGCTAAAGTCACCACTTTGGTTCAATTTCAGGCGTGCATCACATACAAGTACTTGAGAAAACCGAAGACTCATTGCTGCTCCGTAGGATTCATTACAGCTTATATTCGGATTCCCAGTGCAACATCCTATTTCTACAACGTTGCTGATACTTGCCTCATGAATAGTGTTATCTTATTTATAATACATATATCATGTGGGGTGCAATTTATGCGACTCCTAAATTACTATGTTTCGAAACGGTAGGGCTGGTATGAGCGGAGATCGTAATCCCGGTACTCGTACGACATAATGCACTGGTCAACACCACAGGAACATATCTCCAAAGTTATTGTTTGAGTAATTTCAACGGAGTTACAGACAACTTCATGCAGTAAGCCGAAAAGTAACATTCATTCTGCTCACTCAAATTAACTTTTTTGAGACATGACCGCATTTTATTTTTAACTTTTTTATTTACATAAATTGATAGTTTCTCTGTATGTATTTGATACAACATTTATTTACGGAGGTGAAGCATGCAATGGAGCGGATTAGTTTCGATCAACAGAAATGATTTCTAAATGCATGTAGGGGGCTCTCCTTTGCTGCAAAAATCCATGTACTGTATATCAAGTAACGGCGCTTCCTGTGCATATGGGAGCGTTGGGACACTGCTTAGCATTGCAGAAAAAGGACTGGCCTGAGCGGGAGGAATGGTGCTGTGCACGGAGAACAGCAACAACGACCATTAGTCTTTCTGTGCTGAGCGAATGTTTTGCTCATTCAGTTTGCAGCATTCACAGTCAGCAAAGTTCTATAGGTTAGGTATAGAATTTGTTACCGCTTCCCGGTAACTGCTCAAAAGTTTAAGGTACTGGTGTTGTGACAGCTTGTGTAACCTGGGGCGTTATACATCACGAAATGGCTTTCTCTAAACTATCAAGTGTATCGCTGTAAACTACAGAGCAGGTCGGAGAGGGAACGCTCCTCGCTTTTCGTGCACATGGCTAACATTTGGGAGTCCCGGCTAGTGGTAGTCCTTGCTCAATGTTGGACTTGTTATCACCCGCGAACGAAGTGAGAGAAGTGATCATGTTTTCGTTGAAGATTTAAGTATATTTGTCTGTCCACTCACTAAGTGGTCGAAGGAGTCGAGCAATCTTCATTAATTTTTGTAGGGAGTTTGGTGGGTTGACCTAGATGTGACCGATGCCAAACAACCAGACCTAACTGGCCATAAAAATGACGGCGTTGAATTTTCCTCCAGGGCGGCGAATTTACCTCCACCGCGGCAGATCGTCTGGAGCACGGGGCGTTATATATTTTCCTATGTTATTAGGGAAGAAGGATTGGCGCTGTGCGCTCAACTAGTTTATCAAAAATGACTTCGTTGAATTTGCACCCTACTGCGGGTGATGGTCTCACGCCACAAGGCAATCTAGTTTCATACAGGTTTTGACATAGATTCAAATTTTTGTTATAGGTATTTGATGGAGGGGCCTTGGATGCAGTCCAACAACAACATTGCTTTCTTTCAAGAGGCTTACTACGGCCACATGTATTTACGCTTTATCTGAATCAGTTTATTCAATAAACATGAATTACGTATTGTCACTGAAAGGTAAATTTTCATTTTAAGTTTCTTTTTCTTTCGTATATAACTGTCTGTCAATTAATAAAAAGTATTGTAGTATTTCCTCAACTCTCTCCATTTTCTTTCTGCAACATCACAAAGCATGATTCAGTGAAGGCATAACGTAACAGCTTGATAAAGAATTCAGACTCTAAGTTTAGCCCAACTTTATTCGACATTAAATAATCATCTTTCTCCTGCACAGGTGTGTGACACATAATGAAGACTTCCTGTATATCCAACACTAGTTGTGTCCGCGCCTGGGGTAAAGAAACTTTGTTCAAGGGCCTTCAGCGCCTGTAAAAAGCCTCGTCCACACCATCAAACTTTTGGTAGAAGTTAGTGTCTTTTCCCCATATCCGTTACGAAAGGACTTCACAGCCTCGACGTCGGTGTTCGGACTCGTTTAACTTGGAAAACCAAGGGAGTGGAGACAACAAAGTTCATCAAGCAAGGAACAAACTCTTCATGTTATTATGTACATAGCTTGATTGTGGCGAAGCTCAAAAAGTTATACACGGATCTTCATGAATTGTGCAGGAATAGTTAGAAGTAAGTGCATAACAGAAGGCACTAATGACTAAACCAAATTTTGGTGATGATAGGCTCGTTCGTTTGTGTGCTTGACACTTTGACTATATGCTTNAAAAGTTATACACGGATCTTCATGAATTGTGCAGGAATAGTTAGAAGTAAGTGCATAACAGAAGGCACTAATGACTAAACCAAATTTTGGTGATGATAGGCTCGTTCGTTTGTGTGCTTGACACTTTGACTATATGCTTATCTTAATCAAACGGTTTTGTATTGTATTTTTCAATGCTTGCTTAGAAGTCCTTTCAATCTCCTCGATAAAAATTACAGTTCTTCGCGTTTATTGGTTTAAAACCGCAACTATATTCCTTAAGGACCGAAGTCATGGTTAATTAATTTTTTATTGACATTGCCAAGCATGACGGAGGTACAGTAGGTGCTCTCAGACTGCTTTCGTTCACATTACTTTCAAGGTCGCTGGTGAGCTGATTCAACTCACGGTACAGCCAAGGTACTACAACAGTTCTCTTATCATACCTTGGGTCCAGCTGACGATGTTGGCTATCCTGCGCTAATTTGAGTAACTAAAATACTTCACCAGTTGGCCCGACTGCAGATTACGGAAAACTTTTGGTGATAAAAGGCTGCTGTCTGGCCGGGGTTCGTAAAAAAGCCCTGGAGGAAAAAAGCTCAGCCCGGGTCTGGAAGAGTATGTAAGAACTCAACTCAATTATTTTGAAATGCATTACATTCATGCAAACTAACTTCTAGTGTACTAAGCAAAATTTTACCTACCATTTGCATGCGCGGGTTAGAAAGAGTCCCTAAAAACAGTTCGGTGAGGTTAAGTTATATTAGCTTAGCTTTGGTTTAGTTAAATTAGGTGAGGATATGGTTAGGTAGATTAGTTTAGGTTTTGGTTAAGGTGGTTAGAATAAATTAGTTTAGATAAAAATAGGCTATGTAAGGTAAAGCTAGGGTCAAGCTAGAACAATTTAGGTTAGACACAATAGATTTGACTAAAATAATTCAGGTTAGACCAGGTCAAATTATGCTAAGCTAAGTTAAAAGAAATTGGCAAACTGAATTAGGTAGACTATGCTAGATTAGGTGAGAATAAGTTAGGTTAGATTAGACTATGTTAGGTTCGATTAGCAGAGGCTAAACAAGGTTATTTTTAACATATGTAAGTTACTTTACTTTAGCAATGTTAAAATAGGGCAGGTAGGCCGAGTGCAGTGTAATCTAATTCACTGGGATTTTGGACGCCTTCGACTGGGTCGGGAAATCGATCTAAGCCAAGCGCACTCAGCTCGCAGTGCCCGGAACTGCTGACAGGACCTTCGCCTTCGCCTATCTGCATCGTGGTGCAGGAGTTAGAAGCAGCGCGATTACTTTCAGCACATTATACACTTCATTATAAGTCATAAAATTAGTTCCCTAGGAGTCTCACAAACAAACGATCGCAGAGCAGCGTCTGAGACTTCAACCAACGGATCGAAGCCACGGCATCTGTCGAAAGTTTCGCACAAGTCAAGCCTTCAAGGCTTTACTTCGCTACTCGCTGCCCAATCAAACAAGCCGGTAAAGTACTTCAGAATAAATAACTTGAGGTGACACAGGTACATTAGGTGACCGGGTCTTGTTTACTACCGGGAATATTTCCGGGTGGCTTTTTCGTCCGATCGTTTTTTCCTATCGAGGCTTTTGCGTATAGCCGTCTAGCCGCCACTGCTGCCGTCTCTGTGTTCCTGTTCACAGAACCTCGTGCTTGTGTTCCATGAACAAATTGATTGATCGCGTGTACGCTGGTTTAGAGTGTTGTTC
This sequence comes from Parhyale hawaiensis, assembly GCA_001587735.2. Lineage (NCBI taxonomy): Eukaryota > Metazoa > Arthropoda > Malacostraca > Amphipoda > Hyalidae > Parhyale > Parhyale hawaiensis. The sequence goes on along the minus strand of LQNS02278127.1, from coordinate 6,923,622 downwards.
TACATAGTAAGTGCAAGGCCACGTGCTGTGGGTTTCCGTGTAGACTCTATAGACTATAGTTATGTAATAAAAGGCGCTGGACTTGAAATGTTTTCTTACACCTACGAGCTGCCCGCCAGATGCTGATCAGCGGTGGCCGCTGCGCACCAGCAGCGACGCTCCGCCTCATCGGCAAGCCAAGTTTTGCAGAGGCGCCGCAATTAAGGAGATTTGCCTTCCCAGATATTTTTATGCCAGTGTCTAATGAATCTTTTGGAATCCTCCCAAGAGCAATCTGTTGGAGCCTTCCAAAACTTCCCTAATGACTTTTAGTGTCAAGATATGGGATATTATTTCTTTGGTGCCATGAGCATTTAGTGAAGACATGGAAGATGTCTCACGAAACCGACCAAACATTTAATGATAGGCCCTAGACTAAGTGAGAACGTCACTATGAGGCTAGCTTTTGCTTACCACTTGTGCCGTTTTTTTTACTGCGATATGGGGGTAGTGTTTGCCGGCAACTGCCGGAGCAGCCACGTGCTGTGCCATATGGGGGCAGTGTTTTCTGCCGGAGCAGCCACGTCCTGTGCCTTATAGGGATAGTGTTTTCTGCCGGAGCAGCCACGTCCTGTGCCTTATAGGGATAGTGTTTTCTACCGGAGCAGCCACGTCCTGTTCCATATGGGGGCAGTGTTTTCTGCCGAAGCAGCCACGTCCTGTGCCATATGGGGGCAGTGTTTTCTGCCGGAGCAGCCACGTTCTGTGCCAGGGGAGGTAGCGTTTTCTGTCGGAGCAGCCACGTCCTGTGCCATATTGGGGCAGTGTTTTCTGTCGGAGCAGCCACGTCCTGTGCCAGGGGAGGTAGTGTTTTCTGCCGGAGCAGCCACGTCTTGTGCCAGGGGAGGTAGTGTTTTCTGCCGGAGCGGCCACGTCCTGTGCCAGAGGAGGTTGTGTTTTTTGCCGGAGCAGCCACGTCCTGTGCCAGGGGAGGTAGTGTTTTCTGCCGGAGCAGCCACGTCCTGTGTCAAGGGAGGTAGTGTTTTCTGTCGGAGCAGCCACGTCCTGTGCCAGGGGAGGTTGTGTTTTCTGTCGGAGCTGCCACGTTCTGTGCCAGGGGAGGTAGTGTTTCCTGTCGGAGCAGCCACGTCCTGTGCCAGGGGGGGTAGTGTTTTCTGTCGGAGCAGCCACGTCCTGTGCCAGGGGAGGTAGTGTTTTCTGTCGGAGCAGCCACGTCCTGTGCCAGGGAGATAGTGCTTACTGCCGGAGCGGCCACGTCCTGTACCAGGGGAGGTAGTATTTGCTGTCGGAGCAGCCACGTCCTGTGCCAGGGGAGGTAGTGTTTCCTGTCGGAGCAGGCACGTTCTATGCCAGGGGAGGTAGTGTTTTCTGTCGGAGCAGCCACGTCCTGTGCTATAGGGGGGCAGTGTTTTCTGCTGGAACATCCACGTCTTGTGCCATATGAGGGCAGTGTTTTCTGCCGGAGCAGCAACGTCCTGTGCCATATGGGGGCAGTGCTTTTTGCCGGAGGAGCCTCGTCCTGTGATATACGGGGGCAGTGTTTTATGCCGGAGCAGCCACGTGCTGTGCCAGGGGAGGTAGTGGGTTCTATCGGAGCAGCCACGTCCTGTGCCAGGGGGAGGTAGTGTTTGCTGTCGGAGAAGCCACGTCGTATGCCATATGGGTGCGATGTCTGCTGGAAATTACAGGATCAGCCATTTCCTGTGGCATATTGTCATGTAAACTTAGCGGTAACGTTCCCGAGCATACCTTCGCTTAAAGAGTTCCATCCGAAGTTGCTCATTAAGATGTGGATGACTACGTTTCAAATTTTGAATAGGTGATATTAACAGCGATAATAAGGTTACAGAGCGTTAGGTTCAGCTATTCAATGCTCACTGTTCGTTTAGCTACATGTAGTCGTATAAAAAACGCATGCAGCAGTAGTAAATTATCAGTATAAGAATTGTATAATTTTCACTTATAAAAGAGCTACTTTTAGCATCAAATTACGAGTAAAACAGAAACTAAGTTATAAACACATATATTCGCGTCGCAATTATAATTTAAGTAACATCTACTCTTCAGTCTACTGGATAAAACGAATATCAGCTCAAGTTATGATTTTTTTTGTTCTAGATAGGCGCAGAGAATCCCATTTAATGTTTTGTAAAGTTGCAACCCTGTATGCGAACCAAGAGGAGCATGCATTTGCTATCCTGTAGTATACTGTGTACCTGTGTAGACGTCATAACATAAGTTTTGTGCCTTAGCCGAAAACCTCAGTTCAGTTTGATATGTTTCAGTAATTCTATACTCAGCCGGGTATTTAGCAGCCACCGTTTTACCATCGTTGAGGAAGCCAACATGCTATACCTCTGCTCATTTCTCTATACTGAGAGTTTTCCAGAAACCAATTGAAACGATCGCTCCGCCTGTCTCTAGTTCCGAGATTTCCACTGTGCCACATTATGTAACAATGTACAGAACGTACCTTAGTTGTGTAGCCTTGGTACCTATGATAGTTCTTTTAGTCTCTAACCAATGTTTCTTATGCACATACAGTGCATGCAAGTGAATATCTGTGCTCATCAGTCACATTGTGGTTTGCCCTACTGGGAAATGTGCCCCATGTAATTACACGAGAGTGGCTATCTTGCATCCTTATATAATAAAAAGCTTTCTGTATTTATTTATTTCGAGTGCGCTCTTAAGGAAATAGCGAAAAATAGGCCAGCTTGCAGATTTTGTAATTAAGTTACGTTTTCATAGAGATGGATGACCAGGTTGCACAAGATGGCGAAAGTGGGATCCATATCACTTTATCTGAAGACACTTCTTGCTTGAAACACTTCCTGAAATCGGAACAATATGTGTGCAGCTTCTGGAGTCCAACTTTATCATTTTTTCTCTCATGTCACGACGCATAAATTCGGCAGATAATCAACTCACGAACTGATGATTTTTCACTGGCAGTAGACAGTTATTTCGTCTAGCAATTACTGCCTTTCTCTGACGGAGCAGATTCCTTCAAAGGCCAGAATTTCAGCACTTCAATGAAGCAGTTATCATCAAAGACAGTATCATGGGTACGGTGCACTCACATTACGTAGAAGCTTGCAGTATTTTATTTGCAGATTTTACTTGTGCCTCTCACTATAGAAGACGCACGTTTAATTAAAGAAGAAGATAGGGAACTTAAAAGAAGAATGAGACTACTAGTATCTCAAGAACGACAGCGTGCTACCAATGAAGTGGAATGAAGCGGCTACACGAAATAGTGTCAAGAAAGACTTGAAGCATGCAGAAAGGTTACAGAAGAGAATAAGAGCTGCTGATAAGCGTGAGCGGGAAAATGTGGAGACGGCAAGTCAAAGAAAAGAGGACTTAAGGATGAAAGCCCGACAGAGGATCAAGGAAGAAAATGAGAGAGCAAGTCAGACAAGAGAAAATTCCGCACCGGCTTATTAAGCCAAAAATATCGACTATTGTGTAATTTTTTTCACGCACGGGTCCACTAGTTCCCTCCGCCAAGGAGGTTATGATTTCGTCGTGTTTGTCTGTCTGTCTGTTTGTTTGTCCCTTTGTCTGTCTGTCACCAAGATAACTCAAAAAGTTATGAACTTATAATCGTTATTATTACCATGTGTTGAATTGGCCTTGTTTGCTAATTTTGTATTCTATTAGTTCCAATTGATGAAAGCCTTCCTATTGGGTAGAAATACACGACTCTTAATTTGATTATGAATTTGACTGGTTGTACTGTAGGTTGTATTGTACGGTACCGCCATACCCATTGGATGATATTACACTTCGTAGTACTAAGCTAATACGATGCAGTAGTATTAAGCCATAGAAATCGCTACTAGAGGAGAAATGAATGTACTTACTTTACTTTAACGAAACACGATGTAATATTAACAGGAAAATATACTTCTCCATTTGGGAACGTATTCGTATGGTACTACTATTGGGGTACTTGTTCGGTAGACTATTACAGTTTGGTGTGTGATGGCACTGAGCCTTACAGAGTGGGTCTCACATTTATAGCTGTAGTACTATTAAGCAAAGAATGTACGTGTCATCTTTTATAGTTTTAATCTAAGAACACCTCTCGACCGTGACAAAATAATTGATATTTATCTATCCACCTCGTCACCCAGCCCCCTTTCGCCCAACCCAAACCGATTTGCCAGCAATGGTGCAAACAGCTCCCGTGTCCTACCAGCTCAGGGCCCTACTGCCATCCCTGCTGTCGTCCTCTCTAATCCTTGGATGTCTTCCCCTCGTGGATCCAAATTGGCGATCCTAACGGAAATGATGGTAAAATTATCACCAGCACGCTTCACACTGACGAGGAGGAAATTACTTCAACTCCGAATGAATTAGTACAGATGTCACGGCTGGGTCCTCCAGCCTTCCCAACATCTATAGTCTCGACCCTCGTGCCGATGAACCGCCATATGTCTGCAAGATTTGATGTACAGCGAGCTACCACAGCCTGCCAAACCGACTTGGATTCATTCAAAATTAAACGAGCGAGTCCAACAAGCGTTTCCCAGGCAGAATCACCGTCTCAGATACCTGGATAAAAAAGGGGTCTTAATCAAAAGAACCTCAAGCATACCAACTCATGAGGTGAAGCGTAGCACCCGAGAGTCAGGCGCTTGCAACAGTCCTCCTAAGACCAACTTTTGCCAGCCGCCACAAACCAGACCACCAGAATAACGAGAAGCAAGGCTAGCTCGGTAGGAAACGACCCATTGTCCGCCAAATCGCTGCGGACGTAAAACATTCTGATACTTGTGGGGCCGACGTACAAAACTCTTCCCTTGCTCAACATCAGACAGCCGCTCTCACCACTCCTAACAATACTCTTGATGTCCCACCTCTTACCTTTTCCTAGTAATCGGCCACTCCAAGCGTACCAAGGAGGAGCAATACAGACACTAGCGTCAAATTCTTATTTGGCAACATTCAGAGCATGACAAACAAGATGAACGAGCTGTAAGCTATAGCCAGAGTTGGGCACGCTACGGTAAAAATGTAGCGGCGCTACCGCTACAAGCTTAAAAATGTAGCGGCGCTACCGCTACAAGCTTAAAAATGTAGCGGCGCTAAGCTACCTCCTACAAAATTTGAAAAGTAGCGGTGCTAGCGCTACATCACAATGTAGCAGCGCTACTTTTTTTACAATATGCGATAAAATTCTAACATGACATTGTTGCCTTGGAAAGTCACCTTCTTTTTATCAGTATGTATGCTTTCCCGACAGGCAAGATATGAAACAAACTGAGATTCAGAAGAGTCTTGTGTTGGTACAATAGAAGGAAAGAAGTAGGAATTCTTGAAAGAAAATTGAGCGCGAAAGACAGGTGTCTCAAGGGTCTAACTAGCACTCAGGCTTCCCGGGGATCGCAAGTTTCCCTATAGCAAGTGGACATTCTAGCTAACCTAAGGGCTAGTTCACACGTCCATCATCGTAAAGCGTTCAGTCCCGAAAATGAACACGAGCCGGGAGTCAACATCTGCTATCGCTGTCCACACGTCGAACCGACCTTCATTCAAATGACTGACGCCTTGCGTTCAGGCATGATCTCGTTTCTTTGCATTTTCGCTTATATTTCTCGTCGGTTTGAAGTCATATTCGTATTCCATGATCTTATAGCTTAAATTTGATACACACAGTGAACAGGGTAGTAATACTGACTAAATTTTTTTAGTAACGGTATTTTGTTTGGAATCACTAAATATTTTGGTAAATCTCAACATATGGGGAAAAATGCTTTGTTGTAGTTACTTTTTTTTTTTTGGTTAATAATACATTGATATTCATGGTTATTATGACAAAACTTGGTACATGTGATGAATAGAATGGTAACTGTAACTAGATTTTGGTAAATACAAACAAATTTAGGAACTCGGTTAAAATTAC
>LQNS02278127.1:6895925-6909305 GCA_001587735.2 Parhyale hawaiensis | reverse complement strand
GTCTGATGTACTCGATTCTACACTTTGCAGTTTGAGCTTCATGTCCAAGAAGGTCTTGTATGAGATTTGATGCTGAAATTTGCGCTCGAGATACGTCTGTTCTTGCGAGTTGCCGACGCACTGTGTCCCAGTCACCAAATACTTGTGCGTGTCCTGCTTTAGAACAATATCGATAGTTCATCTACTGCAAGCTTCAATAAGCTAACTCTTCCGTCTGCATCAGTCGTTGGTCCTTTTTAGCCATCAGGGGTGCTCGACCGTCCAACTGTTAGTTCGTACGTCTGGTTAAGCTGAGATTCAGCATGACCAACCGGTAACCTACAGGAGGTTGACTGGGTTAGCCGCCAGTCTTTCGGCAGGTTGTCGTTGGCCTTCGACGTTCTAAGGCTCATCCGGCTTTTTATTACGCATTTCCTCGTAACAGGGTCCGACTCATACGCCCCGATGGATGTACGGGCCGGTGGCCGACACAGTGTTTGCCACTTATCCCGCTGGCGGTCGGATAAATGAATAGAAAATTGAAAATATAATAAAGTATCATGTTCAAATGATTGAATGCAATTTTTGCATTACAGTACTTTCACCTGATCAAGACTTGTTAACATAAATTAAGTGATATTTTAGCCCTTTTGTAATTTTGTTGTATAAAAGTAAAAGTAACGGTAGTAAAGTAGAGCTAAAAAGTAGCGGCGCTTCCTATGCTAGCACTATAGCAAATATGTAGCGGCGCTACCGTTACACGCATAAAAATGGAGCGGCGCTACCGCTACTGCTACAAAATTTTTAGCAGCGCTACGCCCACCTCTGGCTATAGCACCCGCTCTTGTGTATGATGTTGTCGCTCTTAATGAAACATGGATCAACCTCTCAAACTATAATCTAGAAGGTGAAGTTGCATTGAAAGGCTATAAATACAAATAGTTCAATACAGACAGACAACGCAGATAGTGGAGTGGCAGAGAAGGACGTTCAATCATATACATCAAAGATAACCTCAATCCCCTCTGTAAAGATTTCTCAACAACTAAGGAATATAAATGTATCATTACCCCTGCTCGTCTCTGCTTTCGACAGCTGTTGATATTATGCTTGCATATAGGAGCCCTCGCAGTGCCGCCGAAACTGATAGAGCACTTTTCAATAAAAGCGAAAACGCAATAAGTACTCAAAATGAAACAATTCGAATGGGAGACTTCAACCTCCCTAAATTGATTGAAATACTTTGTGCAATCCAGCCCGAGGCGGTAAACTGCTCGAATTTGTCAACCACAACCACCTGACCCAGCACACTAATGAACCCAAAAGATACGATAATATTCTGGACCTGCCATTGTCCCCGCCTGATTGTGAAATTGTTGACCTTGCCATCTTAGACCGGCTTGGAGATCACAACGTGATTGAATTTACTCTCAACACTAGCAACGATCTCACTACCACTACACTACCTCTCAAGCTATCACACTATTAGTGAGCAAATTTCCTAGAAATTGCAACTGAAATAGAAACAAATGACTTTGAAACTCCTATGAGAGACGGCAATGTTGAACAATGCTCTAATATCATGAAGACAAACAGCGTTAGAACTGCCGAACGATGCATTTCAAACTAGAGCACTCTGAGAGCGCATACCTCCGCCAAGAGAGGCAAAGGTAGCAAAAAATTCAAATTGGTTCTGAAACCATACTTTTCTTTGTATAAACTCCAAACTCTATTCATTTGTACCTTTTTATATTAATAACAGCTTGTTCAATTTTCTTGAAGATCCGTTCATGACTTTTTGAGTTATAGTGTTAACAAACGTTATGACAAACATAAGTCAAACGTACAAACGAACTAACCGATCTGCACCAAAATTTGATCATTTATGTCTTTTAACATCACTAACAACCCCTATGAATTTCATAAAGATTTATCAATTATTTTTTGAGTTATTGTGCTAACAAGCATAAAATTAAAAACAGTGACAAACGAACGAACAAACAAACGGATCATCACCAAAATTTGGTCATATACTCTTTGTTAGATACCTAACAATTCATGTTAATTTCATCAAAATCCATCCATAACTATTTGAGTTATGGCATCGAGAAAAATGAGGCAGACAAACAAACAAACAAACAAACGGATGAACATATCTTTACCAAAAGGTAATCATCTGTTTCTCCTAACATACCTAACAATGCCTGTAAATTTCATCGAAATCGGCTCATAACTTTTTGAGTTATCTTGGTGACAGACAGACAAAAGACAAATAGACAGACAGACGGACAAACACGACGAAAACATAACCTCCTTGGCGGAGGTAATAATCGAGTTCGTATCAGTAATGCTCCCCTCTGGATGAATCGGACCGTCAATTACTGCGTCGCCAGGCGACAAGTGTGTGACAAAGCCTGGAAGCGTAACCCAACTGTGAATGACAGGTCCAATCACACAATGGCTTATCGGGAAGTGAAGAGACAAGTCAGGACTACTAAAAAGGAAAAAGAAGTTTGCGTAGCCGCTATGGCAAAACGGAACCCAAAGGTATTCTACAAATAGGTAAATGAACGACGACTCGATAAAGAAACTAGAAGTCCACTCAAAAATCTGGACGGTGAAAAACCATGAAATCACCATTGACCTAAGAAATAAAGCTACTATCTTGAACGAATATTTCACTTCGGTGCTGACCGTGGAAAATGTTACGCATATTCCGGAACCAGCAACGATGAATGTGGCTCCCTTAGACACGTGTATATTTATAGAGCGTGAAATTTTTCAGGTTCTGTACAAATCCACTGGCCCAGATAATCTTTCTCCGCGTGTTTTACGAGAAATGCTCCTGTCATCTCGAAGCCCCTGGTTGAAATATTCAATCGATCTTTAAGAACGGGAAAAGTCCCAAAGGATTGGCAACTAGCTAACGTGATTCTGATGCATGATGCATAATATTTTCTCTTCCGCCTCAACTAACTTGACGTCTGCGAGCTCCGCAGATATGCAGCTATAAATCGTGAAGTCGTGCTTGCATGATCGCCTCTTTGGCTGAGTTTTTTTACTTTTCTTTTATATTTCCTTAGTCATCTAAATGATACAGACATGTAACGACAATGGCTCGTAGAGGGTCGGGGCGTAAGTCCCGGCGGGTCTCTGGGAATGGGTCTGTTGGTCCGTCTAATCTAATCTGAATGCTTCTGTTCACAGTTCGATCACGAGTCCAGCAGAACACAGCTGCGTAAACTGCCAACTGAGCAGAAGAATTTGTCCTCTATACTAACGCCTTACTCTCTGTTGGTATCAATAACTTATCTCGTTAAGAACTGGAGTGTTTGATCAATTAGTTTTATCCTACAAGCACTATCGAATCTGTTATAATTATTTTAACAGTTATGAACGTTTCCTGGCAAAGCATTTTTGTCCCTTGTAATGAAGTCCTACGTCATCATATCGCTGCATTGAACTACCATCCATGATATGTACTACATATGAGTGTTTGTACCACATTCATCGATGGATGTGATACAAACACTCCTATGTAGTACACATCATGGATGGTAGTTAAATGCAGCGATATGATGAAGTAGAACTATCCAATGATGCTCTTGCAATGCTTTCCACAGTTCCTCATAATTACAACTCGACCATACCAAGCAAGGCAGAGATACGATAAGAGAGCATGGGGCGAAAGCTATATAAATTAAGCTCATTTACCAATCAAACTTTCCGTGCAGCAAATGGTTTCTTGTGGGTGCATTTTTTGCTCTAAGTCAAGAAAATGCAGGGCTGGAAATAGTGGCGGCACGTGGCCACTATAAAGTGGAGGTGCTCTCAGTTCCGTACTTGATTTGAACGCAATCGTTCATTGCTTCAGCCATTGTTCACCATCCGACCAGCAGCCATGTTGACTCTACAATGAAATGCTTACGTCGACCCTCATCAGAAACTCACAGTTTTCCATTGTACCGCGCTTGTTTGGCCTAAGGCGGAAATCCCGATAAGATCTCGAGCGTGTCCTGTGCGTATTTTCCCCTCCCACCGTCTTGCTTCACCGTCGGGCCAAGCAAAAAATCACTCAGCAAAAGAAAGCAAAAAACTTCCTTTAGAAATTACAGCTCCGGAGTAAAAATCACTCGATCCAATCCGGTAATGGACGTCTCGAAATATATGTAGCTGGGGATTGAATCAGAAAATAGTAGACAATGTTTTTACAGAAGTTTTCACTGCAGTGGAGAACAAAGAATATTGTAAACGCAACTGCTACAGCGTAATACTCCATAGATTCGAATTTATGTAGTATAAACGCGCCTCATCCTCAGTGGTTAATGAAGGTTTACCACTAGCTTACAACGATTCATCTGAAGGCCAGCACCCTTTAGTGATTCAGTATTGGCTTCTTCCCCCGAACCTGCCTGAAGATATAACGTTAGCCCTATAACTATTGGTGATTGCTAAATTTTCATTACGCTTCAAAAGAAATATATACAAAATTTTGATTTGTATGGACTGACATAACTAGAGCTTGGACATTGGAGCTCTTGAAAAAGAGCTGCAGTAGCGGTTAAAAGGAGCGCTTATAGCGCTATAAGCGTGCAATAGTAGCGATAGAAAAGGGTATCAGGAGCACTTATGGGAGCGCTTGGAGCAGTTACCGGAGCATTTAGAGCAATTATGGGAGAGTTTGGGGCAGTTACGGGAGCATTTAGAGCACTTATTGGAGCGCTTAGAGTAGTTGCTGGAGAGTTTGGGGGCAGTTATCAGAGTGATTCGTGCACCAAAGTATAATTAACACACCTGTCGGAGGAAGAATTTAAACGAGGTTTTGCTTTTGAAAATATTTTGGAAGGATTCAATTCAAGAATTATCCTGAAAAATCAAACTATACAAAGTGTTGTGTGATTCGATGCACATATTTGACCCTTATATAGAAAAACGCACACTAAAACGATTTTCACGAGTGACAAAAACCTTCTAACTTCTTCGTTTTCGAGAAATGACGACCTGAAATACTTGAATGGAGGGTTGGGCGAAGATGGAAAGTTTTTTATTTTTGGACCGATCTGAATGAAACTTGTCATAGACACATAAAATTTGAAAAGAAATTGTTTTTACTCCTGTACTTTTCGAAACACTTTGTTTTTTTCTCCAAAGTTCTAAAAATACGTTTGTGTAGCGTAGCAGTCCTTGTAGTATACATGGTTTAAGGCCTAACTTATGTATCACAAGCAACTCTATTGTCTTTCGTTTGTTCCAGATATCAGCTTTTAATTGTACTTGAAGATGTCCACTGTTGATGGACGAAACGTCGTATTTTATTTAAAAATTTTTCGTTTTTATTCAAGAATAGTCTTAAATAAAATCTGTGATGAACACAAACGTATTTTTAGAACTTTGGAGAAAAAAACAAAGTGTTTCGTGAAGTTATGTGCTGACTTGAAGTACCTAAAGTCCTGTACTTTTGTCAATTTTTCCCATAGAAAACGAGTTATTCAAAGAAAATGGCAAAAGGGGGGCTGGGGAAAACCCTATTCCTACAGTTTCTGAGCTAGCTACACAGATTATCTTGGTAGCAAAAGAAGCGAAAATTTAATCCTCTATCACAGTCATTTTTTTTCGGTTACATTTTTTAAATAGTTTCTGAGAAAGTTCGAGAAGTTCAAAATAATTATTATTATTTTTTCAAAAACTGCGCTGTCACTCGTGTCCTAATTCGAAAATTCCACTAAAAATTTTATTTCTATAAAAAATTAAATTCCATTTCTTTTAGTACCAAAAATTACCTCTGTAGCTAAAAAAAAAAAAAAAAAAACTGTAGAAAGAGTAGGGTTTTGCCATCCTCCCCCTCTTTTGTCGTTTTCTTTGAATAACTCGTTTTCTATGGAGAAAATGAAAAAAATTACACGAGTAAAACATTTTTTATTCACTTCTACAAATCTATACCAAGTTACATTCGGTCCAAAAAATAAAAACTTTTCATTTTCGACCGAACCCTCCCCTCAAGTATCTCAGGTCGTCATTTCTCGAAAACGAAGGAGTTTTGAGGTTTTGCCACTCATGAAAATCGTTTTATTTTGCGTTTTTCTTTATATGGTTAAAATATGTGCATCGAATTACACAACACCCGGTATATATTTAAAAAAATCATAAACTGATCATGTACATCTCATTCTTCTACCAATTATGCCATTTTGTTCATAAGCGTGTCATAGTATGGGGGAACTCATAATGAAATTACCCCACCCCCCAGAAGTTTCCTACTTCAACCATTTTACCACAGTCAAATTGATAGACTTCTTGTAAATGTCTATTGAATATTGCTGTTGGCGTTATTTTATGCTTGGGTCAAACTCGTTTATCTTCAACACACTTGAAGGTAGGTTGACCACCTACTAACTGATCCAACTTCGTGCGTAGTTAGAGTCAAATGGAGCACTAAGCAGCACTTCAACCTTTATAGCGTTTTGTGCATTATGGAGCATTCAGACGCTTGTAGCATTTTACGTATAAATGCTCCAATGTCCGAGCTCTATTCATTATATTTTAATTTGAATTTAGACTAAACACGCGCTACATACAAGAAATGTTTTGGTTTATTGCCGAAACCCTGCATTTTTTCCTTGTCCAGAAGCTATTTCTACGCTTACTTGGCGTGGTACCAGATGGCAGTTCCCTCTGAACTGTCGGTTTACTTGATGTGCCAAGTGGGATCCCGTATGCAATTTCTCTAGTTTCTTTTGAAAATTAATATAGCTGTTGTTGACCTTCTGATTCAGGTGGTAAGTCATTTAACCTAGTAGTAATACGTGAAGATTGATGAGACTCGTAAGTTGAATAAAAAATTGATAAGTATAGCAACGGAAATTTGTCAGATACTTATTTACTAGCGCAATATCGCTTTTATTACAAACTTTGCTGTAGAACACAGGTATTTATTTTGCTTAGACACATTATACACCATGTGTATACATTCTCTGTAGAGTACAGAATTCATCAGATATGGTATTATTGTACGTCCATGTACATTTTTATACGAATTTATTACAAATAAGAATATAATGAACCGCAATTAATGTGATCAAACTTGACACAGTATTAGCATGCAAAAGCAAATAATGTTTCAATCCAATTATACTTTCAGGTGCTAAATAGTATACTTGGTTGAGACGTGCACTTCGAGATCCACAGTACGGCACTACAGACGGGCGACGCTTCGAGTCCGGCACCGACGCCTTATCTTCAGGCGTGCTAAGAAAATTACGAAGGAAATTCCATAAATGTTACAGTATTTTGTTGGCGTTTTGCTGCTATCCCTGTCTGAAGAACTGAAGAGTGTATGCCGGTCATACATATTGCTGCTGCTGGTAGCCATGAATTTTGCAAGCCGAAAATCCATGTATCTTACGAGAGACTAGGTGTAAACTGTGGCGACATTGATAATGCATTAGTACTAATGGGAGCGTAATATTCATGCCTGCACAATGCACATGTCTCAGCTGAGTAGACCAAAGTTTCCTTTCAAAGGGGAAAAATAACAAACCCCAGGAGTTTTCGGGATTTTTCTTTCAAAATCCCAGGTTTACGACATCTCTTCTTAGTAGCTACCGGGATTGAAAACACTAGATCCGATGCACCTGCATTACCAGAGACTTGAAGTGATGAAAGAAGGTGAACGCTACCGTATCATTTCAGGACATTGAGGGCCTACCAGAATGTGCTGCAACAGACAGTATTGAAGTGCGGTAATTCTTGTGGCATAGCCATCTGTTACCAGCGGCATGTCCGTCAGTTTGCCCTCGAAGACCTCGTGAAACGTTAGGATCGTTTCCAATAAGGAATAAGCATGCTTAGGTAGCGGTAGCGCAACTCAAGTTCGTCCATTATTTTCTCAAATAAAAAATCTGACGGCGCTAAGTTGCATTTTCACACTCATCGCCAGTCTGTCATCGATTCACAACATATACAGGAGGGTAAAAAATGACGCCTGTACATTATCAATGCCTACATAAATTATGTACATCACACCAGACTTCCCTCGTTTCATTTGTTTATACATGAAACGGTGAAGTCTAGCTACGTTTGGAAAACACCTCGCCTTTTAGCCCAGGAACTAATTGCCTACCTAATTCTCCTAGAATAAAACTCGTCGAGACACTATTTACCTATTTCTGTTTGATGGCTGTTTTCAACTACTGCTGACGTACTATTTCAGATGCGGCATCTATTTGTTCTAACACGTCAGGTTCTCCTTCTACAATATTGTCATGTCAAGTGAGGTGGTGAACGAATCTACTTGATGGGTGCAGTTGTCTAAGTGTAATAGCCTTAAACCGCGCCTTAAAATATCAACAGAAAATGAACAAATGATTGTATGTTATCATTTACTAAATACATGCACGTTATTTTTCTCCTTTTACAGTGTTTCAATCAAAAGCAACCGTATTCGTGACTGGGTCGTAGTGTGAGTAAAATGCTGGGAGGGGGGCAGTACTATATTTACAAGGCATGGCACAGGGCAGGGGGAGGGAATGTGCGAGGAACGCATCCCTCCCCCACAGAGTACCTACCTTAAGAGTCTGTGGACGAAGTCCAGGTGACGTTGAACACATCGTCTCTCGTGTATTCCGTCACAGTGCTTGGTGTCTTTTGTTGAGTCGCTGTTAGCAATCAGAGATTGAGCCAGCAGCGAATTATCTCCACAGTGCACGCCACCGCTGACCGTTTGTCTACCTGTTATTCTTCTCAAATGAGAATCCAAGCAAATTTTTTTTTTAACTGTATATTTTGCATATCAGCGGCGTTTCGAATATGCCGAGGCATTTTGTGAAACAATTTTGCCCCCTGTACAATGAAGCTATTAGAATATTTTATCTTTGTTACCACAGCCTTGCCGCCGTTTTTGCTTAGAACGCCTACATCACAAGTCCCTCCAGTTCATTCTGAATGTCTGGTGACAATCCGTTCATTCACAGTCATACGTTACAGAATTTTGCAGACATATGTATGTATGTGACTGTAAGGCTCTCGAATCTTCGTTGTATTGAATGCAAGTGAAAACAGCTCAGTCGTTTACGATAATCGTACTCTTGCGTGCGTCGAAATATGGCAGTTAACGATCTTTGAATAGCTGCAAGTTGTTCTAGCTTTTTTCGCACTCGGCATCCAAAGTGGGGAACAGTAATCTATTCTCGGCAGAATTAACTGTTTCTTTAGAGTGAACATTTGTACATCCCATTCACTCAACGTTTTCCACAGCGATAACTCTAGCTATATCTTCTTCAAATGTAGTATCATCTCGTATTCTCACTCCAATTTCTCTCAACGAGTCAAACTAGTCGATTTGGTACGCTATAGCTTCTATATTTATTACTATCGAACACCTCCTGAAAAAGCGCATCACTGACCACCTGAGGATGCATCAGCTCATATCCGACTCTCAGCATGGCTTCCAAAATGGAAGAAGCTGCTTAACAAACCTTCTGAAACTTTTCTCAAACGTTAAGGATATTTAAGATGAAGAGAAGGGTGTAGACCTTGTGTATCAAAACTTCCAAAAAGCTTTTGCTAAAATCCCCCATCAACGACTGATGAATAAATTGGTAGCCCATGGCATACAGGAAGACTATTTACAATGGATCAGGGCATGGCTTACGGGTCGGCAGCAGCAAGTGAAGCTTCAATGGGAAACGAGCGACTGGACGCAGGTATCATCAGGGGTTCCACAAGGTAGCGTGCTGGGCCCACTTCTGTTCTCAATTTACATCAATGACTTGGATCTTAACATCCGTAGTAAAATCAGTAAAGTTGCGGATGATACAAAACTATGTCATCCTGCCACGAAAAGAGCCGAGCTCAAACAAGACCTGGACCATCTCATGGAATAGAACACAACGTGGCAGATGAGCCTTAATGTCGACAAATGCTCTGTAATGCACGTAAGGCTCGAGAACCCTTCAACTCCATTGAAGATGAATGGGACGGAATTGGCTCCTGTCACCCAAAAACGTGACTTCGGAATTAATATTACAGACCAACTACAACACAGTCAGCAAGTTGACAGGAGTGTAAAAATGGCAAGCAGAGTACTCGGATTCATCAACAGACATTTTGAATACAAGTCCAAGGACATCATCGTTCCCTTGTAAAAGGCATTAGTGCGGCCACACTTAGAATTTGCTGTTCAATTCTGGTTGCCACATCTGTGCAAAGATACCGATAACACGGAAAGAGTCCAATGCAGAGCAACGAAAATGATACCTCAGTTGCGAAACAAGCCGTATGAATGTCGCGTAAAGGAACTGGGTCTGATCTCTCTCGAGCAAAGACGACTCAGAGAGCAACTAATAGAAACATTCAAATATTCGAATGGCTTCAACGATGTACCTACAACGGGGCTCTTTGAAAGAGACCTCAATGATCGCTTGCGAAACAACGGTCAAAAACTCAAGCATAAAGCTCGAAGAACGACCTTAACTCAGCAGTTCTTTCCGTATTTCATAGTCAGCATTTGGAATAGACTCCCTTCCGACGTTGTTAGTGCGGAATCAGTCAACGCGTTCAAAAATCGTTTTGAGTACATTGGGAGAGACATCCCCCAC
This sequence comes from Parhyale hawaiensis, assembly GCA_001587735.2. NCBI lineage: Eukaryota > Metazoa > Arthropoda > Malacostraca > Amphipoda > Hyalidae > Parhyale > Parhyale hawaiensis. The sequence continues at coordinate 6,898,731 of LQNS02278127.1, read as the reverse complement.
TGCTAAGGATTCCTCCTCCAGGAGTCGCTCGCCCACTTTTAACAGCCAAAGCCTCCGAGGCTTCCTTAATCCGTCTTCTTCTCTCTTCCGCTCCAACTACACTGTATGACATCTTTAACTCCGCATATCAGCGGCTATTCATCGTGATTGCGTGCATTCATGATCGTCTTTTTTTTTGCTGAGATTCTTCTCCCTCCTCTATTTTTTTTTCTCTTTTCCCTAGTCTTTCATACCCTACTAACATAATGGCAATAGCTCATAGAGGGCCGGGGCTTAAGTTTCGGTGTCTCTTTGAGAATGGGCCTGTTGGTTCGTCTACTACCGCCTATCTAATCTAATTTTCATGGTGCCAATGTTTATGACATTAAAGGAAGAAGACAGGCATTCACTACGAGACACAATTTACAGAATACTAAGCCATATTATGAACTCCTGATAAGATGAGCAGCTTTTATTCACTCTTAGACAATGTCTGTATGTTAAAATTACCATACACAACTACAGCACCCTGAGAGCGCATGCGTCCGCCAAGCGGAAATTGGTTCTTAAGCCATGCTTTTTTCTATCAATGCCAAAATCTAACCGTTTCTGCCTTTTAACAGTTTCCGAAATTTTTTGAAGATCCGTTCAGAATTTTTTGAGTTGTGATTCTAACAAAGATTCTGACAAACATTAGAAAACTCTCACACAGACCAACCGATCATCACCAAAATTTATTCATTTAATCTCTTAACTGTGCTAACAACTCCTGTAAATTTCATAAAGATCCGTTCATAACGTTTTGAGTTATTGTGATAACAAACATAAAATTGAAAATAGCGACAAACGAAGGAAAAACAGATCTTCACTAAAATTTTGTCATTTACTCTTCGTGATACATCTAACAATTCACGTAAATTTCATAAAAATTCGTCCATTACTTTTTGATTTAGGACATCAAGAAAAATGAGCCAGACAAAAAAACAAACGGATGAACGGATTTTTACGAAAAGGTAATCATCTGGTCCTCCTAACATACCTAACAATCCCTGTAAGATTCTTTGAAATCGATCCGTCCCAAACTGCTTAGTTATCTTGGTGACAGACACGATAACAGACAGGCATACAAACTCGAAGAAAACATAACCTCCTTGGCGGACTTAATTAATAACTAATTATAATATACTGTACATCATAACAGACTCATGAATTAAACTATTGTCTCGATAGCCGCTGCAGTTCAGATCTTTCCGTGCTTGGAATACACAAGAAATGCTGAAACAGAGGTGAAAAACGCAAATTGTACATGTTAGTAGATTAGATTAGATAGGCGGCAGTAGACAAACCAATAGGCCCATTCACAAAGAGACACCGGAACTTACGCTTCGGCCCTCTATGAGCTATTGCCAATATGTTAGTAGGATATAGAGGACTGAGGGAAAGAAAAGAAAAAAAGAGGGGGAAAAGAATCTCAGCCGAGGATACGATCATGAATGCATGCAAGCACGATCAATATGTCATGATATTTTGTAGCAAATGTCATCCGGGCTCAAGAATATATATATATATATATAACATAAATGCAAGCGAGCAGAAAATGAAAAGGTAATAAACATAAATTGCAGAAAAGAAAATTCATATGTCATGATTACTTCTATTCAGATTGCAATACAGCTAATTAACGTGGTATGTACGTATATATGCATTTAAATAGCCGTACGAAATCATGAAACCATATAGTCTATTTGTTATAAGTCTCATTCTGTGAGTAACATTACTCAACCTTTATGTCATGCTTATTTCAAACTACGCCCAAACAAGCAGCAAGCGGGCCAAGAGAGAACAAAGCAGCCCTTGTCCTGTATCGAGGTACGTAGACACTCACTGGTAACAACTCTGTTCGGCAAACAGTTCTTCTAAAGAATAGATATTACTAAGATGCCGCTGAAAAATAAGTCTTAAACATGTGAATATTAATATTATATAAGTTTAAATTTGACGTAAAGTTGTACATGAAAATCAGTTCTAAATAAGATGAGGTTTAAATAGACGGAATATGCGTATGACGGTTGTACGCTATAGGAGCTTACTGGGCATCGGGAGAGTCACTCTCGCTGAGGCTACCAAGCTCAGTGCGTCCTCCAACGTCGCTCGCTATGTTGGTTCAAATTTCCCAATCTCGCGAGTGTGTGGTGCAGTTATCGCCACTGAAGTGCTTCACGAACTATCAAACAGAAGTGAAGACATTTAGAAGTTTCTGACATTGATGCGGTGTAAAAATTGGTGCAATGTGTCGAGTTTCGTTGCCATTTTGTAACGTACTTTCTAAGATCAACAATGGTTAACGTGCTTTCTAAGTTCAACAATGGGGTAGTGAATTACTTGTTCTCTAAACAGTGCACCGAATTATCTGAGATCGTCTTGTTCAGTGACCTTATTTACATGTGAAGGCGAACACTCCCGTGACGCGTTACACACATTATATTTTATGCATACCACATTTGTCGACAAGTGCCGCTGAGATGCCCTGTTCCTCCCGAGGCATTCCGCCGCTGAGATGCCCTGTTCCTCCCGAGGCATTCCCGACTTTCTGCTCCCCCTACCCCGAAGGTGTGGCCGTACGCGTGGGCGCCATCTTTATGAAGTGCGATTCGTGTTCTACAGTTCCCTCTTCGACCGGTCGTGATGTCTACAAAAATAATACCTGCCCTCGGATTATGATATGGTTTCTTCGATAAATATCAGACGTCCAGAATTCCCAGTGAGATAAGGAGAAAGATGATGTGCAACTGCCTCCGACTACTTGTCAAATGAAAACTATATACAT
>LQNS02278127.1:6882901-6895040 GCA_001587735.2 Parhyale hawaiensis | reverse complement strand
CATTTGTTTGTTTTGTGATCAATCTAAGCATAACTCTGTCCGCGTTTCTTATAATAATCATTTTCGGTCCCTAGATCATTCATTGCTTTGCTTTAAAAACCCAGTAAAAAGGTATTGATTTAATTGTGTTTTCTTTTCTCTGCCTGACGTTTCCATCGCGTTTCTGAAATTGGAGGGCCACCCACCTCCAGATGTCGAGTTTTGTGATTGTATGAGCCATGCCATGTACTTAGTTGGGCTAATTTGTGTTTTAAACGTCGTATCATTCCAGCTTGTAATTCTCTAAATACCAGATAAAATAATAAGCATATGTCATGAATTATAAATATTTCTCACAAACTATTCATTATTAATATAACGACGTCATACTTTATTTATGATTGTTTAACTAAAAATGTATATATGCATATATATATGCTCATACCGTCACGAAAGGCTCGTAACAAATAGCCGCTGATATGCGAAGCTAAGAGATGTCAAACTGTGTAGTTAGAGCGGAAGAGAGAAGAAGACGGATTAATGTGACCTCCGAAGCTCTGGCCGTTAAGAGTTTGCAACTCCCGGAGGAGGAGTTCTTAGCTGTGGAGGCTGTCTCTCCCAATATATGTCAAGACGATTTTTAAGCGCGTTCACTGACTCCGCACTAACAACGTCGGAAGGGAGTCTATTCCAAATGCTGACTATGCAATACGGAAATAACTGCTGACTTACGGTTGTTGTTCTTCGAGCTTTAAGCTTGAGTTTTTGACCGTTGTTCCGCAAGCGATCATTAAGGTCTCTTTCAAAGAGTCCCGTTGTAGATACGTCGTTAAAGCCATTCAATTATTTGAATGTTTCTATTAGTTGCCCCCTGAGTCTTTGCTCGAGAGAGATCAGACTGAGTTCTTTTAGGCGACATTCATTCGGCTTGTTTTTCAGCTGGGGTATCAATGTCGTTGTTCTGCGTTGGACTCTTTCCATGTTATCGATATCTTTACACAGATATGGCGACCAGAATGGAACAGCAAATTCTAAGTGTGGCCGCACTAACGACTTGCACAAGTAAACGATGAGTCCTTAGATTTGTATTCAAAATTGCTGGTGATGAATCCTAGTACTCTGCTTGCTATTTTCACACTCTTGTCAACTTGCTGACTGTGTTGCAGTTTGTTTGTAATAGTGATTCCCAAGTCACGTTGTTGGGTAACAGCAGCCAATTCCGCCCGGTTCATTTTCAATGGAGTTGAAGGGTTCACCGGCCCTACGCGCATTACTGAGCATTTGTCGACATTAAAGCTCATCTGCTACGTTGTGCTCCAATCCATGAGGTGGTCAAGGTCATGTTGGAGCTCAGCTCTTTTTGTGACAGAATGACATAGTTTAGTATCATGCGCAAATTTACTGATTTTACTACGGATGTTAAGATCCAGATCAGTGACGTAAATTGAGAACAAAAGTGGGTCAAGCACGCTACCTTGTGGAACCCCTGATGATACCTGCGTCCAGTCGCTCGTTTCTCCTCCAAGCTTGACTCTCTGCTGCCGACGTGTTAGCCATGCCCCGATCCATTGTACATAGTCTCCCAGAATGCCGTGGGCTTCCAATTTTTTCATTAGCCGTTGATGGGGGACTTTATCAAAAATCTAGATACACAATGTCTGCAGCTATCTCTTCATCTTTAACATCCGTATTTATTGAGAAAAAGTCTAGTAAGTTTGTTAAGCAGCTTCTTCCGTTTTGGAAGCCATGCTAAGTGTCGGATAGCAGCTTGTGCATCCTCAGGTGATCAGTGATGCGCTTTTTCAAGAAGCGTTCGATGGGTTTGCTGACGACCTATGTAAGACTGATTGGTCGATAGTTGCTAGGGCTTTTCTTATCCCCCTTCCTATGTACCGGTATCACTTTAGCTAGTTTCCAATCTTGCGGAACTTCTCCCTTTCTTAGAGACCGATTAAATATTTCAAGCAATGGCGTCACGATGACTGTAGCCATTTCTTGTAGAACACTGGGAGTAAGATTATCTGGGCCAGTAGATTTGTGCACATTTAGGTGGGTCAGTTCTTGAAGGATATCGATCTCCATGAAAACACATCTGTTTATGGGAGCAACCGCGCATCGGTGCTGGTTCAGGAATATTCGTAACATTTTCAGTAGTAAATACAGAGGTGAAATAATTGTTCAGGATTGCGGCTTTGTCCCTTAGGTCATTATTGATTGCATCGTCAGGTCTTTTGGTGCACTGTATAGCTAGAATATAATTCAAATTATCAGTGGGAGGTTGTTATAAGTTTTCGTGCACTAAATTTCGACTGTCCGTGTTATAAGCGATCAAAAGGCGCACACCATGTTAGTACTCATGTTCGCACTTCCTCCAACCCTCCCTTCCCACGTTCGAATTTATTCATTTGACTATGACTTCCGTACACTTATCTAACTGTAAGATATCTCTTGTACTGCGTACAGATATTTCTCCAAAACATTGACTCAACAGCAAGGAGAATCTTTCAGAAATTTATTCTTTTTGTGGCTTTGAGAAACATACCCTTCTGAAGGCTCATATAGTTTGGTATTGTCACGCTGGCGCTCAATTTTAAAGGTAAAACTACTGTCAACTGAATCGAACGATACTCGATGATAGTGTGGAAGTGATTTGAACTGGTGTTCATCTCTGTCACGATCAGTGCAACTACTAGGTATTTCCTATTGCTTTCTTTAGCTTGTTGATTGTTTTTGTATGTCGAAATGACCGTTACAGTTCATACAGCTTATTAATTGAATTCCATTACAAAAAAGCGATCCGAGGCGAATTTTTAGGTACAAACGAATGTTTCATCTTGCAGACATAACCTGAATGAACCGTTGAAATAATTTTGTGTCGCATTATATCATCTAGAATTCGAAAGCTTGGCTTGTATGAATATCAAATTGAATTAAAATACCAACAAAAGTAGGAACAACCACAACACTACGTTGCTAATCTCATAAGGCAAATTCTAAGGCTATCATTTTACACATTTTCCAGCACATTCTGCAACATTTTACGTTTTCTGTATGATGTCATTTGCCTTGGTCGCCTGATTTTAATTGTGTGTGGGCGAGTAAGGCTATATCTTTCTCATATATTGTTTCTTTAGAAACAAAGAAATTGCCTTGTTAAGTATGGGTTAGATTCATCAGTTGGAATGAAGTGCTTGCAACAAGTGCAACGTACAACAAGATACAAGATACTCAGAAGTATTCGAATTGATATTTACAAGCTGAAATACGTAACCACTACATATTAATGTCCGAATATTCTATAATGCAGGCATCGCAACCAATCGTTAGGTGATATATGGTGCGTCAATTAAAGCCTGCTGCTAGTGTTACCATCAGGTACGTTTTTTTTTGCGCCGTTTTTGACTTTTGTTTTTCTTCGCACCATTCAAAAAACAGTTTCCTGTCGCCGCCGTTTCCCGATTCATCCATCCTCCGGAGCCACTCCAATGCCATATTGCTGATCGATGTGTTCTTTTATGACCATTAACTACGCAAACTTATTTTGAATCTTGTATTTTGTAAGTTAAATTGGCGATGCTTGTATTAGAACTGTCACGCATATACGTTGTTTCGTCGAGGTCGGATACGAAAGCAGAGTTTATAATAAAAATGGAATCTTCTGTCGCCCTTTGGCTACGTTTATTCGATGTAACCAAACGTTCAGCATTGTATAGCCTACTCTGTGCGTGACAGTGTATCACTTTCTTCAGGGTGTCATTGCTTATGACATTGAAGGAAGAAGCCGGGCATTCTCTATGGGACATAATTTACAGAATACTCTGCCATATTATAAACTCTTGAGTAGTTGAACAGCTTCTGTCCACACTTGCACCACGTGTGTATGTTAAAGTACTATACACACCTAAAATATACATCATATTAGACCCAAGACTTGAACTGATGTCTCGATAGGTAGCCTACTGCAGTTCAGTAATTTTAGTCGCTTAGAAATATGAGAAATGCTGAAACAAGGACGAAAAACGCGAACGCTACATGTTAGTAGGTGCACTGTATAGCTAGAATATTATTCATATCACCAGTAGGAGGTTGTCGTAAGACTCATGCACTGAATTCCACCGTCAGTGATGTAGACGCTCAAAAGGTACATACCATGTTAGTGCTCATGTTCGCACCTCCTCCAACCCTCCCTTCCCACGTTCGAATCTATTCGTTTGACTATGACTTCCATGCACTTATCTAACTGTAAGATCTCTTGTATTGTGTACAGATACTTTGGCAAAACATGGACTCAACAGCAAGGAGAAACTTTCAGAAATTTATTCTATTAGCGGCTTTGAGTAATATACCTTTGTGAAGGCTCATATATTTTGGTATTGTCACGCTCGAGCTCAATTTTGAAGGCTAAAACCACTGTCAACTGAATCGGACGATACTGGATGATAGTGTGGAAGTGATTTGAACTGGTGTGCATCTGTGTCACGAAAAAAGCAACTACTAGGTATTTCCTATTGTATTTTTTATCTTGTTGATTGTTTTTGTGAGTATGTCGCATATGAACGTCGTAATTAAATTGCACGCGATCCGAGGAGAATTTAAAGCACACAAGAATGTTTCCTAAACCTTTAAAATAATTTCGTGTCGTATTATACCCAACTAAAATTTGAAAGATTGGCTTTTATCTAAATAAAATTGAATTAAAATTCCAACAACCGTAGGAGCAAACACAACACTACGCTGCTGTTCTCAACGTGTAAATTCTTAGGCTAACATTTTCTGCACATTCTACAGTATTTTACGTTTTCTTTATGATGAAATTTATGTTTGTCGTTTGATTTGAACTGTATGTGGATGAGTAAGCCTAAATATTTTACTAATAAAATTTAACGATCAACAAAGCCATTTCCTTATAAGAAAGGGTTAACTACATCAGGTGAAATGTACTGTTTGTAACAAAGTGTAACGTACAAGGTACGAGATGATCAGAAGTATTCGAATTGATATTTACAAGCTGAAATACATAACCACTACATAAGAACTAGCAATATTCTATTTTACAGGCACAGAAACGTATCGTTAGGTGATATGTAGGCTTCAATTGAAGCCTTAATTTTTACTATCAGGTAAGCTTTCTTTGCGCCGTTTTTGACGCCGGTTTTTCGTCGCACCTTTCAAAAACACATTATAGATTCTTGTCGCCACCGTTTCCCCATTTATCCATCCTCTGGAGCCGCTCCAATGTCATATTGCAGTTTGATGCGTTCTTTTGTGACCACTAACTACTCAACCTAAATTTGACCGTTTCATCTTGAAAGTTAAGTTAGGTAATGCTTGTATTAGAGCTGTCATCCACGTATCTTGTATTATCGCCGTCGGATATGAATGCGGACTTTATAATGAATAATGAGATCTTCTCAAGCATTTTGGTTATGTTTTTTTGGATGTTACAAAGACGTCCAGCATTGTATGCTCTGTGTATGACAGTGTTTTACATTATTCTTGGTGCCATTGTTTATGACATTAAAGGAAGAAGACAGGCATTCTCTAAGAGACATGCTGATACCTCCACCAAGGAGGTTATGTTTTCGTCGGGTTTGTCTGTCTGCCTGTTTGTTCGACTGTCTGTCTTTCTGTCTGTCAGCCAAATAATTCAAAAAGGTATGGACGGATTTTAACGAAATTCACAGGGATTGTTAGGTATGTTAGGAGGAACAGATGATTAACTTTTGGTGAAGATCCGTCCATCCGTTTGTTTGTTTGTTTGTTTGTTTGTTTGTCTGCCGCAGTCTTTTCAAAGCTATAACTCATAAAGGTGTGGTCGGATTTTTATAAAATTTACATGAGTTGTTAGGTATATCACAAAGAGTAAATGAGCAGATTTTTGTGTTGATCTGCTCGTTCGTTCGTATATTTGTTGCTTTGTTTGATCTTATGTTTGTTAGCGCAATAACTCAAAAAGTTTTGAGTGAATCTTTATGAAAATTACAAGAATTTTTTATAATGTTAAAAGACATGAATCATGAAATTTTGGTGCAGATCGGTTGATTCGTTTCTATTTTTGAGGTGTGTTTGTCATAATGTTTATTACGCAATAACTCGAAAAGTTTTGACTGGATCTTTATGAAATTTACAGGAGTTGTTAATAATGTTAAATGCAAAAATGGTTAATTTTTGGAGCAGATCGGTTGTTTTGTTTCTATGATTGAGTTGTGATTGTCATGATGTTTGTTACGCAATAACTCAAAAAGTTTTGAATGGATCTTTATGAAATTTCTAGGAATTGTTAGTAATGTTAAAAGGCATAAATGATTAAATTTTGACGCAGATCGGTTGGCTCGTTTGTATGTTTGACTTATGTTTGTCATAATGTTTCTTAGCAAATTAACTCTAACAGTTATGAAAGGATCTTGAAAAAATTACAGAAGCTGTTAGTACTATTGAAAGGCACAATAATTAGATTTGGAGTTGATACAAAAGAAATAATGGTTTCACAGGTTATTAGAATTTTTCGTTACCATTTCCTTATTTGGCGGAGGTATGCGCTCTCAGAGTGCTATAGTTTACAGAATATTATGCCATAATATATATACTCATGACAAGATGAGAAGATAAGAAGCTTTTATCCACTCTTAGGCCATGTCTGTATGTTAAAGTCTCATACACAACTAGAGCACACTGAGAGCGCATGCTTCCGCCAAGAGAGGCAACGGTAACGAAACACTGAAATTGGTTCTTAAGTCATGCTTTATTTGTACCAACCCCAAAATCTAACCATTTTTGGGCCTTTTAACAGTATTAACAGTTTCCGCAATTTTTTTGAAGATCCGTTCATAATTTTTTTAGTTATGCTGCTAACAAACATTCTGACAAACATTAGTCAAACTCACAGGCAGACAAATTCGACGAAAATATAACCTCCTTGGCGGATGTTATTATAAAATACCGTACATCAAAATAGAACCAAGCCATTAAGCTATTATCTCGATAGCCGCTGCAGCTCAGTTCTTTCCGTGCTTTGAAAATACGAGAAATACTGAAACATGGCAAGAAACGCGAACGATACACGTTAGTAGGTGCACTGTATAGCTAGAATATTATCCAAATTATCAGTAGGAGGTTGTTATAAGCGTTCGTGCACTAAATTACGACTGTCCGTGATACAGACGCTCAAATGGCACACACCATGTTAGTACTCATGTTCGCATCTCCGCCAACCCTCCCTTCCCACGTTCGAATCTATTCGTTTGACTATGACTTCCATGCACTTATTGTATGGTGTACAGATACTTTTGCAAAACATGGACTCAACAGCAAGGAGAAACTTTCAGATATTTGTTCTGTTAGTGGCTTTGAGTAACATACCAATGTGGAGGCTCATAAATTTACCTCCGCCAAGGAGGTTATGTTTTCGTCGTGCTTGTCTGTCACCAAGATAACTCAAAAAGTTATGAACCGATTTGGGAGAAATTTACAGGGATTGTTAGGAGAAACAGATGATTAACTTTTGGTGAAGATATGTCCATCTGTTTGTTTGTTTGTCTGATTCATTTTTCTCAATGCTCTAACTCAAAAAGTTATGGATTGACTTTGATGAAATTGACATGAGTTGTTAGGTATATAACAAAGAGTAAATGACTAAATTTTGGTAATGATCAGTTTGTTCGTTCGTTTGTCACTGTTTTTATTTCATGCTTGTTAGCACAATAACTCAAATAATGATGAATGGATCTTCATGAAATTTATAGGGGTTGTTAGTAATGTTAAGAGACATCAATGATCAGATTTTGGTGCAGATCGGTTTGTTCGTTTGTATGTGTGACTCATGTTTGTCATAACGTTTGTTAGCAGTATAACTCAAAAAGTTATGTACGGATCTTCAAGAAAATTGGTACAAGCTGTTATTACTATCCAAAGGCACAAATGATTAGATTTTGGAGTTTATACAAAGAAAATTAGAGCACTCTGGGAGCGCATACCTCCGCCAAGTGAGGCAACGGTGGGAAAAAATTCAAATTGGCTCTGAAACCATAATTTTCTTTTTATAAACTCCAAAATCTAATCATTTGTGCTTTTTGATGGCAATAACAGTTTGTGCAATTTTCTTGAATATCCGTTCATGACTTTTTGAGTTATACCGTTAACAAACGTAATGACAAACATGAGTAAAACATACAAAAGAACCAACCGATCTGCCCCAAAATTTAATCACTTATGTATTTTAACATTACTAACAACCCATATAAATTTCATAAACATTTATTTATTATTTTTTTTTAGTTATTGGGCTAACAAGCATAAAATTAAAAACAGTGACAAACGAACGAACATGCAAGTGGATCATTGCCAAAATTTGTTCATATACTCTTTGTTATATACCTAACAACTCATGTTAATTTTATTAAAATCCATCCATAACTTTTTGAGTTATGGCATTGAGAAAAATGAAGCAGACAAACAAACAAAGGGATGGACATATCTTCACCAAAAGTTAATCATCTGTTTCTCCTAACATACCAAACAATCCCTGTAAATTTTATCTAAATCGGTTCATAACTTTTTGAGTTATCTTGGTGACAGACAGACAAACACAACGAAAACATAACCTCCTTGGCGGAGGTAATTATGGTTTCAGAGCTAATTTGAATTTATTGGTACAATTACCTCGCTTGGCGGATGCATGCGCTCTCAGAGTGCACTACTTTGGCACTGTCACGCTCGGGCTCAATTTTGAAAGCTAAAACCACTGTAAACAGAATCGGACGATACTCGATTAATATGTGGAAGTGATTTGAATTGGTGTGCATCTGTGTCACGAAAAAAAGCAACTACTAGGTATTTCCAATTTTTTTCTTTAGTTTGTTAATTGTTTTTGTATGTCGCAGTTGTAGTTCATACAGTTTCGTACTTGAAGCACGCAATCCGAGGAGAATTTTCAGGTACAAACGAATGTTTCCTCTCGCAGACATAACCTTAATATCTGAATAACCTTTGTGTCTCGCATTATACTCAACTAGGTATGTAGAATTGGATAGATTGGCGTGTATCTAAAAAATTGAATTAAAATTCCAACAACCGTAGGAGCAAACACAATACTACGCTGCTGCTCACAGTGTAAATTCTTAGGCTAACATTTTCTGCACATTCTACAGTATTTTACGTTTTCTTTATGATGAAATTGGGCTTTGTCGCTCGATTTGAACTGTATGTGGGTGAGCAAGCCTAAATATTTTACTAATAAAATTCAATAAGAAACAATGAAATTACCTTATAAGTACGGCGTTTGCTACATGAGAAGAAACGTACGGTTCGTAGCTAAGTGTAACGTACAACAAGATACAAGTTGTTTAGAACTTGGAGGAAGGAAATTTTACACTGATATACGTAACTACTTTACAGGAAACTACCAATATTTTATGATACAGGCGTGGAAACGTATCATTAGGTGATATATAGGCGTCAACTAATGAAACCTGTTACTTTCAGTGTTATCAAAGCCTGTATTATCAGGTACGCTTTTTTTGCCCCGTTGTTGACGTCGGTTTTTCGGCGCACCTTTCAAAAACACAGATTCCTGCCGCCACTGTTTCCCCATTTATCCACCCTCTGAAGCCATTCCAAAGTCATATTGCTGTTTGTTGTGTTCTTTTGTGACCATTAACAACGCAAACTTAATTTGACTGTTTTCTCTTGTAGGTTAAGTTAGGCAATGCTTGTATTAGAGCTGTCACGCATGTACGTTGTTTTGTCGCCGTCGGATATGAGAGCGGTCTTTATAATTATGAATAATGGGATCTTCTGACGCATTTTGATTACGTTTCTTGAATGTAACCAAAGTATCCAGCATTGTATACTCTGCGTATGCCAATGTCTCACATTCTTCACTGTATAATAGTTTATGACATTTAGAAAGAAAACATGCTTTCTCCGAGACATAATTTACTGAATACTTTGCCGCATTATTAACTCAACTCTTGACAAGTTGAGCAGCTTTTGTCCACTCATAGGCCAGGTATTAAAGTATCATACGCAATCATGATATACATCAAACAGACCCTTCACCTTACATGCAGTAGATATCTCGTTCGAGAAAACGTTCTTATCAACGCCTGTTGATGGGCAGAAGATGAAAAGTTTTACATAGCCTACACGATACGTGACGGATCATCCGAAGCAACCGTAGCCGTGCAGCTTATTGGTGAAACTGCTGTAAAATATTTTCGGCTTCACAAAGCGACCTCACACAGACGCAAATAAATAATATGTTCATCAGTTTAAGATATCGGTAGAACGTAAAATAAATGTAAATCTGTTTAGGTAATTTTTGTGCCCTAAAGTTCAACGATCGATTGTCACCTGCCGTTTGCTGATAAACACATTCCTGCTTCTTGCTTGAGATCCTTTTTTTTAAAAATTAGGAAAAATTTATCATCCGCAAGCGAAGCGAAGAGGTGTGATAATGTTTTAGTTGAAGATTAAAGTATACGTTTATATATATTTTCTTGGCATGGCATAAATGTAGATTGCGATTAGAAGCAGTTAAAGAATTTTTGATACCCACGACGCGCGTTTCGCTGTTCTGCAGCTCATCAGGTGGGAGGTTCAAAGTTGGTAAATTTAGTTCTTAAAATCTTGCGAAATTTAGAGAGGTTATCATAGGAAGGTGTAACTATGATACCGGCTGTTCCAAAAGTATAAATGAAATTTCCAATCAAGCAAATGTTTCGTCAATTCTCAACTACAGTCCGCTGCGTAGACTTCAATTACTGCACGTTGCAGACACACAGATGTACCGAGAGCGACAGTTTACAACCTGTCGTAGATAAAAGGCTGGCACATTAGCATGGTAGTCTTCGTAGTAAATAAAAATCCCACAATTGGCAAAAACACATCACACAGTAGCTGAAAGTTGGCTTGAAGCATTAGTAGGCCTCTGATGATGGTCGAAAATCTTCAAGACGCAGCATCCATATGAAACATTTGCAGTTTTCCGCCGCCAGCTGCACATATTGAACTAGAGCACTCTGAGAGCGCATACCTCCGCGAAGCGAGGCAACGGTAGCAAAAAATTGAAGTTGGCTCTGAAACCATATTTTTTTTTTGTATAATCTTCATATATGATCATTTGTGTCTTTTGATAGTATTAACAGCTTGCGCAATTTTCTTGAAGATCCGTTCATAACTTTTTGAGTTATACTGCTTGTAAACGTTAAGGCAAACATGAGGCAAGCATACAAACGAACCAACTGATCTGCACCAAAATTTAATCATTTATGTCTTTCAACATTACTAACAATCCCTATAAATTTCATAAAGATCCATTCATTATTTTTTTAGTTATTGTGCTAACAAGCATAAAATTAAAAACAGTGACAAACGAACGAATGAATAAATGAATCATTACCAAAATTTGGTCATTTACTTTTTGTTATATACCTAACAACTCATGTTAATTTCATAAGAATCTTTCTATAACTTTTTGAGTTATAGCATTGAGAAAAATGAGGCAGACAAACAAACAAACAAATGGATGGATGGATTCACATATCTTCACCAAAAGTTAATCATCGGTTTTTTCTAACATACCTAACAATCCCAGTAAATTTCGTCCAAATCGGTTCAAAACTTTTTGAGTTATCTTGGTGACAGACAGAAAAAGACAACGAAAACATAACCTTCTTGGCGGAGGTAAGTAACTTGCCGTGGGTTGACTGTCGCCCCCGGTACATCTGTGTGTCTGCAGCGCGCAGTAATTGGAGTCTACGCAGCGGACTGTAGTTGAGAATTAACGAAACATTTGCTTGATTGGAAATTTCATATATACTTTTGGAACAGCCGGTATCATAGTTACACCTTCCTATGGTAACTTCTCTAAATTTCGCAAGATTTCAAGAACTAAATTTACCAACTTTGACCCTCCCACCTGATGAGCTGGAGAACAGCGAAGCGCGCGTCGTGGGTATCAAAGCTTCTTTAACTGATTCTAATCGTTTATATATATATTTGTCTGCCCGCCCAAAAGGAGGGGGAAGAAGTTGAGTAAAGTAGTGTATAATGATGCGAGATGCGTGCTCGTGACCTTTGACCTCTGGGCTCCCCACCGCCGGGTCACCACGCCGCACCCGCGCGCTCCCCCACCCCTCCCGCTGACCTTATTGCAAACTTC
>LQNS02278127.1:6831579-6841975 GCA_001587735.2 Parhyale hawaiensis | reverse complement strand
GGAGGTGTAAGATACACAAAGGCCTTTGTGAGAGCTGGTATTCATCCGCTGACTGTAACGCAATCAATAGACCAGCACCTAGGTTATTAATGCAAAGACTGCCACCGTATACAAAGAGGGCGTGATGCGGATAGGGTAGCAGGTGCAGCCGATGAAGGTATCGATGAATGCTGTATTCGCGAATGTTCTGGAAGAAGCAGGTGCAAGCATATTGAATGAGGTCATATCTTGACCGTTAGAGCCTGAAGCATAATATATACAAAAGATCTGGGGACAGGTGAAGTAAGAGAAGCTTCTGGAAGAGGGTGTTATAATATGTTAAGGAATGTGTGAGTACGCACCTGCCTGTGCTATCCCACAATGGTAGCATACATAAATTACTATGTCCATTCAAAGAGATATTTGACCAGAGGACCCTTAGAGGCTGATGAATAATTACTACTGAATGGAAGGGTAAAGAATGTCCATTCAAAGAGTTATTTGACCATGCGATGAGGCGGTTGTAAAGGGTAAACATAAAAAAGTCTTACGGGTGACGTAATATAGAAGCTAACGCAACACATTTGACCAGGTGCGTGGGGGACAGGTGAAGTAAGAGAAGGTTCTGGAAGAGGGTGTTATAATTAGGTTAAGGAATGTGTGAGGACGCACCTGCCTGTGCTATCCCACGTTGGTAGCATACATAAATTACGATGACCATTCAAAGAGTTATTTGACCATGCGATGAGGCAGTTGTAAAGGGTAAAAAAAAGTCTTACGGGTGACGTAGTATAGAAGCTGACGCAACGCTAGCAAGGTGTTGACCAGGTGGGAATGCTTGCGATGGAATGTGACCACCATTATCCTTCGCAAGAAATTATTGGGTGAGTGTCGTGAAAGGGGTAATTGCTCCCCCCCGTTTCTACCCCCCTCAAGGGTATGTATGACTACTCCCTAACCAGTAAAAAATCCGAAATCCCGCCCATATAATCATCCCTGCTGGGGAACGCCACGCCTCCCCGCCGGTGGGAGCGCTCGGGGGGCGGCGCGGAGGCGCGGCGGCCGGAGGGTACGGCTGCAGTCGATCACGCCGCAGAAAAGCCCGCTGCAGGAAACCCCGGGCCTTATTCTACTCAACCCAATATAATTCATAGAGGTGGATACACAAAGTGGTCGAAATAATTTGTTATCGCTCTGTTAACACAACTGGAAGTCTACATATGTATTCGATAAAATGTTAGCTGTCGAGTCACTTGGCGTGGCAAGCGTCACTCGTAATTGCATGCAGTGACTTCAGAAAGCTTTGCGTACTATGCTATCAGGCGTTGGAGCGAAAAAGGTTTTTCAGTTACTATCGTGTGGATGCGCTTCAGCCTCTTAGCTGTAAACAAAAGACGTCATAACCTAGATTTCCCGGGTCACAACAAATTTTATTTATTTACTATTATTATTTTTTTTTAAGTTGTGAGCGCTACCTCGTGCGTCACCGCAACCCGTGCCGCAATTGTTTGAGCTATGACTTACGACTGTGCATGACTGTGTTACCGGTGTAGCACCGGTAACCCAGCAATGCTGAATACAACACACCCTGCACGCCCCTGGCTGTGCCCAACATTCTTAAGACTAACACGGAGAAAAAATTGGCAGCATGTTTGACTATATTTCTTATAAAGTGTCCTTGTAGCACTGAGAGATACGTTTATATCTAAACGGATCGTGTTGGACTTGCAACGTCACACTGTAAAAAATCTCGTGAATTAAAAAAGTGTTTATGGTAGCCCATTCTTCGACCACTTTTGAAATTCCTGCTAATCATAACGGAAAGTATATCTTGGTACCATCATTAAACTTATTTCTTATCAGTCACAGCAACATAAATAATTCGCCGTTAGCGTTTACAGGTTCTACACTTTCCTCCCGATAGTTAGTAAACCCTTAGCGGGGGGAAAAAAACGACCCGCTTCAGTCAGTCCCATAATTTGGCTGCAGCGCTGAACTAATCGAGCTACCAGAGCTCACGTCAGCAGACGGACAAGCTGGGACCACGTTCATTTCTCAAATTGATTTAAAAAATCATTGTGCTACTTATTGTGAATCATTCGTTGACGCTTAATTCGGTACATACCGCATATCTGTTTTTATTAAGAACTATAATATGTATCGCTTGTATGTTGATTATTGCAAATCAAAGCACGCTTATCTTTGTTCTCTCAGTGAATCAGGAGAAACCAAGCTTTCTCGTCTGAATATGTTGCGTTTTTGTATGAAGGCTTTTATCGTACGGACAACATTTTAGCTTAACCCTCATTTTCCGCTGTACACCAACATACGGAAGCTGGTGGCTCCAATGTCCGATTAGATCATTTAAAAAAACTGGCGGTTTGCAATAGTTCAGATCTTAGGCTGCTGGAATCTCTGTACATTTTTGGGCACAAACCCGTTTTAAATGACTAAAATAGTGTCCAACCACTTTTTATTGCTAAGCGTTAGTGTGTTTTAGTTAATTTTATTCAAAATTCCTTTATAATTCTGCGGTATATGACCTTAGCTTTTCATTTCAATCTATTTTTGTACATTTTTAGATGTAGTGAAGATGGGCAAAGACCCGAAACGTTTACTGAGTTTAACATTTTGATGATTTTTGTTTTACCTATTATTTTACTACTGGATCTCGTTTGAGTAAAAATGTTTTCATTTGTGACAGTTCTGGTGGTGATTTTTATTTTGAGACTGCGTAATAAAGCAGACCCGAACTTCTATTCTTTTCTAATTTATTAATAACAGAGGAAGTTAATATAGGTATATATATACACATATACAGTATGTTCCAGTAAGATCTTCAAATAAAACTGCAATATCAAATGATATCCTTTAGCGTCAAGAGCACACGCAGTTCAAAATTAAGCTGCAGTAAACTAGCACGCTAACACAAGACTGCGCTTGTGACTTCACGGCAATGATAGAAACCCTTCCTTAAGCAGAAATTGCAGTCAACAGGCAGACCTAATATTCTTTCTGAACAGGGTGAACAGCAGCCTCTTCCAGTGAAACGAGGGGCACGTTAGGCACCTTTTCCAAAACAGGGAAAATTAGAGACACTTATGTAATTTCTTCTCGATGAAATGTTGAAATTTTTTGTCGTATGTGTTAAAGTATATAGTAATTCTGCCTGACACGAAACGCCTATGTAAGTTTGTCATCAACTCGATCGCTTTGTTCAGCTCCAGGTAATTAGAGGTTTTGTACAGAAGTTTTGTATCAGCTGCGGTCTCGAACTATATGTAGCGCATGTGACACATTTAGATCCTGTGCATGCTATTCCAGTACTAGAGCTTAGCAAATGTTTCATTCCAGTTCAAAATTTCATCAAAAATATATATGGCAATGCACGCGTCGAGTTTTTTTGCACAAATTTATGCCGGGCTGTTGCTGTCAATAGCAAGAGTTAAAAAAATTCTTCGCTGCATTTGCTTTACAACTTACGATGTTCCATATGTTAACTGATAACTAGGAGAAATTAAGAGGTTCGTAGCAACGAGACATTGGGCAGGTGGTGACCCACAGCATTGGAGTTCGAATTAGTGCCTCTCCCAGAACCACACATGAGCCGGACCGCGTGTGAAGATTTCACGGGACTGCAAAGGTGCGAGTTTCCAAGAACTGCTGGCCATTCTGGGGAATTTGAGACGAGCAAAAGCTGAGCTGAGCGAGCAAGGCATTAATTGCTTAGAGTGCCTAAACCGCTAGGTCATTAGGTGGCTAATTTTTTCCGATTGTTGTATTGCAAGGCGGATGGTATTGTATGTTTGCTGGAACCTACGCACAGCCGCGAAGGTTATAAGACAGAATATGAAATGGACGACCATTTAGAGATCTTGCCTTAAATCTACGGTCACCGCACTCAACATTTTACTATACGAATTTGAATTGAACCGCTTCATTCAAGTGATGCGTTCGTGTGACACAGAATTCACACAGTAGAACATTGCAGCAACAGTAAAGAATCACTCTATGCAGGTAGCGTATTGGGATCCTGTACCACAGCATTACTGGAGTGCCATACGCCTTCTATGTCGATACAATCATTGTTATTAGTTTCTCGCTGACCTAAAGGAATATTCGGTAACAGGGCCACAGTTACACAAGCTGCATATACGACAGTAGAAATTAATATGTTTGCTGTTTAGCTCTACGATGACTACTGTTCCAAGCTGCTGTTTGTCACTGGATGGAAAAGGGTGTAGAACGTATATGACTTATTTTAAAGTTTAATGTTATCATTTCTCTAGGCACTACTAAGTCAAAATCTAAAATTCTCTTTGAAGTCTACTAGCTTCTTAAGACCCACTATCCACTTTTATTAGTGTGATCCTAAGTCCAACTGCTTCTCTTGTAAACTCGCAACTGTACGTTAACGCGAAAAGGGATGCCTTATTGTTAAAAAACTTTTGATATTATGTTCTGTATTAGGCGAACGCTTGCTGAATAACACAGTGAGGTACTTTTGCTACCCTGAATAAATAAAATTACTTGATAGAGAAGAGTAAAGCAGAGCACCACACGACTTTCTCGTGGCCATGTAGCTGGGGGGGGGGGAGTTTTATCTACTGGTAAGTTACTGCACTTGACTTAGGCTCCAGAAATTTAAGATTATCTAAGCTGGTGCAAATGTAAATTTTCGTAATCCGAGTGTAATTTAGGATCAATGGAGCGGATTTGTTGAAATGTTACCTATATAGTTTTGTAAGCTAGAATACAGCTGTGTATTTTCCTGGAATTTTTTTACACAACTATTAATATTCAAACTCTGACAGTATTTTTAGTGGAACAGCGAGCTGCTGGCCATGGATCTGACTATCTGTACGCTATATACTTGTACGCCTCAGTAAAATAGTTTTTGAAGCCTATAGAACTAATAAGAGTAACGACTATTCTCATCTTATACGTAAACTTATTTCATTGTCTCTACAGGTGCCTGTCTAGATATAATTTAGCAAATACAGTATAGTTATTCTCTCACTAAAAGTTTATTTTAGTTAACGGAATCAAAATTCATTTATCATATGCATGTAGGTACTCAAGCCAGAAATGATGATTCTTCCTGCTGACTCACTCCTCTGTAGTGCAATGAGTCTGTTGTTTCTTTTTCTTGAAACTGCTGTAGCTAATACATAGTGGTTCCGTTTCTGCAGTGCACAGTCTCTGTAGCAGTTGCCATACTTCGAGACTCACGCAGAAGCTGGCAGAGATCACCACATGGATGGACGTTCTTGCCGCGCTTAGATGAAAATACGAGGTGTTAAGAAAAGAACTTCCCTGCAACTCTGCCGCACCGCTGTGCGCTGCTGAGCAAACTCTTGCAGTCTGTTGCTGAGCAGCTGCCTGCTGCAGGGGAAGTACCAAGAAGCCTGCAGTGCTGCCTGCACCTGAGCCATGCTGCTGCTGCAGCTGTTGCCCTCGGCTCCAGCCATGCAAATAATGAGGGAGAGAGAGGGAAGGAGGGACGCGGAGGAGGAGAAGGAGGGGCTAAGGATCAGCAGTGGGAGCTCAGGTGTGCCTGCATCTCATGACAACACCATTATGCTCAGCCTGTCAGCTCGTGTACGTCACCCTTACCTGGAAACACGGCCTTCTCTTCCTCACAAACAAACACCCCGCGTGTCTTCCTCCCGACCTCCCTCTTCCGAGAACAATCAATCCATTCCTCTCTTGCTCTCTTCGCAGTTAGCTTTCCCTCTCTTTCTCTCCTTATATTGGTGCCTCAATGAACATGGATGGTCGCTAGCTCTCCATTACAGCGGCGTGACTTATGCAAGCCGAGTGGCGCGGGTGTAGCCCTCAGTTGCCATTGCTAACCAAAGGCTGTCTCACCCGCCTGATTGTCCTGCCAGCCCTGCGTGCCCGGAATGTCCAGAAGTTCTCATAGCAACACTCTTGGCACACTACTTAATTAAGTATCTCTTTCGCTATCGATATTATGAATTTGTATTTATAAAGTCGCCTTTGTGTGCAAAGTATTGAACACCTGCTCAGCTATTGCAATTCTTTCGCTCGACTAGAAACGACCGACAGGCACTCCAGAGTGACACAGTTGAGCCACTCTTAGCAAAGCACATTGTGATAATCTTGCTTAAGCTCATTTTTTAGTTATAAAGGAAGTTTTTATTTAAGCATTTACTCGTATTGATAGTAACACGTAGCTCGTGTATAAGCAACATCCTAAAAATAGTGGAAGATTTCAATAACATCATCAGGGACAGCTTCTGATGCAGCTGAAGGATTAACGTTTAGTAGACGACAATATTTCTACATGAACACCCAAAAGTTTGAGTTTCTGTCTTTTGCGCTCAGCATCTTTCCATCCTGGCTACAAGTTATTATGCTCGTTAGGCGCCCCTGCGACATGTGAAGCAAAACAGTTTTTGCTCTTCCAGCTAGCTTCTTTGTTCCTCCTAAGCAAAGTAATTGTTTTCCACTCAAGTGTCTGGACGTCAGCATTGATGACAAGCAAATTGCACTGACAGCTCTGCGTTGTTCACATTCACGGTTTCGTTCGAGCTAGGGGAAGACGCAGGGCATAGTTGCGACTACTGGACTTGCGGTACAAAAATGTCGAAGAAGTTGAGCGAGGCCAAACCCATAGGGTGCAGCAGTGCTACATCAACAGTGTTGAACGCAGTATCCCCACATATCCATCCCGTATCCCGTGCACATTACAACTGAATATTAAGACAAATTGTTTGGATTGGCAAGAAACTTGGAAGCGTCACGAGTGCAGGACTTCCTCTAACCGCCTGTTGGGGTGAGAAAGTGTCAGAGAGCAGAATGGGACTTTTTGGCGCCAATTTTTTTGTCATCGATTTTTTGGCTCCGATTTTTTTTTTGGGGGGGGGGTGGGAGGCCATGGTTTTCGGGCGGCCTCTTTTTTTTCGACACCGAATACTTTGGAGCCCAATAGTTCGGTTAGGTAAGGCTAGGTTAGATTAGGTAAGGCTAGGTTATGTAAGATTAGGTAAGGTTAAGTGAAATTAGGTTAGGTAAGGTAAGGTTAAGTTATAAAAAGAGCCGTGAGAATATTTGCGTGGCTCAGCCCACAATCACGTAATCTATTCAATACATAACTAGTCAATATTAGTGTTGATGTTATCTTCTTAAATATGTGAAAGTTGACGAGGGCATGTTACATATTGTACGACTATTTGAATGTTAGTTTTTAGATAGTATTCTAAAATAAAGGGTTTTCTAACAATTTTGTCTAGTCCAGATATCCTGTTTCAATTTCAATCAGCGCCAATGTATTCGGCGACAAAAATAGGAGCCCAAAAATATGGGCCAGACAATCGATGGCAAAGACTATAGTGCTGACTATACCGCTGTGTTGCATGGCACATACTAGCATAACTGGTCGTTGATATGACGGCAAAAAACTTACAATAAACATTTGTTCCATTTTGCAACCCGTTGTCGTGAGTTACGAAACTACATTACCACAGAGCGCACGTTCTTCTGCTGAGTGTATCGAAGAAATTGCACTTTGCCAATTCACGGCCATCTTCTACTGCGTCCTGTAAAAACTAGAGAGGATTATCAATATCTGCATTTCAATTTTGCAAGGCCTTCCTAAATGCAAATGAGGCAGTCTGCTTCATCGACTGGATATATATAAAATTCATTTGCATTTCTGCATACTCAATCCAACAAGATGCTAGAATGTCTGTTAGAAATTGTCCATCTCGATATTTTATCCCCTCTGAAAGAATTGAATTGCCAAACACTGTATAATTATCTACACTGTATATACCTGTTTAAAAAAGCTATATATTAATATGCTAGTACGTACCTACTTTTGTATCACGCTGATCAGTAATAGATAGAAGGAAATTAGAGGTCTCACTTCAAATGCGAATCATTTCACCCGTATCATACCTACCGCTTATCCATTTTTCACATTATACTCACTTTGCTGGAAGCGGATGACATTCCTTATAGAGCCAGATGCGTAGCCAGGATACCCTTCTGGAAAACAGAACGTTTAGTGTTGGACATCCCGGCTTTAAAGTGCTTTTTGAAGTGAATGTGCTACTGGGAGAGCATCCGCCACTACAGTGTGCGATGTCTGATGAAATACAATGATATCATGAGAACAGATTATTACCCTTGTGGGAGTGAAGAAATTTACCGAATTTGTTGTCTTTTATTGTATAGCTACCGCACTAAACAAAACAGAAAAATTGTTGGCTACTGATCCATATCCACGGGTCCCGAAATTGTGAGAAAAAATTGAAACGTGTAAGATTATGAAAGGCTAAAGTATCTGTAAACTGTGGAAAACAGAGCTTAGAAAAGGTGTGCAAATACATAGGAGGCCAATGCGAGGAGTACCGTCGAATTCCTACGTCTTTATCAAGATACTAGTGCGAATTCTATGCTGACAACAAATGCGAGATGCACGGGTGAAATGAAAATACTAGGAAAGGTTATAGGCGAGATGTGAGGTAGACGGACTGCTTAGCGAAAGACAAGGCTAAGCGGCAGACGTTAGTTCAGACGGGGTGGGTCAAGATAGAAGAGCTACCTTGGGTTAAATAAGGTAAGTAAAAACATTCAATAATCATGGAGTTTTCACGGGTCTCGGCAGTATCCATGACTTTGTATTTTTTTCTGTCAGCTCTGAAGGAAATTGTCAAATTCCCAGACTGCTTAAGTTTCAAAAATTGTCCAAAGTGCAAAATTGCCAGTGGTTTTGACGATGAGCTTTACTAGTTAATAAATATGTCAGCTGTATCTGTATCAATGATACGGGGTACGCAGAAGAACGATTAAAATATTACGACGCTACTTGATTTGGCCTCCAAAACTCTCGCTAAGTTTCTCCAGAAGGGAAAAGAAAAGACATGATAACAGTAAATAACAACATCTGCTCGTATTTTAATTATTTGCCATTTCATTGAGCCCTTCGTCATTTTTGACGGCAAGGATGTTCATTAGTACAATTGCATTAGCATCTTGAAACAAAGTAATGCAGCAAATTACTTCACTATGGGCGCATTATCGTGAAATGATTCATCACCTAATAGCCAAAACATAACGATTGGGAAAATGCACAATATATCATGTGGTGGAGTATTCGTAGTTTTTTTTTTCTAAAAAGAGGGTGGCTTTTAAAAAAAGTTTTGACACGATAGCCAAATGAACGAGTTTCCTCGGTTCCACATCCAAATGCACTGATGTGGTATGCCTTTAAACAGCATTAGTGACATGCTCTCTTTCCAGGATAATTCTGTGATTAACTATACCGGTGATTCAACTTTGGTAGCGGTGATTCGAGCAATAGCTACGCGCCAGGCTGTTGCCCAGTCTCAGAACAAATATTGTCGCGGAATACAGACGAAACTAAAATTATTATTGTCAGTCGGTCTCATACACGTTTACTGTACCTCCGCCTCTGGAGAAAAGTGGCTCTACTGTAGCGGTCAAGCTCTATTGCGAATCTCCTCTTTGGTGCAACGCTACTACGTATGAGACGCCTGGTTTCACGTAATTTGAATTGGGTTGGGCGTACGTAAGTTCATACTGAGATTGATTATCAAGAATTCGTCCGTAGATGCTCTCTTGCTACCTCCGTAGGAATATTATTGTTTGTGTTTGGGCGTCGGCTACCGCCTGTCATCTTCGTTTGCCTGACTGACTTGTCGGCTCGGCCAGCCGGCTGTGTGGCCAAAGTAATCTGCTAAACTTGTCCCCTCGGCAAAGTTCTGCTAGCCTTTGAATTTTTCTATCGGTATTCATGCACTATTCAATGAGGAACATTGGTCACGTTACTCTATTCCTTGTTGCATGGTCTTTTTGAAAGAAACACACAAGCTGCGTCTGAGGCCAATCCCTTGACCTTATAGACGATTAGGTGCCAAACTTGTCAGTTTGGTCGGTGCTTTATACTCTGAAGTGTAGTTGCATGAACTGCATTGATAGCATCCGTGGTCGGCCGTGTGGGTCTGAAAGCATTCAAGTCAGAAGTGAATGTTCTTTAATTCTTCTTAGTAGCGCTGTGGGCGTCTCAGGGTTACTTATTGCTATATTTGGGATTTTTATTTCAAGCCTTTTGAAGCGTTGAGGTATAATTGTATAGAGCTAGCTGTACTCTAAATTTGTAAAGGTGGCACTTACTGAGCGAGGAGACTGGACGACTAACATTTTGCTAACTTTTTTTGGCAAACACACAGTTGTGTTTACGAGGGATCAGCGAAAAGTTGGACAAGTCGCTACTCGCAAAGAGAACTCGTTCATTTGACTATCGCATGACCCCAACCTTAACGGAATTAGGCGAAATTAGCTAATTGATAGAGCATGCGTCTTTTGCCTAATATATGTATGAAAAGTAGACCAAGTATTTAATTTGTTTACTACACTCATCCTT
>LQNS02278127.1:6806817-6826792 GCA_001587735.2 Parhyale hawaiensis | reverse complement strand
TGAGGGTAAGGCGTGTCTGGAAAGGGAACAGGTAATGGGTGAGGGTAAGGCGTGTCTGGAAAGGGAACAGGTAATGAGCGAGGGTAAGGCGTGTCTGGTAATGGGATGGGTAATGGGTGAGGGCAGGTTGTGTCTGATAAGATGACGGGTGACTGTGAGAGGTTAGGGTGTATCTCGTAAAAAGATGGGAGCAATGCGAGGGCAGGTTGTGCCTGGTACGGAGACGAATATTATGCAAGTATAGACTGCTGTGTCATCGAAACGGCGCTGTCGCATGAAGTGCTGCAGCGCTGCTTCAGGATAGTAGCTAAGTACAGTCATGAGTATGTTTATTGGCATAGTGCTATAAAACACACATATTGTTCCGGTGCATCAATCGGTTTCCCAAAAAGTAAGCAATAAAGAAGTTATAAATAAATTTAAAAATTTACTAGTTCAAAATTATTGGTATCCGCAGTAGCAAGAGACTAAAGCTGCTGAAATTGACTCTCATGGCCGATGGTTCAAACCTTGCTGCCAGCTAGGCGAGTTCTTCGCAGCGCTTAACGGGATCAGTCGGCAACCGGTCGGTGTACTGCTGGGGGTTTACTGACCTTTGCCAGCAATGGAGAGGGTCAAGGGGGTGCAGATTGCTGCACGAGGCCTTCCGCCTCTGGCACCATAGCTCTAGACGACTTGTGATCGACTGCAGCCGTATACTCCTCTGGAGCCTGTAGGGGTATATCTGCAGCACAGTCCAGTGCGTGCGGCTCTCCCAGCTTTATCTTTACCCACCCTATTTACAATTATTTATTGTATGGTGTTTAGCGCCTCAAGTACTTACTGCAGTCTTTTGTTATAATAATTATCCACCAACTTGCTTCTGAAGCACTCCGCAGCAGAAATGTGATTCCACTCTTCCATACAAGTTTCCTCTAATTGGTTTTTTCCCCATTACTCTCATATTCAATATACTCCACAAATTCTCTATTAGATTTTGGTCTGGGCTCTGGGAAGGCCACGCTAAAACATAAATATCATTGTTCTCCAGTCACTCCCTGGTCAAATTAGCTAAAAGCGTCGGGTCGCTTTCCTGTATAAAGCACCAACGTTGACCGAGTGACAGTTGCTTTCTTGATTCTTTCAAATAAGTTATCATTCAAAATTTCTACATAACCTTTTCTTCATAATACCGTTGACCTTCACCAAGAGCCCAGGTCCAGTAGCAGCAAAAAATCCCCAAAACAACAAATCTTCATAGCCGCGCTTCACTGTTGGTACCCTGTTCTGGGGCAGAAAGGCTTCGCCAGATTTCCTGTAAACATGTGACACGCTACTACGCTCAAAGAGCTCGATTTTTATTTTGTTCGACCACCACAAAACTTGCTGCCGGAAGGCAATACTTTTGTCAGTGTGACGCGTCGCGAGCTCCATCCTTGCTTCAAGATGTACAGGCTTGAGTAATGGGGTCTTTCTCGGACGACAAGCTTCCAATCCAGCTCTCTTCAAAACTCTTCCAACTGTGTGTCGAGATACATTAGCTCCAGGGTCACACTGAGCATCTACATTGTCCTCTGCAGCGGCCCTTGGGTTTTGGTTGGAATATCGCGCTACTCTCTCGTACAAGGCCCTTTCTTTCTACGTCCTATCTTCTTTATGGCATTGACCTTGTTGGGCCTGCTTCTTTATGATAGCTCAAACAGTTACTTTGGAATGATTAACCTTTTGGAAATCTTATCATAGCCTCCCCTCTTAACATAACCAGCTACAACACGTTTCCTGGGGTCTTCACTGTGTTCTTTTACCTTCACCATCACAGTAAGCTCTTATTTCTAGGAAAATATACTGTAATAGTTATCTGAAATGGCATAATACCAAAATTAGTATGAAAACATTCGAATACAAAGTTCTAGCAATAGATATATGTAAGTAGGCTTGAAAGCATGCAGTATACACACCTTGATAGACAAAAATAATAAACCGTGTGAATAATTTAGAACCTGCAGTGTTCAGACTTCTCCGCACTTCTCTCTTATTATTGTGATTTTTAAAGTTTTGATTGTTGCATGGGAAAGAAGAGGTGGAAATACAGCACCGTCCAAAACTAAGGGACATTTTTTTGAAACGGCATAACTTTTTTTTTTACCATGCCAGGTACTTCTTCTTTTGCACACTTTTAGCCAGTAAGATGTTGATTATTGTATTAAAATTTGAGACATGTATGAAGGATAATAAATAGCTATGAACGAAAAGCTTTTCTCTTGAAATTTATAACGTCCAAAACTAAGGGACAAAAAAGAAAAATTTAGTTAATTTCTTATTCAGTCCGTATTTCTTTATTTACATCGAAGACAAAGTTTGACATTGCCATTTGTAAACATTGCTATTTGTTACATGATGGCACCGCCTCAGAAAGTTGATTATATCCTGCGACAAGATATCTTCAAGTTGCACAAGAATAATTTCGCTACTAGAGAAATTTCTGAGACGGTAAACCGTTCGAAAAGTGTTGTGGGCAGAATAGTGAAGTCGCACGATGAAACCAGCTGCGTTGATGCCCCTAAAATAGCCGGCAGGCCCCGTAAATCGTAAGTTAGAGAGGACAGAGTTGTCCAGCGTACGTCACTGAAGGATCGTTTTAAGTTCTCAGTTGCGATAAGTAGGGAAATGAATGACACAACATGACATGAACGCCTCACATCAGACCGTTTCTCGGCGCCTTCAAGAAATAGGGTTATTTGCAAGACGCCCACAGAAGAAACCGCTTGTGAGTGCCAAGAACAAGAAAAAGTGATTCGAGTTCGTAAACAAGCATGTTAACTGGCCCCATGAAAATTGGGCTAGAGTGTTTTTCAGCAATGAAAACAAGTTCAATTTGTATGGTAATGACGGTAACAACTTTGTTAGAAGACGTGAAAGTGAGAAATTAAGTGTAAAGTGTACTAAGAAGACTGTGAAGTTTGGCGGCGGGAGCGTGATGGTTTTCGGTATGTTCTCTAGTCAAGGGATATTGTCTCTCGTTCGTTTGCAAACCCGTGTGAATGCTCAGGTGTATAAAAATCTTTTGGAAGGTATTTTAGTGGCTAATATTGTAAACTCAGGTGTCCCAGCTCTATTTTCATGCAACAAGACAATGCCTTTTGGCACAAGGCAAAAACAGTCATGAGTTACCTTGAGCAGCAGGATCTCGAAGTTATGGATTGGCCACCACAAAGTTCTGACCTAAATCCAATCGAGAATCTTTGGAAAATACTAGGGGTGAAAGTTATGGCAAGAAACCCCTAGCAAGAAACCCTTTGGATGTAGCTTCAAGAAGAATGGGCGAAAATTATTGTTGAAGATTGTCAGAGTCTCATTCGGTCATGTAGTCGACGATGTGCAGCTGTAATCGAAAGCAAGGTACTATTTACGAAATTTTGATTGTTCACCATTTTCCCAAATATTTCTTGCAAAATATTGAGCTAAATGCAGTTTTTTCTTGTTTGTCCCTTAGTTTTGGACGTTATAAATTAAAATAGAAAAGCTTTCGTTCATAATNTGTCCTTCATACATGTCTCAAATTTTAACACAATAATCAACATATTACTGGCTAATAGTGTGCAGAAGAAGTACCTGCCATGGTTAGAAAAAAGTTATGTCGTTTTGAAAATTGGTCCCTTAGTTTTGGACGGTACTGTACATATTATTGTGTGTAACTGACTTTCAGACCAACCTCCTGCCCATGTTTTTTAAGAACAATATACAGTATGTTTTTATTGCACCGCCCCAATAAATATGCTCATGATTGTACATAGGTGAGGACCAGCTCAAGTGTGCTTTTAGTAATTTGTCTTGTTCCCTGTCTCGTTCACTTACAATATCAGCGTTGGTGCTGTATATCACACTTCTGCACTGCACCACGGCGCACAATAGGACATATCTGGTGCATCGGCTAGGGCGAATAATGCAACCACTCACGTATAGCCCGCTGTTCATTTTTGGACAGTCGATCCAATGTTGTGTTTCAACAGAGGACCAACATTTTCCGTGCGTGTTCAGCCAACGAAGCAGTTGGTTATCCTACCAACAGGACAACGGAGGAGTGGTGCACTGTTCCTAATGCATTGATTCAGCATCGAGGATTATTCTCAATATCGCTAATACACCCAACATTGACTTAAACATATATACACGACGTTAGCGATAGTAAGCTAGCTTCCTTGCAAAATTTATTGGCTTCATTCAAGAGTGACGATTTTATGAAGAAGATAAGTTTTCATCATCGTATGTATATGCATATGATATATGAGTGTTTATTGATCATTAATTCAACGCATCGTCGTTTCTAAAGAGGAAATAGCAAAATATCGGATCACTTTTGGAAATTATTATCGGCCCAATATTCGACCCAGTATTATCAACTTCACATATTTCTCCTTGGAAAAGAAATTTGACTCAATTCCTGATACGTATAGTAAAATAATGCATAAATTAAACTGACATAACGACTTCTTGGGCATTTTCATAAAGCGATTTCCAAGAGTGACCCAATGTTGGCCCAACATTATTTGATATTATATAAATCCCATTTTGCTTAGCGCATATTGGTAAGGCGCCGGTCCAGGATCGGTTGACAAGGCTCTGACATTCACCCAACATTTCAACATTAGGCCGACCTCTATCCAAGGTTATTTTGCTACCGGGGCAGGAGCCTCCCCAACTTCATGAAAACACTAATGAGAACGAGAAGTGTTGGAGACACTGCCCACTCCTTCTTTCTTGATAACCAGCAAACTGCAGTAAGTATGTATGAGATATTATCCACGAGGTTATCTTTGTGGGGAAATGTGCCACAGTGAGTGTCAGAGAGAAGGTTGCACTGGAAAGAGGGCTACTACAACCTTTTCTGAGGCGGTGCGACACATTTTCCCAGGAATGATAACCTCCTAGATCCTACATATGTACCAACTACTGTTCACTGAACATCAACAAAGCGGGGATGAGTGGACAACGCTCTCTTCGAATAAGCAAGTCATATAACATATACATGAGGAAAAATTCCTTCGGCTCCAGACTCAAAAAGTTCAGGCGGCTGGAGGAACATGTTAGCGACAGATATAAAGTGCGCATGTCGCTTTATTGCAGGTCAAGATTTTGCTAATGTTTGAAGTAATATAAATCTCGCATAGAAACTTGGTGCCCTGAAAAACCACGAATAGGTACGTAAAGTAACTAAATTTCGTGTCAATTCACGCAATATTCTTAAAGCTATAAATTTGTTTTTGTACTGTGAACTAATTTTTACCGTAAATTGATTTATTGTAGGACTCTGCTAATGGATAGAAAAGGGCGCTTGACGGTTTCTAGAGAACACGAGATGAATAATTTCATCTCCTGATATTCGAAAAATACGCAGACCAGTCAGCAAACATCGAAACAGCACCAGCGCCGCCATATTTGACAAAGCTGCAATCCCTTCTTTGTCCAGATAATCCTAAAACAATGTCTTGAATGACTTGGCAAGGAACGTTAAACCTGTCGCCAGGTCTTCTCTAAACAAAGCCTACAAGGAACTATGTATTGCTTAGGCACATCAATACTTGAAGACAATCTTCAAAAGTATTCTCTTTACAGGTTAGGCGAGAGCTACCCTTGATGGGCCAAAGTGGAGAATCATCTTGGAGACCGTATTCCGTATCGATTATGACACCCACAAGGAGGTAGAGGTGTTATTTCTTGGGCCGGTTTCATTGGTGACAAGCTTATCGGACCTATCTGATTAACAGCGAGTCAAGCTTACAAGGCGTTTCTAAATGAGTATTTGTCACCATGGCTCGGTGATTTGCCACTGTAAGTCGCAGTCCAGTGATTTTCATGCACGGCAATGCTCCAACCCATTCAGCGAAGATCACAACTTCAACCCTTGGAGTTCTATAGGCTTCAGAGGAGAGCGTCATATGACTTGGCCATGCACCGTGCGCTCCTGACCTTAGTACCACTGAACAGCTCTGATCAATTTTGATGAGGAGGGTCTTGGAAAGGGCCAATTTACACTGAAGACACTGCCTCTAGCTGAATATTACTGATTGCGCTGGTACCATATCATCCTCTCAAGTTCACCGACTGACTTTTTGCTCGGTCGGCAAGAGACTGCTTAATATAATTTCAGGGAACAGAAGCTATGTAGAGAACTTGCTTCTCTATCGCATAACAGTAAAATACATTCATCATGATTTTTGATTTTGCTTTCTAAGAATTCATTGCTCGAATTGAATACAATTATGATACTGAAACGCTGTTTTACCAGCCTAAATGTACATTTCAGCCACGTGCAATAAAGTGATTGACAGTTAAAATTTGTTCAAAATACAAAACAGTTCATAACTTTTGAAATATTGCACGAATTAAAAAAAATTGGTTAGTTTAAGCACCTAGTTGCAGTTTGGTTTTTTAGGGCACCAGCTTTCACTTATGTGAGATTTTTTTACTTCAGATTTTAACAAAATCCGGACCCGCCATAGACCCGAATTGCACAGTTTAGTTGAGTCCTGCAGCAGCGTCTAATTAAGGTGTTCATAAGCAACGGTATGATTTCGCTCTGCAACACTTCGTTACTTTGTCATATTATCCTGACTGCCATCCCGATCTCAGTAACTACTGATAAAACTTCGATTTCTCTTTGGAGCAAGCTTAGTTGAACGCCTTATATAAAAGCTAATGAGCGGATGTAGGTAGGATACCATATCTAATCTAATACCAAGAATGACCGTCGTGTGTTTATAGATATATTTATATTTTTATTTATTTATAGGTTTTGTGTCACGCTCTTAACGAAATAGCTAGGCAAAATTAGCTCTGGCTTTCATGGCTTCATCAGTTTAATCATCGGCTAAAAGACTGTGCTGATCCTGCCAAGCTGGTAGGATCAGCAGATAGAAAATATTCCAGGTTGCTGATGAAGGCACTCGAACAGCATATCTGATTCCAGTCTTAAACCAATTTTTTACGGTACAGTAGACGTAGTAATTATTTATTCCAACTTCTTGGACGCGAAAATTTCGTTATGCTGAAGCTATCTCACTGTGTATTCTGGATATGCAGCAAAAATGAAATTCAGTGATGTTTCAGCGCTTACTAATAAAGTTTTCTATTTTTTTGCATGTTATGTAAGGGAGGGAAGGAGTGTGCTGAAGACGAATTGAAGTGTACTGCTCAAGTAGAAAGCACGTATCTCTTACGCTAATTTGAGTTGGCCGTCGTAGCGTTTTCCTCTATATGTATTTTAGTAAGGAAAGTACAATCAATGAAGAAATGTAATCACAAATTTCATGTGATGAAGAAGAAGCAAGTCAAAGACGAGAAGATTCCGCACCGGCCAATATTAAGCAAATTTATATCTGTTGTTGCGTGAATTTTTTCACGCACGGGCACCCTAGTCAAATAAGATTTACCACGAAACAGTAGAAGTCTATACCATCATATTATGCGTTTACTGACGATAGAACGTCGTTATCAGCCTAACTAGAACATCATCCCAACTTAGGAACTTTGCTGGTTCAGTGACTGTTGTGTGTTAACTTTGTTCTCTTTTGTAAAAACTAAAGTAAACGTAATGTGTTCGATAATTCATTAACTTAATAAGAGATAGACTGGTGCTTAAACTCTTTAACGCTATTTCAATAATTTGGAGGTGACAATTTACATTCTTACAACCAGGTGTCAATACTTCACTCTGTGTGAGGAGTGTCTTGAGCTTTTTTTGGTTGTAGCGCATACACATTCTAGGAGACGAAAATGTATTAGAAAATGTTAACTCAGGCGAGGGCCTGTGATGCTCACTCCCTATGGCCGCAAATAGCTGGTGCACAGGATGCACACTGTCCGCTCTGCAGTGTTTTCTTGGCAACTTTTGTTCGTTGTAAAGTAAACGGCAGTTTTAAGTGTGCTGAACTCCATTAGATAAGTAAAACCATTAGTGAATATGACCATGGTTGCTTTTGTCCAGACGATATTAATTGTTTTCTTTAAATACCCGTAGTGGCTAAATAAATATGTAAAATATAGATAATGCTCATGTGCAATGAAGACATAGGCGGGACAAGAAAGAATTGACCAATTTTGCAGAAGAATCAGTCCAACAATCTTTGCTAGAGAGATGCAGGGATAGTAAACTAAAATGGAGTGCAATTATGAAACAATGTTGCAACATTTGAAATTGAGAGAAAATTACATAGGTAGAATTTGGTATTACAGCAATATATGATCAACTTAACGTGTATTTTCTTTCAAACAAAGCCGTCTTATAGAAACAAAAGGTTATGTGCACCAGGCATTTCTAACCATCTTGAAAAGTTCTATGCACCAGCTTTTCCGGCCAAAGGGAGTAGTTCTGTCTGCGAATATTAGTCAATCTCAAGGTGGTGCAATAGTCAAGCGTTGAATTGCGCCATTTATTGCTTCTGTGTCATTCTTACTGTCGTAGACAAATCATTTGGGCATATATGAACTGTGGTGAATATAAAAATAAATTATACTACATCCGCTTAACTTCATCTGTGAAAATAACTTCACATAGAGCTGTTGGTAGCGAGCTGTAGACTTGCTTGGCACCACTGACGGCATAGCGCACTTCCACCCTCGCTGCACCAATTTCTCTTATTTTTGTCGGACTTATCGGTCGGTGTTCTCATGCCCTGGTGCCAAGCGACTCTACGCCGTGCTCTGTCAGAAACTCTACTAGCGTCAGCTTCTCATAAGTAGCTATGAATCAGTATTCTGTATCGTCTTTATATCTACTACAGTGTACCTGTATTTGCTCTCATGACTTATCTGCTAAGCTGAGAGATACAATAAAGTTTTATAACTGATGCCTTCAAACGTATGGCTATTGCTCCACCTTTAGACTAACTTGTGCATTGAATTATGTATAAGTTACTCTCGTCTGGACTAATATTTCCTACTTTATCTTCATCAACACAAGAGGCGCGTACTACCACCATACACAGCACAAAACACATCTCAAGTATGACGCGCACGTTGGCTCCAAGGTATAATGATATGACCTGTCACCTCCAAGTTACTGAATTGATGTGAACATATTTAAGCACTTTCTGCCCGTCTGTGCAGTAGGTAATGTTATTATCAAACCCAATGCATTTAAATTAGTGCACGTTATTACTAAATTTCCGAATAATGGTAACAGCGTGTCTGGGTTACTGTTCTTATCTCTACCTTGCAATCCACCGGGTACGCAATAACTTGATGCCGGAGGCTGTTTCCAAACACTCCTAATAATTGAGTCTGGCTCAACAGTTGAACGTTGTTTTACACTCCGAAATATGGATTAACACCATCTCTGAGGTGTCCACAAGTGTCTTCGATCTGGCATATTACCGCGCGTTTGAACAGCTTCCAAGTTACATCTGAGTTAGTTCAGTTTCAGCCTACTAGCGGAACCGATTGCGTTTTTATTATCATTGTGTGTGTGTTTTACTATGGAGTATTGCAGTATATGCTAATATGGCTGCCCATAACTCTAGTCTTTATATTTTGATTGATCAAGTCTTCTTTCTGGGGGAAGTGAGCCTGTGCACAGTCACACGGGCATGGTGCAGGTGCAGGTTGTCTACACAGAGGCCGTATCTGAGGGGTTGTCCGGTGTTGGGCATCACTTACACCAGTGAGACGAGTCTGCTCCAACATGCGGATTACAGCAACCAAACAACGACTGCGTTTGAACACCCGCTACATATTAATGTGTTCGGAAATACTCTATTTAATAATACATAGTTTGTTGGTGCAAAAGTCTCTTCGTGGCCATCTTAAGGATTAGATGGGAGGAAATTCTTCTCTTAAATACCAGAAATACGGTGCAATTCGAACCTCAAATTAACAAATAAATATACTCGACTTATTGTATATTCTGAAAGGCGCTTCACCTGCTAGGTAGCTGTATTTCCTGACGTCACTCTCTGCAGCTTTGCAGATCACAGATTCGATCTTCCATTGAGTTTCCGTCACCGCAGTTCGTAATCCAGTCCGCGTATTTCTTCCTTTGCTGGATTTTATTGTAGCTTGTGAAACTTCACACTGAGCTTGCAGAGGCCAAATAGGTTTAGTTCATATTGCTTATATTCTGCTGAGCCTTTCCTTTGAATTCTTTTTTCGTTGAACTTTGTTTTCTTGGTGCTGCTTCAATTTTAAACGTTTACTGTCGGGATGTGTTGTTCGAGTGTCGTTTCAATACATGTTTAAATTCGGGAGCATAGATGCGGTAACATAAGTGACGTCCGAGTTTGGTATCCTGACGACCAGTTGGCTGTGTGAGTGCATCGTGTGGCTAATGCATAAGTCGTGATTTTGCTAACAATGAAAATATTTTGCTCCCTGAACTAATGTTGGTTTCGCTCACATCTTTGTTTTCAATCTAGAAAAGAGCAAGTTTACTGATATAACGTGTCTTTTGTTGCAAAATTTGTATCATAAGAAAAAATAATAACAAGTTTCACCACAAATTTATACCCTCCTTTTTGACGGCCCTGTGCACTAGTTATCAAATCTTAGAAAAAATAATTCCGACAGGGTGTTGACTGGTCACAGTCTGATGCTTGAGCGCCCAATCATCGCTGCCATCGATCAGCAGAGGTGGACACGCAGTCCGACAGCAGGGGTAATAATCAGCGGCTATAGGTATGCCGTCCAGGCCTTCATTACTCTCCTGGCTGGGCCGCACGTGAATGCCTTTCCACATCACTGATGTCTCAATCATGGAAAAACTATTTTGGATTTTATGGCATAGAATGTGCACATCCAGCTGCCCAATTGGTTTTGTACGATAAGTTTTAACACCTTGAAAAGTAAGGAAATCTTAAAAAAAAATACAGGTTGTGGGCGAGAGATTGCATGGAATAACATGGAGGATATGGTGTGAAGTCTCGTATCTCTAGTGAATAAGTTCCTGCTATGTCATCCTGACAACCTGGACCTGTTATCGTAGAGCTGAAATTAATAATGGCAGCGCGTCATGATCGAGCGCACGTCTCACTATCCCAGGGGAA
The DNA here is from genome assembly GCA_001587735.2 of Parhyale hawaiensis. NCBI lineage: Eukaryota > Metazoa > Arthropoda > Malacostraca > Amphipoda > Hyalidae > Parhyale > Parhyale hawaiensis. The sequence continues at coordinate 6,815,777 of LQNS02278127.1, read as the reverse complement.
GAAACTAAGTATGAGAGTCTTCCAGTTGCTTCTAGTAAATGTTCGGGAGGGGTCATTTTTTTATTAATCTTCCACATGTTGTCATACACGACGCTAATGGCTGAAGTTAACTCGCAAAAGAAAAAAATGAATATTTTGTCTTCGTATTTATTGGTTTATACAGTGGAAAACTGCATTCTGGTGGAGACCATTGTAAAATTTTTAAAAAGTACTGATAAATTTTCAGGAATATTGACGTGTGCCTAAAGTATTACGTAAATGGATTGATAAAATAGCAGTTTAAGACTGTACACTTGAAAAGGACCGCTTTTACAGAGCGTAATAGATAACATTTCAGAAAGCAAATTAATTTTTCTTGTTTACCAGCTTCGCACTGCAGCAGGAAGAGAAAAATCTCTCGATGATGGCTGCAGCTGCTGACGTACTTCAGTTTCCTTTCCCTTGCGGCGGGAACTACAATTGGAAAGAAACCGTTCCAAGTGCCATCCAACAGATTGATTTTGATAAGTGCGTGCGTGGGAGGTCTCGCCAGCACCACAGTGGCACGCTCCTCCTCTCTCTCAGAAACAATCGATGTTGAGTCATCCAGCGCTCAGGGGCCGTGCCGGAAGTTCTCACCTGAACTTTGAGAAAATTTCCTGGAGTTTCGAGGCGGTGGTGGCAGGCTCTACCTGTGACCCCGTGGTAGCGTATCACCTGTGTTCTTACATTATCTACCGTAGTGCACGCGCAGCGCTTTGTGGTTTGGTTTACAACGTTTCAGAGCACTCAAATAGGTAGATCTTAACGCTCTTGTTTGAGTAAATAATACAACAGTTGGTTATCGTACTAATTACTTTCCAAAACACTCGAAAACAATATCATTGTTTCAGTGGGTAATACCTATATAATAATAGATAATAATGGTTATTTTATAGATAACTTCCTCAAACATTCTACAAAACTGAACTCGTTTATGTTTCAGTGGCTAATTAATTAGTTGATATAAATCCGCTCGACATCGCCGCTACTTGTACTGTACTACTTTTAATTGAGGCTAAAGACGCTTAACCCTAAGTAACGCTCGGCAGCAATACATAGTACCGGTAAATACGAATGAGAGTGACACACACTTTGACGAATTTGTGCTCCACTTAAGCTCAGACCGGCTATTACCAGTAGTTAGAGGAAGACTCATGTAAGCTGCGGATCGTTTCATGGCTTCCGTGAGCTATCAGCACATAAGCTGACCATACGGCAGGGTCTCATTAAGCAGATGTAGGCTGCACTACTGTAGCGTAAGGATACAGACACAATTATCAATTAGGTTATGCATAGACCACACCATGCTTTGACTGGACACTGGCCCCCTAAGGCAGAGTTCGGTCCTGCAATTGGGCCTGACTGCACGGTGCCGCCAACGCATTTTTGTATGTTCTTCCATTATTTTTCGTACTTTGTTTAGCTACTTGACTTAATTCTTTTGCATACAGTAATGACTGGCAAACCTGTACATATTTCTAAAACTTCTATAAGCAACAAATTCACAAAAATATTGAGGCTTGCTGTGTAATTATGTAGAGCAACTGTTTATGGTATCCTTTGATATTTGCAGTAGAGTAAAACCATTTCGCAACAGTCAGTGAAATAAACAGTCTCGTTTTGTAGAACAAAAGCTTCCGAAATTTTTGGTACGCTCGATTTGTAATGAAATACCAAGTAAACAGCTGATGAAAATGTTAATGAAATTTATTTGGTATACGGGCTAAGCGATATGATCAGAACAGACAGCAGAGTTGAAGGGTGAGTCGGAGCAGCTTGCAGACATGAAGTGATGAAGCCCTGGTAACAGTGAAGTGATGAAGCCTTGGCTATTACAAATTGATCTAGCATTGGAAGGAGTGAAGTGATATAGCATTGGCGGCGGTGAAATGATCTGAACGATGAAGCAGTGGCCGCCATGAAGTGGTGTAGCATTGAGCACTGACCGCAGTGAAGTGATGTAGCATTGGTAGCCTTGAAATGATCTAGCTTCTTCTAGCATTGAAATGATTTAGCATTGGCAGTCCTAGAGTGATCTAACAGTGACAGCTGTGACGTGATGTAATCTAAGCCACCATGGAGTAATTTAACTCCCGCAACCATGAAGTGATGTAACAATGTCATTTATTAAATCGTATATGTAATAGAGGCAACGATGAAGTGATGTCTATTAAAACATGTAATGTAGGCAACCATGACGTGATGGGGTGTAGGGAACAACCATGATGTCATTCAACTTAGGCAGCCATGGAATGCTTCAACTTACGCAACTATGAAAGTGATTCAACTTCGGTAACCATTAAGTGATGTAACATAGGCAACCATGAAGTGATGTAACGTAGGCAACCAAATAGTGGCGTGGTATTCCTAGGTAATAATGTGAAATGACATGGCGCAACTGTAGATGGTGCCAGTGATGAAAGGTTGTATCAGCACCAAAATGTCATTTTATTATCTTTTAACGGCTGTCCTGGTATCTTTATCTCATGGTTAATTATGCATTTTTAGTTCATGGCTACTAATGTGGTTTTATTCTGTAGTATTGCTGTGGTTTTAATTAGGTTTTCAGTATTACTGGGATTTCTTAACCTTCCTTTCCCTGCGGCCATAAGGATGAGCTCTACGTATCGAAAGCTCTACATATACATCAATTTCTGAGGTTATTACTTTAAATCCATCGTTGGAAAAAACTCAATTGTATGTGATGTTAAAGTGCATTACATGTAGTAATCTATGTGCTATTTTTTTCTTTAAAATTTTAATATTCCTAGAAATTATGATAAATTTTTAATTATTCTTTGTGTCCGTAGGTATGATATACATCGCCTACTGAAGACATAGGATTGTGAATTTAGATTTCCTGCTGTGCAAGACATTCCTTACCTTGCGACGAAGAAATTAATCTTTGTTTGAGGTCTCTGTGATTACACTGTACAACAATGAACAAAAACGGAGACAGACAACCGTTTGCTAGGGATACTTTTTGCGTAGATCACGAACATAACATTCGTTTCTTTCTGCGACCCTCCAGATTTTCGTAAATAGTAGTGCCTGCATTATGTATCTGTAGTGCTCTTGAGCTGTCCTATGAACTAAATGAGTGGAGCTTATCCATAGATGGATCTTTTTTCAGCATAAAAGCAGTTCTATTGCGCAGTGAGAATACCACGCCTTCGCTCCATTGGCTCACTCAGTCATTTTTAAAGAAACAGATGAGAAGTTACTTTTATTCTACACTGCATTAGCTACAAAGAGCATGAGCAGTTAATTTGTATAGAATTGGAAGTACTAGTCATACTAAATGGACCACAAACTGGGTACACCAAGTTTGTGTGCTTTCTTTTCAAGTTGGACAGAAGGGGACGAGATGAGAGTGGCCAGAGTGACGTTTGGATGCCATAATGTAATTCATGAGCATCTATTTAAGAAGACAATCATGTGTATACTGCTTATGCCGCTGCATATACTAAGCTTAATGGCGCAGTTTACCAAAGCACTGCAACATAACAAGCCAACATTCCAGTATCTGAAAAGGATCTTCCCTAAAATAAGTGATGACAAGGTTAAAAAGAGTAGCTACTCATATTTGTAAGTCCTCAGTTTTTCAAGCTCATTAATGACGAGGACTTTAAGGCGACAATGAAGAAACCTGCTCCTGGCATGTATTCAAAGATATATACTAAAGGCTAAGGGCTTCTAGGAAAGCATCTAGAGTCCCAGCGAGAGCGTAAGGTGAGGCTAATCAAATGCTACCAATACCTCGGATGTTGCATGACACAAAAGATGCACCTTCATTTGTATCGGTCCTGGTTCTCAGATAATGCCGCACATGTGCGTGATGAACACAGAAAGAGGTTGCGGTCAAGATACGACGTCAATGGAAACCAGGTACGAGGAGAAATTAACTCCTGCTTTGCTGGCTGACTTCTGTCGGAATCTGAAGGGTGACACACCTCAGTCGCCGTATGAAAGAAAGACTACGTAGGGTAATACCCTGTGTATGGCTAATAAACATGCTGATTTATTAAATATTCAAGAAATAACTTGCATAAACCCATTCAAAGTGACTTTAGGAGCAAAATACATCTATGGTATCTTGGAAATTGGTATTAATTGCGTAATTATTAAATCAGCGATTTACAAAAATGAGACGTGATAGGATATTTACGTTACCAAATTCGAATCCAGTGCCCTAAAGTTCATGATAAAATGCACATGAGAAGTATGTTTTTCTTGACCCTAAAATTTGTTGTACAGAGTTATTAGAACTAATTTTATTAACAGTTACCTAAATCGACCTCCAGGCCCAATTGCGAGAGGCACGATTTCAGTGTCCAGTCAATGCATGGTGTGGTCTATAGGTTGTGTAAATACGCAGATAGTCTCGTAGTCTAAGATCATCCGTCTGAATTACCTTACCTATACAGTGAAGTACCTTGAACATCATTTCGGACGGTCCCTGGACATTCTGAGCGGGGTTCATCTCGAGCGGGCCAGTGTTGCGATACGTTGTTCGTGAAAATCTTCATACGGCATGTCATGCTACTCGATCCTTTTATGGGCTTATACCCGAGCTTTAATTAAACCTAACCTAACCAACAACCATCGACAATTCAAAGAGCGTAAGTTTACCACACTCGAACAATCCCCCGCTCGATTGGGTACTCGATCGAAACGTCCAGACACCTTTCGGGGGAGGTCCAGTTGATGTTCATGTTACCATGCGCGTGCCGTGACGATACCGGATTTTTTGTGTTAGGTTGCAGCTTGTGCCCAACATTAGAATATATTTTCAGTTTAATTCAATTAATACGCTTTTTGAATTTTGTTTTTTATTTTCACCGAGCATTCGACGTTCTTAGCGAAACTCGTTATCAAGGTAGGTTCGTTACTTATTATATGCAACTGAGTTGTATTCAAGGAGCTTTTAATGGGAGGAGCAAGCCCAAGCACTCTCTGGGTGAGTAAACACATGGCTTTGTCACGTGATCGAAGCTGGCGTTTGGAGTCCTTAAAGTGGCTGAAGTGGCAGTTGTCAGCACATATAATTAAGGAAGATAATGACAGGCAGTTCTTCAATATTTTTGCAAAGACAATCGTGTCTGAAAATTTATATCCCAGTGCTTACCCTGTTACTTTCATCATCAGATGGTATAGAGGATACAAGTTTCCTTTACATGCTTCCATCCGCTCGGAATTTCATCGATGGTTAATGGCTACTAAAATGTGAGCTCAGGACTCCTTCCTATATAGGCTGCGTGAGGCAATGCCGCTCTCCGATTGGATAAGCCACTCAGCCAATTTAAGGGAAAAGTTTACTCGCAACGTTCCCGTAGGAGAAATAGAGAGGGTGCGTTCCTCTCTATTAGAACCTCCTTGGTTGTATCCAAGCTACGCTTTACCATTACCTAACTATATGATAATTAGAGAAACTGATCGAACATTTATTCACAACAAAGAGTTAACTACAGGTCTATAGGTTTCTGAAATTTGTTGGTATCGATTAAAGCACTTTCTATTGAACTGTAAAAACTTGTTTCAAAAAAGCGTCTCTGTCTTTTCTATTAACACTAAAGGGACCGCGCTGTCATATAATGACAGCGAAGAATTTGTGATGATCTTCTTCATTGATAATACATTCGTTATTACAACTGCTAACTTAAGCACCCTGAGATGAGCGTTTACAGCTTCATAGCCGCTCAATATCGAAACTTTTTTTCCCTCTCTGAAATGGAGGAAATTCATGGTTTATTGCAGCCTGATATCTGCACTGCAACACTGAAGATATCTGAAGCTTCGATCGACTCTCTCATGGATCTTGATTCGTAGTTTCTTCCCACAGATGATTTCGTTGCTTCAGCTATTCTCCCAAATTTAATTCAATGGTTGATGCAGCAGCTTTCGCTGAACAAAAACCACTGGACCTGTATAAGCTAGCCTACCGTATCCACAATACCCAATCTCAGCTATTACATTGAGCGTCGTTGATCGGGCTGCAATAAGCCATGAATTTTCTCCATTTCAGAGAGGGAGAAAAAGTTTCGATACTGAGCCGCTGTGAAGCCGTCAACGCTCATCTCAGGGTGCTTAGGTTAGCAGTTCTAATAACGAAAGTATGATCAATGAAGAAGGTCATCACAAATTCTTCGCTGTCATTTTATGACAAGGCGGGCCCTCTAGTATTGTAGACTATGATAATATTTAGAAGTTTGACCAATCAATCGAATGACCTGTATCCTGAAAATGTCGATAATTTAACAAAGACAGCTTGACAATAAAGATTATTTAGCAAAACAGCTTCTACAAGCACTTCAACGGTAACCGGAAAAAAGCCCCGGGGGAAAAAAGCCCCGGTAGGAAAAAAGCCCCGCTTTCTCTTCAAGCTAAATTTGAGAGCTCTATTCATTTCCTTGAATAGAGCGTATCTAAGTAAACTAAAATATATCGTACTAAGCTAAATTTGACCCAGTATTTCCATGTGCGAACGTGGGTTGTAAGAACCCTTGAATAGGTAATGTGACGTTAAGCTAGATTTACTCGGTGAACTTAGGTAAGGTGAAGTTGGGCTAGGTAAGGTTATAGGTTAGGTGAGTATAGTTTAGGTGAGATCAGGTAAGGTAAGATCAGATTAGGTGAGATCAGCTTAGGCTAGGTTAGGTGAGGTTAGCTTGGGTTAGTGAGGACTGCGAGGTTGGGTTAGGCTATACCTATTTATAAGAGTTCAATTTTTTTACTTTTTGAACTTGTTGTAAGTCCAAAAATCGGGTATCTCGGAATATTACTATTCAATAAGCTAAGAGCGTAACGGGAAAATTCACGGGAAACTAGCATCAAAAAGTGACGTCATTAATCACGTCAGCATCGACGAACGCGCCTGCTCAGCAGCCTATAAGTATTCTAATCAATTTCGCCTGAAAAATCGTTATCAACTGTGAATTTCATCCCTTGAACAAATGAATAAAAGAAGAGAAAAGATACTAATTAAACAAGAAACAATTATACACTAGCCAACAAATTTTAACTTCGTCTCTGCTACTTGAGTAAATGTTGGCGTATGTACGTCATTATTTAGGTACGCTGAATCCAAATCTGTGCTTAGATTTGTCGTAGCACGTAAAGTTCTTTATATATTTGTACTTATCGTTCTCGTAGGAATAGCATTATACGATACGTCTGAAAATATTGCTGGGGGTCGTTCTACAGGAATAGCATTGATGAAGTACAGGCAACGGCGAGTCAATACTGAAAAATAAGACGTGAAGAGCAAAAATGGTCTTCAGATGAGAAACAAAAAAGTCTATCTGATTGAAGAATTCCAGTAGCCTCATTTACACTTCGTATTTAGTTACAGTGCTCTTCACAAAACATATCGCCGTATTTGTTGGACTTAATTCATTCAATCTCCCGCTCCTGACTGGCCAGCTACTTGAGTTGCAGCCATGAGCAAAACACAGTAAGATTGTCGTCATGTGCAGAAAGTTTGAGCAATAAATAATCACAGGCTTTCTCTCACGTCAAGAATATAACACTGAATGCATTTTTGGGTAGGATTGCGAACACTAACAAAGAAGGCCTGAGGTTCGAACCCTCAAATGATGTACTTCGACTCGTCGGTGTGACGTAATTTGGCTACATGCAGTGCGGTCACGGTAAAATTTTAATTTAGTCACATTGAGTCCTCCCGTTACACTCTTTGCTTGCTGGGCCTATCAGGTAAAATTGCTTATGTACTAAAAGTTAGGTACTTACACAAGGCTTCCAACCATTAGGAAATGCTATAAGAGGGCGAGGCCTGCTTTTCTCTTATTTAATCGCTGTTATGAACAAAACGTTAAGGTCTAGTTAGCTGAGGTTAAGCAAGGTTAGGTCGGGTTAGGTGAAGAAAGTTATGAAGTTGTAAGACTAGAAGAAGCTAGGTAATCTATGCTGGAATAGGTTGGGTTTAGTTAGATGCTGTTAGATTAGGCTGCGTTCAATTAGAATAAAACTAGACTAGGTTGGGGTTAATTTCGTTAGGTAATTACAGTACAGAACAATTTAACTTATTTTAATTTAACTTGCTGGAAAATAACTAAGTATGGGCAATAAATCTAAATTAGGAGATAAGCGGGGCTTTTTTCCTACCGGGGCTTTTTTCCGGGTGGCTTTTTTTCACTGGGACTTTTTCCTCCCAGGGCTTTTTTCCTATACCTCACTTCAACAGTTTCATAAATTAATTAACAGTTATAAAACCAATTATCAGTGGCTGACAAATTTGGCTGTTTCACGAAATGTGCAGTTTTGCTGCGTATTCACGAAATGATCAAAATTGCGTGTATTTTATGAAATTGACACTTGTAATAATCACGCGTAACAAATACAACGCGCTTCCTACGCTGAAAAAATTAAGGCGAGCTGCCGCCTCGATTAACGCCTCATATTGTCGTGCTGGAGAAACTCTTACAACACCAAAGTATAGGAGTCCATGAGCAAACTTGCAGCAGATTATGGGCGTGTTTGGACGGCTGGCTGCAACAGAAGCTCTGTAGTCTAGTCCGATGAGCTTTAACTTGTCAGAAGCCTCAGTCCTGAGCGCTCGATGCACCACTTAATTGGAGCCAGTTTCGGTCGCTAGTCGCAAACAGGTTAGACTTGAGACTGCTGGCTCATGCATGCGCAATCGCTTATGTGAGTGATATCTGAACCTCGACCCAATTAGACCTGCACACTTCGAACTCAGCGCTGCAGCTCTGCACAACAGAAAGCTCGTCAGATTAGCAAATTTAGCGCAAAGTGAGAGAACCGAACTAGCCTGGAAATTTTTAAATGCCTGTTTATATCAAACTTAGGTAAACAGAAGAGCTTTGCTCTGTTTATATCAAACTTAGGTAAACAGAAGAGCTTTGCTCTGTTTATATCAAACTTAGGTAAACAGAAGAGCTTTGCTCTGTTTATATCAA
>LQNS02278127.1:6744958-6782989 GCA_001587735.2 Parhyale hawaiensis | reverse complement strand
TGTGCCGTATGTAAACAGAACTGTGGGTGTGCCGTATGTAAACAGAACTGTGGGTGTGCCGTATGTAAACAGAACTGTGGGTATGCCGTATGTAAACAGAACTGTGGGTATGCCGTATGTAAACAGAACTGTGGGTGTGCCGTATGTAAACAGAGCTGTGGGTGTGCCGTATGAAAACAGAGCTGTGGGTATGCCGTATGTAAACAGAACTGTGGGTGTGCCGTATGTAAACAGAACTGTGGGTGTGCCGTATTTAAACAGAACTCTCGGTATGCCGTATGTAAACAGAACTGTGGGTGTGCCGTATGTAAACAGAACTGTGGGTGTGCCGTATGTAAACAGAACTGTGGGTGTGCCGTATGTAAACAGAACTGTGGGTATGCCCTGAAATTTCTTAAAATGTTAGCCGTCAAATCAATTTCCTTGCAAAGTGTCAGTTGATAAGTTACGGATACCGGTAGCACTAGGGCTATCGTCGTTCACGACGATTGCGCGTTCAAGTAAGCTTTGCTGCGCGCGCGCGCCATCACTAAAATAAACACTACCTAGGGTAACATAACCTAACCTAACCTTCTAACCTAGCCTAACCTTCTAACCTAATCTAACCTTACTTAACCTAACCCAACCTAACCCAACCCAACCTAACCTTACCTAACGTTACCTAACCTAACCTTACCATACCTACCCTAGCCTAATTTAATCAGCGATACAGCGAGCAGAAGGGCGCACCAACTTGAACGCCGCTCACACGCACACGATCTGCGTACACAAACGCGCACACAAATCGTCGTGAACGACGATAGCGCATACCGGTACGGTACCTCTTCAAGTTAGGAGCGGAATAAAACCGAGACACCTGCTCACTTCTCTACTGTCTGTACGGCACAGCAGCACATTCTGACGAGTGGACACGTTAAAAAGAACTAACGTGTATACCGGCCTTGATAAACGTAGGTAATACTCACATGAGTAGCACTAGGCTTGGTCCTCTGGACGGCTTCAGGAATTTCTATTTTCGCAATCAGAAACACCTCCTCCTACAGTCATGGTGTGTGAACGTTTCCTGTTACCTCTGTGCAGCACTGAGCAGATTTCTCTCCTATTAAGCCTGACTGCCAGCGCCTCTCGGCCGCTCGTAACGCTCTGACCCGCTTTTTGCGCTCACGTCTACCGAAGACGTGCACAGTGAGCGTAGAGCGCAGCTCGTCTGCTCAGCGCTGCTGCTCATGTGCTCGCCTGTTATGGGAGACGTGGCGTGGGCTGGTTAGCATGTTGTCCCTTGGAGCGGTTACTGTTGTTATTAGTGTCACAGGGAAACGTTATCGATTTTTTGAGGCGCCAATTGACAGCCACTGCCATGCTTCTCGAGACACGTCTACAGTGCAGCACGGCTTCTATAAATAGCAGAACTACCAAGTTATTTTGATACATTGCAGTCCATGAGCGACTGCTGTCTTCTCTTAAAGCTTCATTCTAAGTATGACTTCATTAAATATTAGTATTAGATTGCTTTCGCTGTTGCTGCTGCGTTAAACTTGTATTGTAAAATTGTAAATGCCTTCAGGCCGTGGCATTTTATTGGCATAGCACAATAAGCACATATGATATCCTATAGATTAAAAATGCACCATGCGGTACGTGGTCGAGTCTGTGGATATGGAAACAGGATTCTAAAACAATTTAACGATCGAGATTTCCGATGGCAGAGATACCCGTGCCCTTGCCATAGCTTGCTGCCAGGCTGAAATCACGCTCAGTGGACCTCTGCTGGGTCCAGCAGAAATTCCTGCGGCCTGTCTGTAGCAGAGCTCCGTTATGAAGATGCAGTGCCTTGTGGGCTGCCGGTCGTCTGCCGAGTCATCTTGCCATGGCGTGTCTGCCGCGTGTTCTTTTTAGGTGCCGATGTATTATACGCTCATTATTTGTTGCTACGCCATCGGTTCTACTGTAGCTGTTGCAGTTAATACCTTCACGCCAAAGTTACCACTCCATGGGTGTGTAGGGCAGCGGCCGCACTACAAACCATCGCACGTTCAACTTCAGAGCGATGGTTTAGCGCACCCGTTGTTGAACTTGAGCACTTTCCAGGGGTATCCTGGATACCGACTTGCACTGTGTACTCGGGACAACCTGTGAACTGAGCATCCGCTGTAGCTGATATTTATAACTTGCTTGATTGAGCTAACAATGGTCTTCCAGGTGCATACTGCACAGTACTGCCAGTGTAGCGCTAATATGTAACAGGAACTAATCTGCCGTAACAACAGATATTTTGGGACTGCATGAAATAATAAAACAGTAGTAATGATAACAGCGAGCCATAAATTAGGCCTTTGTCTCTCACTTGGACGCTGCTACCATTTTATTTGCATGCAGATAATTTGAGGAGGGTCTTCTGTACGCGACACAACTGGACAAAGAGTCGCTTCGGAGTTGCCTTTAGCTGCTGCTAACTGACCAAAGCCGCGCCACCCAATTCAGTTGCATAGGCTGCAGTATGGCCGTATATAACTCTAGGACCAAATGGTTACTCCTGAGACGGGCGCCTGGTAGCCGCGACTGCCCGGCTGCCAGTAAAATGGGTGCACAGCAGGTGTTAACCACGGCCGAAGCAGAGAGCTCTAGTTAATGTATGCAAATAACTCACGCACAGACATTTTGTTTTTGAAACTCAAGTCTACATGGCTTAATTAAATTAGGCTATGCCTATTATATTTGGCACGAAAAAGTAGGATATCTGTTTTGATCCCTGGAACCAAACAGTGCTTTGTTGCAGTATTGAGTGAGCTCTCTGCACATGGTTGTTCACGGACCGCTGTACTGTAAGGGGAAGCGTGGTTGTATTAGGAACAGCGTTTGTGTGTCTCTTTGTTTCTCCATGCATATGTCCGTGATGATAGGTAGGTACGTATGTAGTATAGATACGTAGGTATATTACCAAGAGGGTGTGTGCGGATAGACTCTGTTCCGCCATACATCATCATTGATCTCAATTTGGACGGGTTTTAGATTAATTCCAGCATGTGTGCGTGTCTGTTTTCACTCTGTATTTCCGCAATTGTCCGTCCGGGTGATGGTGCATGCTATAGCGGGCTGTGTGTGTCCGGATGGACTGTTTCATTTTCTTTTCTCTTGGTGTTACGCTTGTCTCCCGACAGACACGTCTGATAGCTCCAAAAATAGCTGCCAGAATTTATTGGGTTCTTTATCTCCTGCAGCGACGTGGAGAACAATGAGACAGTTTGTCTTCCGTGCGCTGGAGCGTCTCGCCTGGAGTCTTTCCAGTTGTGAGAAGCTGACGATCCAGCGGGTTGCTGTAGTTTGCTGGTGTATTCCATAATGTTAAGCTTTTAAAAGTTGAGTGTTTTCATCTCATTTATAAGTTTGATGGGAGGTTGAAATTTTGATTCGCATACATAATTTAGCAAAGATTTTCACAGAACATTGTGCCCATTCTTTTGTTTATTTAAGCCACTGAGTAAGTATCTTGGTCTACGTTAGTAACACAATCTACTATGTATAAATATAGTGACTTACAATTGAAGTTTAATGGAAGAGAAGCCAGAGCCTCTACTTGGGCTCCGTAGCGCTACTCAAGTATCCCAACCCTACCACCAGAGGAATTAAGGGACGCAGAGAATTAACTACATCCTGTAGGTACTGTAAATATCCGATTTTGCAAAAGTCCTGGCCTGTTTTAATACTTTGCCATCGGAAGTTTGTAAAAGCTTTGTTTATTATGAAATAAAACAAGATTTGTAATGTACCGTATTAGTTTATTATGATCTAAACAACATTGCTATTCAATAGGATCTCCATTGGCAGCAATGACACGCCCTAATCGTGGTCGGAAGTCCTTACACACATTACGGACGTAGTCCTCCCTCATCTGGGCCCAAGTACGGTTCACAGAGGCTTTCAGCTCCTAATGTTGTTGTAGCGATCTCTGCATGCTTTACTCTCAATATGCGGCCACACGCTATAGTCCAGAGGATTGAGATCAGGCGACTGTGGGGGCCAGAAATCTTTGGGCCAGAAAGTTATGTTTTGGCTCATCCAGTTTTGGATGGTTTTCGACGTGCGCGCTGGTGCACCATCTTGCTGAAACACGTAATCTCCATCTTTGACGATTTTTCTGATCCAAGAAAGAACTTCTGTGGCCTTAAGATATCCCTGTATTCAGGCCCCTGTCAACCTGTAACCGCCCTTGAACCACACTGGAGGCATCTTCTCTCCATTGGATGCCACAACGCCAAGCATCATCACAGAGGTCGGATGCTTTGTTGTGGAGACATAACGAACATCAGAGATGTATTGGCCAAAGCTCAAAACTCGATCGTTCTGTTTGTTGAAGACAGGATCCACGGTGAAGGTCTTCTCATGTGCGAAAATGATGACTCGATTTCCATGACTTTTCAAGTCGTTAAGCTCTTTCTACCTTCACTCTTTACAGCTCTTGACACGGTTGACACAGAAATCTTCTTCGCAAATTCAGTCATTTTGAATTTCGGATCATTTTCAAAGGCTCTTCAAACATTCTTCCGTTGAATAACTTGTGGTCTGCCTAAACGTGGTCGATCTTTGAGGCTTTCATTATTCTTAAGGCGGTGTTCAACCCGTTTCACCGTTGATAAACTGACATTTTGCAACCTAACAATGCCCGCCTTCTGGTGACCCTCGCGAAGGAGAGCTGCTATCTTTATCCTTTTTGTTTCCATTACCAACAATGTAAACAAATGAGCACTATTACCAGTTATTATATTATCTGAAATAGTTAAGGAAAGAGTCATTGTCAATAAATTTCATCAAGTCTTTGAAATGAGATTCACACTTTGAAAATGCAAAACAGGTCAGGACTTTTGCAAAGCACGATATGTTCTGCAGTGCAGTAATTGTAGGGCTACATATGCCTGCTGCCCAAACTACTGTGTACTGGACGGCCTGCTACCACATACGGTACCTACGTCCCATGGCTGATTGATGACACTTCCATAAAGTCATTTCTAATCAACATGGCTACTTCACATGCAAAAACTGGCCATGGTGACACAAGCAATGCATTTGTTGTCAACAAACTCATATTCATCTGGGCGTTGGGTGACCATTGGTAAGAGGCAAGTTAATTCTGATAAATTTTAGGTTATTTGATAGGCTGATATTCAAGACACTCATTCTGTGCTGACCTGTATAGTCTCGAATTGATATTTCTAGCTACCGAACTCATTTTCTGCACCGCTCCGAGCACTTGTCTGCTCATTTGAGTTATATGAGTTAATGAGCAAACATCTTTGTGAAATTTCGGCTATGAGCCGCAGGACCTACGTGGCATTTTGCGTGGGGCGTCAAGTGCTGCGTGTGTGGTCAGTAGGCCTACTTGGTGTGTTGAGGTGCAGCTGAGGGCGTATACTCTAAATGTCGCATCATCATAAGTGTAATATAAGAACTGAACCGAAGTGGATACTGGCACTACAACTTTACCTAGTCACCGAGAACTGCGGTGCTGTTGTGGTGTGAAGAAGTTGTGCAGGTAATACAGTATATATATCGCAATTAATAGAAGGCGAGCGACCGCCAAAAAGAAATAATGAAATGAAGAAGTAATAAACAATGAAAAGGATAAATTATGCAAAATAAATATAAACTACATACTACAACTACGACATTCGCGTTTTCCCGTGGATGTTGAATGACATAGAATATGCAACTAAATAATTTATTTTAAATAAAAGCTGGATATCCGAAACCACTGGAATAATCAGAGAGTTAATAATATCGCAGAGAGAAATCGAAGATAGGCATATTCAAAGATGAAAAGATGAAAAAAACAAACCAATGAGTTCACATTTATGTGCGCATGAGGAGTGGTTTCGTAATAGAAATAAAATATATCTTTAATCGAAACGTTGAAACAAAGCTAAAAATTTGCACATTGCTCAACGTATATAACGCCTGTATGTGTACCGTAAAATTTAATCATTAGCAACATCCTTCATGAGCTGCATCAACTATTGCTGTGAAAAATAAACGCAGCAGCTCATGCAACTATATGCGAGATTGAGGAAGGTTTGCTCTTGTAAAAACACAACTGCCGCTACGCTCGCTTGTTGCTAGCGAAACACCAGTCAGAGATCACCTACACATGACTTTCGACAGCAATGGCGGAGGATAAACTTGCATGTATTTGAACGCACTGGAGCGCTGTAAAGGCTTAAATTTTAACCTTGTGATATGCAAGTGACAAGTATGACGAGCATGGTAAATAACAAGATAGAACACACAACTTTATTAGTGGAGAGAGAGAGAGAGATGTGGCCAGCAACTCTCAATGTACCAAGATGGTTGGACATAAATTATTCATTATGCACACTGCAAAGAGTATAGGTAGGTATATAAAATTCGCAACCACGGAGCTTGAAACACAAATTTGCTCCAGCACCTTAAATAAATGTCTTAGAGTTAGACTACCCCAACTCCAACCTACTTTATTAATAATTTTCAGAAGTATCCCAATTTTTTAATTACTTTATTTTGTTAGTACTTATACTTGAGTTCACACACGTTGCAGCCACAGTATTTTCAGATTGCTGATATGATTTCGAAGAAATTCCTTTCTCCAATAAATACCTGCTGTTATATTACCAGAACAGAGTTGATGGTTTCCTTTGCTAGCGATCTTGATGCAGTTCAGGTTGAACACTAAGTTGTCACCATACGTGTAGCTCTCGGATGAACACGGCACGTTGCTGAGAATATGATGGTTGCCCACAGTAATGAAGTGGGAGGTCATTTTCCCGATGCAATGTGCGATAAATGCTCCTAAAGCTGCTTGGATTTCGAAAACTAAGGTTTGGTGATCACCAATGGGGTATGGACCTAATCTTGCAGAGCGAGAGCGGTGTAGAAGGCAAGGAGGACCCGGCCCTAGTCCAATACAGCATCTTTTGAAGAATCATGGCTCTTACGGAGAGAAAGCGACGGGTCCGGTGGCGTTACTCGGCATTGCGGAATCAATTCCAGTGCTCATAACGAACTTTGTATGTTTGATAAATCAGAGAGCAGTGTACCACTCCACTGAAAAAATTGTTTCAGGGTGTGATAAGAACATTGACACACTGCAGGTTGAAAAACCCTGATTTTTTACCGTTATAAAGGTGGAGCTACATTTGAGTGCTATCGATGAAATTCGCAGGCGCTGGAATCTCTCGGGTATAACGATTGGAACAGAACGCAGCATTAACGCTGTATCGAAATAAACATCGTTAGCTCCGAAGCTGTAAGACAATGGGGAGCGACGGGGTAGATCTCCCACTGAGTGTTGCAGAGATAGTGCTGTTCGGACCAACATAGTAGGTACCAGGACTTTCTAAACCACTTGAAATTTGTTAACTTTCTGGTCCTCCCAACATTTATAGTATCCAGTCGTGTTTCATATTCTAAACATAGGCCCATTTAGCTCACCCTTTCCTAGTTAGCGAACTCCGATTGGCTAACTGGAATGGGAACTCTCCTTTTTATAGTTTTCGAACAATCAATATGCCAATATACTCTACTGTAAAACAGAGAAAATGTATCACCCAACTCCTCTGCCTTTTCTTGCTCTATTGACTTGGAGCAGATGACACCAACAGACATCCAAGCTTTGTCCTCACAAGCGATACGGTAGGTACCGGACCCTTCTGCGGTTAGTCCCTCTCGCTGTCACCGCTGGTCCTGCTCTGTTAGCCTACCTACATCAGATGCTTTATCATTGTCAGGAAATGCAACGTGGAAAGCGAAGTGGTTAATATATTTATAAAACACATGGGCTCGCAATTTTGAAGACCTTTTTTTGAATTTTTTTTTTAAACAGTATCGAAAAGGGAACATTATTATACTCAGAATTTGAAAGCTATTTTGCGTAAGATAGATACGGGTATTCATATATGCTGATAACACGGTAATATACCTGTAATTAAATGAAATGACCGGTGAAGATATTTGAACTCCTGATCAAAAGTTTAGGACCACTTGAAATGGTAAAAAAATAACGTTTTATGGATAAATAGACTGCTTCGACTAGGGATCTGTAGCTCCTTAAGGTGAAAGGTGAAAAAACGAGAACTACCTACTGTAACAATTAAGAAACATTTTTATCAAATACAGAGTTTGTCAGTTGATTAAAATTATAAGACCAGTGTAATATATGTTTAGTTTTAGGGTAATTTCCCGCGTTTCGCATCAATTACAGTCTTGCACTGATAGTGTGAAGCCTAGGTGTCACTATGCCCAAAGCAAGCAAACTCTCCGAATCCAAACGTGGTCGAATTGTTGAACTGCATAAGCAAGGTTTGTCGCAGCGTGTAATCGCAGCTGGGATTCACCGCAGTAAAACTGTGATTTGCAACTTCCTGAAGGACCCTGAGAGTTATGTAGCTACAAAATCTAGTGCTAGACCGACAAACACTTCGCCTGCATTGAGCAGGAGAAATAAACGGATTGTTTCTGAAGAGAGGACGGTCTTCCAGGTGAATCACAGATGCTGATTGCAGTTCAATAACCATCAGGCGACGCTTACGACAAAAAGGCGTGAAGAACAAAAAGCGTCTGAAAGGTCCTCGGTTGTTTCCGCGTCACAGAGTGGCCCATTTACAGTTTGCTCGAGAGCACCGGAAATGGGACGTTGGAAAGTGGTCTAAAGGTTTGTTTTCTCACGAAAAAAAAATTAATCTAGATGGCCCTGGTTGCTTGTAACGTTACTGGCATGACAAAGAGATGCGTCCTGAAATGTTTGCCAAGCGTTACAGCGTTGGAGGCTCCGTTATGGCATGGGCACCTTTTCTTAGAGAGGAGCAATGAAGCTTCAGGTGCAGGGTCGTCAAACAGCTGCTGGTAATGTCGACATGTTACCAAAATTATCTTTTGTCGACGGAGGGACCTCGTTTGTGTGGTGATGAATGGTTTTTTGAGCAGGACACTGCAGCAGTCCACACTGCCCGCCAGACTATGACCTTCTTTCAAGAAAATGGGGTCCCTATTTTACGTCATCCAGCATGTTCGCCAGACTTGAGCATAATAGAAAATCTGTAGGGATGGATGGCGAGAGATGTTTACGGAATGGTAAACAATTTGTGCCAGTAAATGAACTTCGTGATGCCATCTTTATGAGCTGGGACAACATTCCTCCAACCCTCATGGAAACCCTCATTTCAAGTAGCTATGCCACAAAGAATTTTTGAGGTTATCAACAAGAATGGGGGCAGTACTCATTACTAAGTTCAATCTTTGCTCACCTCAACGTCCTTTTCGAAAGGTTACCTACGATTTCTGTTTGTGGTCATTGTGATTTTAATCAGCGGAAGTACTCATTATATGTCAAAAACGTACATTTGTTAATAAATTGTTAGAACCAGTATTTTTAGTCTTTCTTACATTTTACCTTTAGGAATTACTGATCCCTAGTCGAAGCAGTTTATTTATCACTAAAACGTTGTTATTTTACATTTTCAAGTGATTTTAAACTTTTGATCAGGAGTTTATACACATAAGCACAATAATTTTAATTAAAATGCTACATCATCGTAGCATATCAACACTTAATAAGCCAAGCGAGCCCGAGGAAATAGGCTATAGCACAAGTTACTAAAAGTACCACGAACGCAACTATAACATTTGTGTGCACGCGCTGCCTAGTTCCATATTACACTTCTGAAGTACCTAGTATTGTTACCTACTTACCTGCTAATGCTATATCGTCATCATTTGTGTTCCACATCACCATGTTTTCCTAATACCAGGTACATCAGTGCAGGACTACACCCTACTACTACTACCTACCTTCATTCCATTTTCCAGGTTTGTTTCCCTTCTTTGTTCGTCCCAGAGCGGGGGTATTTTGAAGCTGGCATATCACATCTTGCGCTCTACATACGACACTTACTTCGTTCGTTACTCGCCTTGTAACGGGTAGGTACGTTTATAATTCAGCTGTCGTCTCAAGACATTCACATCCGACGTGAGGTCTCCAGAGCTGTGACGTCACCGTTGTGAACACATCGACCTCGACGTTGTGAGAGCTGTCGCCATCCATGCACGCTGTGGTTGTGACGATGTTCCGTTGGGCGATGGTGGTGACCGCGTGAGAGCGACCCAGCGTGTCTCCCATGTTCGGAGGCGCGTCTCTGGTTCTTCGCAAACCGTTCATGCTGGCTTAGAACCGAGCTATGCTCACTTCGGAGCAATTTTGAATTTTCAGAAACGTTCTCTGAAGGAATAATAAACACCTTGGTGTCGAATATTCCATCGTTTGTTTCGTCTTTCTCATACAGTGGTAATAACATTGATACAGAAATGCGCCCCCATAGTTAGTGAACTTGTGAGTGATCGTGTATTCCTTACATAGCTGTACGAGGTTATTGACATTGGAAAAGACGGAGCAAGGGGATCTGGAGAGTGGGAACTTTGTTCCGCGTGTGTGAAGCGCATGTCGCTAGCCGATATTTATATGTGTGTGAACTGGGTTGCACCCACCTCATTGACTCATGTGAGATTGTGGTCCAGTGAACTGAGACAGGCCTCTGTCCCTTGGACCCATGCGAAAATCTGCGAGGCCCGTACTTTTTGCGAAGTTCCTCGTCTCGCAGAGTAAGAGGAAGAGGCCGCGGGTGGAACGAATTCCTAAATTGCATCGCGTAGGCTCGGTGTGGTCAGAAGGAACTCGCATTATTGCAGCAGGAGCGACAATATTGCCACTGGGGCTCCCACACGCGGGGCTGTGCGGCGCAGGAACAACTGCTGTGCCGGCCCACGGGCTCATCTCTGATTGCCATGCAAATGAGTGCCTGTCTCGTCGCCTGCTCTCACACTTATGCTTTTCCACTCTGTAATTACAGTTAGAATGTAGGCAGGCTTCGTCTGTAGAGCTGCCGTACCTACTGGCGCATTGTGCCGCCGCAGTCTGTGCCGCACACTCATATCAAGTAGGAAACGAGGCAGGTGTAGGCATGGATGGGGAAATGTGGGGTTTTGAGTTGTGTGTGCGTAAATGTTTGGAGCGACTTACCTACTGAGCGAAAGTGAGCGAGCTTTGGCAGGGCCTTCGAAAGTGCTCGAAGAGCCTTGGTTTTGGTAGTTTTTTTTACGAAGAATCATGGAGTAGCTATGCGTCGCGAGCTGGTTCAGACCTGAGAACCATTGTTGCTTCTGCCGCCCGTCCTCCTCATGTGCCCAGCGCTGCAGAGGCCGCATCCTATACACTGCAGGGCTACAGGAGCTGCTTACTCTCTTACATACGAACTGCTGGTGTGTTCCAGTCGCCCGTTTTGAGCGCTGCACTCAAATTCGATTGGTAGTAACTTGTACTGATGGGACGTGAGACTCTGGATTGAGTTTTCTGTCTCGAGCGTAATTTACACATAAAATTCAATCCAAAGTGATGAATCGATTGCTTACCATTGAATTGCGTATAAAGAAAAGTTAAGTGGACTAGATTATCGCGCTCAAAGTGGGCGAATCGAAGACACCTGTATATTTCTAAAAAGTTTTCAGTAGCGCTCATGCTGCAGCAGCTGCTGTCTAATGAACGAGTGGCATACCTACATATAAATGGCATACCATGCATGCCATGTGTGTGACATCATCTGGCATGAGTATCACGGATGTATTTAATCATGTATAAAACTGAAATAGAAAACGGAACATTGACCGTCAGCTGTACATATCGTAACTTTCTTATACTCGTTTCTGTTTGAATGAAAACTGCGTTGCATATATATATATATATATATATATATATATATATATATATATAGAAGACCAATTGATGTGTCGTCCAATGATTTCTGGAAGCAGCACGTGCATAGGTAGCTATATATTCGCACGTGGCCGGCACGTAGTTACTGATGAGGATTTTTGCGTTTTTACGCATGAAAAGGGCTACTGAAGCGGGTTTAAGGGTGATGTAATAAAATTGAAAGTGTTAAAAATAGAAATATACTTTTACGGTATTAGCTTGCATGCAATGGTTAATGTCAGGGGCGGATGTAGGACTGAAGAAGATATGGGGTTTAGCCCAGAGTATTTAGCAAATGTAATGTAAATGTTTACTCAGATTCGGAGTTTTTCAGAAAACATCTTGCGCTGGACCCCAGTAGCCACCCCTAACTCCGCCCCTGGATATCATGGGGCACCAATAGTGCGGGGGGTGCAGTAGCGCGAGGTGTAAACACCCGGTTGCGGGTAGCTTGTGGGACAGCGTCCCATTCTACATAAGTATATCCTTACGTGTAAAGAAGTGGCTGTTGGGAGGGGTGTGGGTACGCTGCTGCAGGCTCGTGAATTGTACCAGAAGAGGCGGGATGTTAGAGTGATGTACTTGCATGCTACAGTTCCCGGGTGAATTCTTGCGATCCTTGGCGTGCGGCGACGGTACTTAATTCTGGCGCTCACACTCCGTTTAGGGAGCTCGCAGTTGTCGCACAAGCCTTCCTCTTCTGACGTCAGGCTCTGGCCCTCTGTGTCCGACTGAAGCCGTGCAATGCTGTAGGGCCTGGCGGGTATCCATTTGCTGAACGAACCAGTGCACGAGAATTTCCTAGTTGGGGTGAACGGCCGAGTTGAGTTTACCTTGACAAAATTGAAGTTTTTAAATTGTGGACGATGCAATAACGGCCAATTATTCCTGTATCCTTCACATTAACCGCCGATTTAATAGGAAGAGCGTTATTTATAAGGTGTCCGAACGTCACTGTTTGAAAGGTAAAGGGATGGTACTGCACTGTCTCGACACCTTATTAGCGTGCCATTTTCGCCGTGCATGCAGGAATTCCTATCATCCCTCCCTCCCTCTCGCATGGCGTGGCTGTGCACCTCCACGATCGCACGCGATATGTACACTTTTATGACGTATCACGCGGTATCACTTTTCATCATTGCGACCCAAGGTGTATCACAGCGCCCTGCGTGCAGCTAGCTTATCGGTATATCGTCCAGCCATCACTTCTTATCAAGGCGTCCTAACGTTTCTGAGCATGCGGTAACGTTCGTGTAGCGCTGCGCTACAGCCGTCACTAACGCCAAATGTAGCACCAGCGGCGCTGGATTCATTCGTCACCAGCAGCAGTCGGCGCGCGGCAGGGCCGCTCTGCCTGCAGTCGGCGCGCCGATGCACGCGCGCACGACTTCGCCTCCCATCGATCGACGAACCGATGCATCCACCAGCTGAGCCAAAGGTTACTTGAGCTAAATATAGTTACCTTGGCTGCTACTCAGAGTAACTTTAGCTGGTGGGGAAGTTGTCGGTGTGCACGCACTTTATCTGCTGCAAGGGTAGCGATGCTGTCGTCCGCTGCTGGCAGAGTGGATGTTCCTATGACGGCGGTAAGGATTCGTGCTGCATTTGGATGCAGTTTGATGCTCGTGCATTGCTCTGGTTACCTACATTTCGAATTATGCTTTCCATGCTATCTGGTCTGACTGCGTTACTTATTGATTAATGTATGATTTCGGGCTTCATCTCACGACTGGAGTTTCCCCTGAGACTGCTCGGTCCCATTGGGCGCAAGCGTTCTATTGGCCTGTTTAACTACACAAATTTCACTCCTACTAGCCTACACTGTGCGCGTAGCGAAGTGTAGCTGCTCTTACCAAACGACTGGTCTGAATTTATGGACATTAACGTAACATGCTACAAACTTTTCTCTTAGCTTCCAAATTTAATTAAACAAGAAAGATTTTTTTGCCGTTAGCTACGCTTAACTTTTTCAAACTCTTTCTAAGCATAAGAAAGATAAATCGTGTAGTGTATATACCTCTATAGGTGCGGAGGTAATCTTTTATTCTCAATGTTATCATAATCTGTAGTTGGTGTCTGTTTGAATAGCCTAACTCTCTTTTACTCCATATGACATCATTGACATGATATGAGTAATTAGAAATAAAAATATGCATACTTGTAAATATAGATATATGTAAGTAGTGCATGATATGTACACCTCTACAGTATATACAGATATAGGCTATACCGTACGTATTCAGCATCTGCCCGTTGCTGGGCACTCTAGGGCCTGGCGGGTATCTATTTGCCGAACGAACGAATGCACGAGAATTTCCCAGTTGGGACGAGCATCGGCAAACCGCAGATGTTTATCCATAGCCTACGAGCTGCGGCCTCTGACAAGTTCGTTTAACTAAAGACTTGCTCCCCAATACCTCGGCCGTCACAGCTCCTGCCGCAGTGCTCGTATGAGCGGCACCGCTAAGCTCTGCTCGCGGCAGCAATGCTTACTGCTGCTAATGTGCGTCGCTGGACGCTATGCCGGAGCCACACTATGCATTCACGCACACAACCTGCTGCAAGGATGCGAGACTCGGGCGTCATTTATGCTATCGTATCTATTCTACCAATTTTAAATGTAAATGGCAACGATACGTGAACTGCTCATCGTAGCACAAGAGTTGGGCGTACAAATGCATGTGTGGCCCCGGCATAACCTGCCTGGCACGATAGTGTTGCCTGGCACCAGCCTCCTAACCAACTGCAAGTGCCTATCCCAGTGTACTCTCCGCGTACGTGTTATGTTGCCACTATCAGCTTGCGACTGTAATGCCGGGGCTGCACTCTGCATTCGCACGCACAACCTGTGGATGTCAGTCATGCTGCCGCCTTTGAATATGTATTAGGGACGTGCGAGCTGATCATCGTCGCATCAAATTGTGCGTGTGAACGTATAGTGTAGTCCCGGCATAAATCGCGCCGCTGTCGCCATGCATGTGCTTACGTATACTGTGCCAAGGCAGAGCTTCAACTGTCGGTACACCAAAGAAGGCCACAGATATTGTCATATGTCATATGAAATACGCGAACTGAGATCCTTCCACTGCAGGCCCGCGTCCCTTCAGCCTGCGCGGTTCCATTGTACCCGCGGCTGCGAGCCACCATCCAGCCCCGCGGTTAGCGGCCGCTCAGCACCGAGTCATTCTCAATAAATGTCAGAGACATTCTGTGCTCCTGCTGTTTTGCTCTACGCTTTGTGTCTGGCTCTTGCTTCCGCTATTGATGCATCAAATTACAGGCCTTCCTCTCACCGCTGATTGGCCCTCATTCTGCACTCACGGACTCTGCAAAGGTCAGCTGTCGCACTAGCTTATTATCTGCGCCAGGCTCGCTTTTATATCTTGCGTCACAAGTAGCTGAGCTTCGGTTACATTTCTGCTGCCTATTTGTTAACTGTCATGTCTTATCGTGAGACTGATCCATCATGCCGCTGTTACTAGAGTCAAACTTCTATCCGGGACTGTTCTTAATGCTTGATTTATTCCTCCGTGTGCGCTGGCACTGAGGGTCTTCCGCTAGATGCTGGTTTCTGGACAATTCCCGCAGGAACTTCAACTGTGCGAAAGAAATAAAAGGATCGTGTTCCTCACTCACTAACATTGCTCTCACGTTCCACTTTCTACATTAACGAAGCAATTGCGCTTTACTGAAATATGTTTGCAACATTATACCTGAAGCTTCCGTCTCACTTTCGAACTTTTCGCTCCTTAGAAACTTACTATAGGCCTAATCTCACCAAGGTTATGAAGCTGATAATTTTTTTTCGCATAGTGAGGGCATTGCTCGTTATACTGAATACCTCCACTTTTCTTCTTTTCAGTGGCAAAACTTCATATATGAATTTATCTACTAGCTCAAACAGGTAATGTATGGGAGGTACATATTCCTTGTCGGTTCAGTCAAGGAGATAATTGGCAGTAGCTGTGGTTGAATGCGTCGATGTATAAGGAATGTCACGTGGTGTTTTCTAGCAATATTATTATCCAGTTATGTGACACGTACCCAAATTCTTCAAATCAGCCACTTCGTCTTGTGCCGTTCCTGTTAATATTCTTGAGTGTACTTAGAGGAATTAGTTCGATAGACACGTATTCAAGCTATGTTCAAGGACAAGACAATCAGTGACGTTTGCGAGTGTAATCAGTTCTGTCGAGGTTGTTTATAGTGATTGTGCAGTGCCAGATCGACGTCGCCAAAATCCCTCCTCTGATCACCGTACAATCTTGTCAAGAACTCGGTAGCCCGTGTAGCACTATATTGCTATAATATTGCAGTAATATTAATATAGCAACATAATCTCTGGTCGTCTATGCGATTACGCGTAGACGGCATAAAATTCAATCTGAAATGGGAAACTTAACGCTCTAACGAAAATGTGATCGTTGGCGTACCGTACTGATTGTGAACTCAGAGCCTGGTTCATACACTTTTAAATCATCTGTCCCCTCTGCTGAAGCTTCGTTTCTGAAGGAAACAAAAATTTAGGGTTACGTAATAGTGTTTGCAGCAGCAGCAGCTGTCGTTGCAGCGAGTCTTCCATAGTCCCATAGCTGAGTTGAGTAATGGATTCATTCATTGTCTGTTCCATGAGTCCATAACTGTTGTTAAGGCTTGGCCTACGCTAGTCTCTAGTTCCTATATTTATGTTTTCGAGTTGTAGAGAAAAGTTTTCTGTTAATCACGTCTCATGCTAGCCACGTGCTGGCTTGTGGGAATAGAGTGTTCGTGGCGGGCAGTGATTACGGTATCTATTGAAACTGTCTGTCGTGTACTGTATTTGAGCAGTGAGAGTTTGTATAAGCGTAGCAATATACTTTCGTATATTTACGTAATGCTTTTAAGAACTGTCAGTGTTTGTTATGGAACGCTAGCCATACGTATCTAGAAGACAGCTTTCTCAGGAGGCGCCTTTTGCGGCGCGTCTACGGAAGACAAGACGATGCAGTTCCTGTGGTCGCTGCTATTCTGGGACGCGCGTAGGTGGCGAGCGTTGGGGGTGACGCCTATGCCTTCCAGGGGTCATGTCGTGATCGAGCTACACTCTGTGCTAGGTGACCTATTCACTCGTAATTGTCGTTACAGGAAATCGTACTCGACTTTTTCGTGAGGAGGTCGGCACCGGTCAGAGCATGGAACGGTCTCAGACACCAATTCCAAGCACAGGGGAAAGCGTCTGCCGATTGCAGCAGCTGTTTGGCTTGATTGTCTTCCTTTGTTATCGTCTCTGTAAAGATGCCCTCTTCTCATTTTTCACCACTTGCCAGGGCTGTGTCTGTCAACCGAATAGTTAGTTGATTCTGTGGCGCTGTCGAAGCAGTGGCAGTGCCTCGGATGTGTTAGGTACGGTACTGCTCTGCAGAACAACACACTAATACCTATGTGTTGTCTATACAGTTTAGTTTTTGAGACGTAGCTCTAACGCTATGTGTGCACTCTAAACAGATGTTTAAGCGGTTCGAATCTAATCTCATGTTACATATATAGGATATACGGTGTCCTCGATTAGCCCAGCAAAGTCAAGTTCAGCTAGACCTTCGAGGTTTGACTTGCCTGGAACATCTGACGAGTTCTTTTGTTTCCTTCACTTTGACTCTAGTTTTAAGCTTTAACCTCGCATCGATTGCCTTTAAGATTGCCGATGCTCAATCCTGTTCCGTAATATGGAGTTTTTGACTTTTTTGTTATCTCAATCGTAACTACGTTGCTGCGTACACATGCAAAGCGTTCCAAAGCCGTGAAACCAACGCTCCTGTCTGAAGTTCCGAAGTCAACCCTAGACAGCGCGATGCGGCTTTGCCGTTCCATTCAATGGCACCTCAAGTCTGGTGCCTATCCTTATGGTAGGGAGGTACTGAGACAACAAACTCATGCAGGCTTCAGGTCGGCTGATGTTAAATCACTCCATGAACTAGTGTCTACTTTGTATTCACTCATCACGTCATCTTCCTGTTGGCTCGCACCAATTATGAATACAGTTAGCTAATCAATTTCTTCGTGATGTTTTATGAACTGGACAATTGTGATGCTATCACAACGGGTGTGTTTAGATCTTGTAGGCCTAAGTGAGCATTAGTTTCTATATTCTTAGTCTATGCTGCAACTGTAGCTTGCCTAAATCTGGGGTATAATTTTTGAAAGCTTCATGAAAGACAGATAATATGGACGACGGTGCATGGTATGAAGATAATTTTATCATTGTTATTTCAATTAAAAGAAATTAAGTTAGAAAAGTTGTACATGTAGTTATGAAAAGGATGACGCGCTTTTCAGTAAACTCTGGCTTTGGAGCATCGACCTTATATCACAGACGCAAAAAAAAAGGTTTCCATGGTGACGGTGTATGCCACAGACAGATGAAGTACCTAGGTAGGTAGGTACCTTACATACCTATATGAGCGAGGTCAGCATTGGTGGATTGCAATGCATTACTGCCCATTGTAACATTGTAGCTACACATTATTGCATGGAAGCTGATTCATAAAAATGTTGTAATATGAACTGAGGTGTTGACACTGTATCACCTGTCATTCTTGATGGCTCGCTCCAAATGGCAAGTAGCCTAGGCCTTACGGCTGATAGATGGAAAGACTTCGCTGCGATGTTTTCTAGTTAACTTAGAGACCTAATTCAAGTAGCAAACGGTTCGTGGTGAAGCGAGGAATAGGTTTATCAGGTAGAAACACAAAGTTGCAGTATATAGCAGGCCAACAGTGGGCGACAGTAATTGTATTTTAGGACACGAAAAATGACCTAAAATTGT
This sequence comes from Parhyale hawaiensis, assembly GCA_001587735.2. NCBI lineage: Eukaryota > Metazoa > Arthropoda > Malacostraca > Amphipoda > Hyalidae > Parhyale > Parhyale hawaiensis. The sequence goes on along the minus strand of LQNS02278127.1, from coordinate 6,764,420 downwards.
ACAAGATTAAGTTGACTCTTTATCGTAGGCCTATGCTACCGATTGTGTGTTGCGCTCCTTTGCTAATAATACTCTCCTGTTTATACATGAATAGTTTGTTGTGCGAGTCAATATGCTAATTAAAAAAGCTTTTATAGAAGTTTGATCAATCACTTGCAGAACATATAGGTACCTTATGGCAGGAATGGCCAAAGTATATATAGTGCCGTCTAAGCCCGATCATTGAAAAGTTACACTAAAGGGTGTTCTGGACACCTGCAATAGCCTTGTTCTACGAAACATAAAGAAAATGGATTTACCCAGTATGAATGATTTTTAGAATCAATTGTCTATTAGATTCAACATGAAAAGTTTCCATATGTTTACCGCTTCGAGGCACATGCCATTTAATTACCTTCATTTCGCACCAACTGTTGTGCCAAACGCGAACTCTTGAAGGTAAATCAAATAAGTTGCCTTGCTGTGATGTTGCAGTCAAGTAGCTGCTCCTGTGCTGCTCAATACTTTCGTGCAATCTTGTTTCACTGATTGCGTTTTGCGCTCACGTAGCTTCATGTAGTATCCAAACATGCGTCTTTGTCTTCACTGCTTTTTCGTGTGAAAATGCCTGCTTCACTTACAGTTTAAATTATTTTATTATTATGACTACATTATTGCTGCGTCTAATGGCGGGGCTACACTCTACATTCACGCTGCCGACCTCATATTAAGGATGCGAGATTCGGACGTTGCTTGTGCTGCCGTGTCTATGCTACCGATTTTAAATAGGCATGTATCGAAACGGTATGTGAGCTGCTTAACCTATAAGAAGCAGTTGGGCGTGAGGCTGTATGTGTGGTCCGAGCATTAAGAGTGCAGGTACAAAAACATGCAAGCGTCATACATCGTGTGCGAGAAGTCAGAGCGACGGCGCAAGACGGTCATCACTCAATAATCATAATTTGGTTTCGTCGCTACAAGCGATAAGGACACTTCGACTGAAATGATCTGCTTCTGTGACAGAATAAAAATATGCACCTAAGTAAAGCTAACTTAGAAACCGTTTTGAAACTGTTATACATACAGTTTTATATAGTCAACAACGCAGAGCGTCATAATGGCCCCTGATGGAGTTGCTCTTAAATTTTTTGGCTAGGAAATGTTGACCTTGGTGTTCCATTAGGCCGCACCGCTGCGCTTGTATTTGTTTAGAGCCTTCACCGTCAGCTGGCAGTTGCTGCAGCACTCATATGTACCTAGGTATGTCCCGCGTGTATTCGCGCTGTCTCCTCTTGGGTTCATCCGTACAGTCGGGCTCTTTGTGAACCGTGAAAATGTTATTAGGCTATTTGAATGTATCCCTCATTTTTTAAAATATATACATATATACCGGTAGGTATATATGTATATTTTATATAACATTCATAGTTTTACTAGTCTGTATTTTCGAAGAGGTGTATATCGCTTGCGCAATCGTTTATTTTGTATATATATATATTTAGTTGAGTACATATATCAACAGTAAAATGTTGGATGACACAATTACCTCTTGATCTATTTTCTCCCACAAATTCATCATCTTAAGAAAGAACGTGTAACCTATTAGTGTACTGCATAGGATCGTAATTGAAAATCGCACTGTTTTAGAGAAGGATAAACTCTAGTCTTGCAATGTTCCTGATCTAATTCGGGCGGAAATTTGTGACTGCCGCATCCTGCACTGTACACTACAGCGGGCGCCACCTCCAGCCCCCAACTTCTGCTCTTGCGTCACCCGCCTGCCTGCCTGCGTCTGTGGCATTTCCCATCACCGCCTGGCCGGATCATCAGCGCCTTACCTCTCCACCCTGGACTCGCTGTAACTCCTTGACTTCTTATTTACAGAGGTGACTGCCCAGACGACGGACGGCAGTGGGTACGCCATGATATCGGTCACATGAACATTGTTTCAATAACTACAGATTCTGAGCTGGTTTTTGTTGTACTCCGTTCATACGGCATGGTGCATCGACCGATCTAAGTGATGGCCACAGTAGAAATTCAGCTAACCTCTATTTACTGTACGAGACTTGGGCTAAGAGCAGCAGACCCTGGTTTTTACTAAAAAAAATTTATTTGAAGCTGTTAATGTGCACTCAAGAATTTTCAAGACACGGTATGCTATACCGTAGGTTACTGTGCATGTATCTTTTCGAGAGTAGACGTCACCGTTGCACGATTGCAAATGCTTCTGTGAACTTGAGAGGTTGTAGAATAGCAAGACATGTTGAAAGTACAGCTACTTACTGTTTAGTTTCAAAGTATTTATCACCATTTTGTGACTTTTGCAAGTATAGCTGATTTGTGCATAACTAATTGTAGTAACGTGCGTGCTTGTGGTGATGATTCATTTCACGAAGCTGTTACAATGAAGGGAACTTTGGTGGCTGGTGTTTTTTTTATACCTGCCGTAAATTGTGCACTTAACGTGCGTGCTGCTTAATGCTGGGGTATGTGAGTGTGACAACTTATTGTAACACTACATATTGTTCGTTTACTTTGCAACCACTCGCTTGTAAGTCACTTTCACTACCGTTGTTTGTTTTAATTTCGCGTATTTTTTTTTATTCTTCTCTAGCAGTTCGTACGAGAAGGATCGGGAATTGATACTGTGTAAATAACGCTTGTGTTTTGTATGGGCAGTTCTGCCCCTAAACCGATTAGGTACATTTTTGCCAGCCCATACGGCCGTTCCGTATGTTCCGTGTGATGTAGCGATGTCTAGTAAGATCTNCTGTGTAAATAACGCTTGTGTTTTGTATGGGCAGTTCTGCCCCTAAACCGATTAGGTACATTTTTGCCAGCCCATACGGCCGTTCCGTATGTTCCGTGTGATGTAGCGATGTCTAGTAAGATCTGGGCGTTGATCCAATGCTTTGGTCGCCTATACTCATGGATTATGAACACTAATAATAATTTTTTTTTGCATTAATTTCTGTGGAATCCTGAAGATCATTAGTGGGTAGGTAAATCTTGACTGTACGGAACTTAGCTATTGCGTCCAGTGTGTACTACGTGCACGCTCCCTCAGTACTGTGTGCTGGCTGCCGTCAGTATATGTACGCGCGACGAGACCCAATCCGAGACCTAGAGTGGACTGGAAAGTCACGTGGTCTGTGACGTCAGAGCGGCGGCATATTTTTGCGGTTTGATTCAATTTGTGGCGAGAGGGCGGTAGTACCGCCAACTTACCTATGAATATTATTTACTTCAAAAGCGAAGCGCTTTCATTTCCGGCTCGTGCGTGTGCCGCAGGTAAGCTTATATGCGCATGATAGCCTATGCCGGACTTTATACCGTTTAAATATGTAGTACTGCATAGGAACAATTTCAGAAAAGAACGGTTGACGTTTTAGTTACGTCTAATTAAGTCCCTTTTGTCCAGACATTCATGCGCTAAAATTGATTGCTGTAGCCAGAGTTTATTTCGCACAGGTCTTGAATTGCAAGTAGGCGATGTGTATACCGCGGGTGCCACGTCCGTCGCACGGGTAGCTACAGCGCCGCCACTGCAGTGTCTACGTGTTATATGCGGGCACAGCTGTCGGTGCAGCACTGCTCATTGTAGGTATGTAATATCTTCGTGCCATGGTACTTAGCTGGAGACGGTGGTACTCGATAGCTTGCAGGTGGCGAGAGGTTCAGAGAAGAGTGACCTGTGTGTGGCCATACGCTAGTTTTGATTCACGGACATGCACGGCACAGTGTGGGCAGTTTAGAGGTCACCATTTGCATTAACAATTTGTCACCAGTCATAGGTCAACGAATCAGGTGTTGGCGTCACGCCAGAGTCGATCAGACGTATTTATACATTATAATTAAGTACTCAACTGGGGAACGTAGGCACTCACATTCGAAATTAATAACGCGTGCTATGGATGGACCAAGGAGACTTGGTTTACCCTTCAACTTCCCTCTTAATCATCAATTTTCATAAAAATTTCGCTTTTTGAGAAACATCAATGTACTTTGAAAGAGACGCTGATGAAGGGTTAAGAGGGGTCGGGGGTGCTCGTGGAGATGCAGCGGTTCGACGAAATATCTATTCTCTGTCATGCATTTATGCAATGAGCTCCACTACATATCTCTCGTGCGGTCCTGCGGTTCCACGATGTGTGTTGGCTTTCTTCCATAGAAGGTGAGGGCAGCAAGCCGTGCTGCATTGCACAAGACTACTTTCCTCTTTGTGGTGTTGTATGAGCTCTAAAGATTGGTCCAAAGGTCTCACCGTTCTTTATGTCCACCAACTCGTTGGTTCGCGCACGCCACGCAGTCACAAGCTTTGTTTTCCTAACGCAGTTTGCGCGCCTTGCGCAAGCGCCCCAGCGCTGCGCTCTTTGTTGTTCCCTCCGCAGGGCGACCTTCTTCAGGAGTGTGCCTGCCAGCATCTCTGGGGCAGAGCTACACGCGCCGCGGGGTACTGTACTGTGCTGCTTCTTAACGGTGCTGACTTCTGTTCTGACAACTGTGCTGTTGTGTGTGCAGCATTGTTTCTGCTGCCGTGTTGCGCTCGGAACGTATTTAGAGTGAATTGTATAGGAAATTTTACTCTGTTGTAGATTATATGAAACGTGAGGCTTCAGTGCAATGGATGTATATACCTACGTGTGGGACGTGAGACAGACGGCAACGCTTATTAAGTGGCATTTGATTGGGTGGAGACGCGTGTAGGCAAATTTCAAAACTTCCCCTCAAGCTGCACCTATTATGGGCTGGTAATGACTAGATGCTTCACTTACAAAGCAAAATCTGGCACCATATACTTCCACATATTAGAAATAGTAACTAAAATCTCAGTTGGTACCTGGAAAAATATATGTCTGCAGGTACTGCAACTGAGGGCGAGAGGAGGCAGCAGAGACTCGAAGCTTTTGTTGAATGCGAAACCGAAAGCAGTCGCCGCCAAGCCTGTTACGCCACCTACCTTCGTAAGAACTGCAGGCAGTGAAGATGAAATATCTTGTTATCATAACCAGAGCGGCTCGCCCAGGCGGGTGACACGGGCAAAAGACATTTGAATACGTCGAACATTGCCGTGCTTTCAGTTTAGTTAGATTTCGCTGTTTCGCTTCTTGTCGATTGTTTCACTGAAGTGTGTCGCAAAAAAATAAGCGAAAACTGTACAAACACGCGTTGCCTATTCTGCTAGATATTATACATAGCCTACCTATTGTTTATTTTGTTCTACGAATGTATGATTTTGCATGCCTCGCTCACGAGAACTCGTCAATACTGGCTTCTTCAATGTGGAAAGTAGGTACTGTCGCTTCAATACTGTTATAAACATGCAACCCAATCGAAAATTTATAGGCAATTATCCGATGTTATCGGATACCTATCACTGTTGTCCCAGAGGCAGCCTAGAAATTTCCGATTGGGAATGGTCTGCTGCTTCGCCTGACATTAGTAGTGTATAGAGCACCGAGATAGTCGTTTTTGAGGGCAACCTACCCTCGCGGCTCCCCTCGTGCGTGAGCTTCCGGTTTATAACGGCCAATGCACTACCGGTTTAGCGGGGGTCTGGGGGACGCAGACCGGAAGTGGGCGGGGCCTGGGAAACCGGAAGGGGCAGCGCAGTGACCCGGCAGCGCGAGAGTAACCTACCCTCAAAAACGACTATCTCGGTGCTCTATACACTACTGACATTTCAATTGTTCAGCTGCACGCCAATTATGTTTTTTAACCAAGAAAATTGATGAACTCGTCATTACATTGTTTCATTTGCCTCTATACATAGCTCTTAGTACACGGTGGAGTGATAACCGCGCTCCTCTACTTCCAGCAGGCCTGCACAGAGTGTGTCAGGCAGTTAATTGGTTTACTTGCATTCAGCTTACAACGGTTTCATGTTCTTGTGTCTACTGTAAGTTCATCAACACTGTATGATTACTTACCTGTAGTTATTCTTATGCCTATGTACGCATATTCTTGTCGCGCTGCGTGGAGTTAAGATGGAGCATATTCGAGCTTCGAAAGAATGCCAGTATATTTACCTCCGCCAAGGAGGTTATGTTTTTGTCCTGCTTGTCTGTCACCAAGGTAATACAAGAAGTTCTGGATTTTTATGAAGTTCACAGGGAGTATTGGCATGTTAGTTGTTGGGCATGTTAGTTGTCACATATAATTCACTTTTGGTGAAGATCCGTTCAACCGTTTGTATGTTTGCCTATTTTTCTTAGTATCAGACTCAGAGAGCTATATGGACGAATGTTTATGATATTCACATGAGTTGTTAGGTAGGCAATATCACGATGAGTAAATTACTAAATTTTTGTGATGATCTGTCCGTTCGTTCGTTTGTCTCTTGTGTTTGATTTTATGCCTATTAGCAAAATAACTAAAAAAGTTATGAACGGAGCTTTATGAAATTTACAGAAATTGTTAATAATGTAAACAGATATAAATTACCTATTTAACTTTGGTTATGATCGATTTGTCTGTTTGTGTGTTTGACTAATGTTGTCAGAATGTTTGTTAGCAGCATAACTCAAAAAGTTATGAATGGATTTTCAAGAAAATTATAAAAGCTGTTATTACTGTCAAAAGGCACAATTAAAAAAAAATTGGTGCTGATTAAAAGGAAATCATGGTTTCAGAACCAATTTGAATTTTTCGTTGCCGTAGCCTTGCTTGGCGGGGTGTATGCGCTCTCAGTGTGCGCTGGTTTCATTAATAGAATGAGCAGCTGGTGGTGCATGGTATCAGTGCACGTAAGGTACCACTTGACTGTGAAGTTTCAAGCGCACGGGCAGGATGGTTGATATACCTACCTTTGACGCGTCCTTTGAGGAGCGACCACTTCGAAGGAGACCAGGATTATTCAGGAGTAATTCCTGTCTGTCGATTACTTCATGACGGAACTGGCTATTAGTTTTGCTTCATAAAGCCTACGCTGCTTGAACCTTTGCTATTGGGAGCAAGAGTGAAAACAAATTCATTTCTAACTTGCATTTGATGCAATTGTCCGGTGCTGATATTGCACCTGAGGACCTGTAGCGCTACGGCCGTTGCCCCGCAGTGGCCCAACATTTCTTACGGCACATCCCGCCCACGTGCAGGCAGCCCTGCACCGCACCAGCCTCTGGACCGGTTGCGGCGGTGCTCTCCTATGAGGCCGCGGCCGATGCAGTTATCTATTCGGAAGCCGTGCCCTCTTCTTCGTATTGTGCTCCCATTCTGTTTAGTCGGACTCTTCCCTCTCAGTCGATCTCAAGTATTTCCTTTCTTGCCTGTAATTACGGAATTCCCTATGTCAGACTTGCGTTTTTACAACGTCGAATGTTGGCTGTATGCTCTAAGTTTTTTATTTTATACCGCTGACGCATATTATGCGGTCTTACCCGTGTTCGGCGCTATAACAACTTGCGTGAATAACACAAATTTGCAGTAGCTCGGTTCACACTCTCGCTATTAAATAATGAATTAGGCCTCTTCTGAACACCAGCTCCATCTCTTATCGATTGTCACTGCTACCTCACTCCACGTCTTTTTATGCTGCAGTATTTGTACCAGTTATATCGTTACGTTTTTAATTTCAATGTCGAAGGGGTAGTTTTCTTTACTGTCATGTGGTACTAAGTTAATGTAGCTATAAAACTTTTTTCCCCCATTTTCGTTTGTCAGTGTCGCTATCAAAATGGGCTGTGTCGTTAAGGAAAATATTGTCTACATGAAACATTCCTGGCTCTGACGAGGTAGCCGCACATTTCAAGTAAAGCACCACTATTAAATTAACTATTAGGGAAAGCTGTGAAAATTTTTCGGTATCAGATCAAAAATAGTATTCTTTTTCTTTATTTTGAGCCTTGCAGCATGGCAATAGCAGTTGTTTATTTTCGGTTGTCACTCATTCTCTCCCATTACAACTACAGCAGTTTAGTCTCAGGCAAAACTTCTTAAAAAACCTCATATATGTATAGATTCCATTAATTTTGCCGCAAAAATAGTTGTTACGAGCACATTTTGTTAACGTGAGCACCCAAATCTTCTGGAAAAACAGGAGTTGTCTCGAATAGAAACCAAGCTCAAACTTGATGATGCCATGTATGTATTTCATTCCTTGTATGGCAAGTGCAGTGCTGCTGATGTAGATATATTTCCTCGAATTGCATGATGTGAGCTCAGACTGACGCATCTCTCCGAATGACAATATACAGGCTACGTATCAACGTCTTAAACTGTGAAAAAAGGCGCTTTCTCTATTTGAAGCTTTTTTGTTGAATGATCTGTCGAAAGAGCTTAAGACCTCACGTCTAGCCTCACTCAAAATTGCCTTTTCAAACGGGCTGATAATGCCGCTGATTGCAACACTTTCGGAACTAGCATAACTATAACTTGGTCAGCTGTAACAAGCGTCTGCTCTTGCGCATTTCACTTTGTAACGCTGTGCACCTGTCAGCCGGCGCTCGGTATATTTAGTTGTCAACCTGTGTCAGTGTGCTTAGTCGGCCTTAGGAAATTCCAGGGTGACATTCAGCTTCTTGCGGCTTACTCTGTCGAGTAATGTTTCCTATGTGCTTTCCAGCACAGGCGAGTAGACATCTCATTTGATTCATGTGCTTTCTAGTATTCTGTCTCAGCTAACATTTTATCTATAAGGGGTTACACTGTATGACTACGCGAAGACTATGAATTGCCTCTCATTTGTTCTATTTTTCAGAAGCGTTAGCCTACTCTGTATACAAGTTACATAAGCAAATTTTTGGCATTTGAATGTTCTAGAATTATGGAGCAGCTCGCGTTGTAGCTACCAAAAGCTTTACTCTATGACTACGCAAAGGCTATAAATTGCTTCTCATTTGTTCTATTTTATAGAAGTAGCACTTTGTATATATTGGTAACATAGGCAAGTTTTTCTTACGGTTGTGTAGAGCCGTTCGCTAGCATTATCGGTTGCGTTGAAGGGTATCGCCATCTGCAACTGGGTTCGATCGTGAACCTCACTTGTAATGTCTTCCTCTGGTGAACTCTTTTTATGAACTAAACTATAATAGTATTAAGAGGTGAATACCTTCACAGAATGGAGAAATAAATAATACCGCGTATCTAATAAAATCTTAGGTTCGGCAGCCCTGGACTGCCGTGGGGTCCAAGGCTGCGGGTGCTGCCCAGTGCCTCCGTTACGACGCGAGGTTTCGTTACCAGGTCAGCCGGTCGTGATGGCGTTTTTTTTTTTTCTCTGAGTGAAATGGCGCTCGCCCTCCTGATGGTCACTGGCAGTCCTTGGCAGCTGTGCTGTCACTGAGCCTTTGTTTTCTATTGGCTTTGGAGATATGCCTTTTCATAAAGTGGCCCGCTCGGGACTTTCGTTTTGTTGTTGCTCGCTTCATGCAAATGTCAACCAATGCTATGTGCGCCGGCGAATTTCATCTTGACGATTTCCAGCCAAAACGTGAGAAGGTTTAATTTTCTGAAATTGAAAGAGTGGACTACAATAATGGGGCTATAAGAGTAACTCGGCATTTCAGTGAAGGAGTTGGTATCGCTTTAATTGTTCCTGAAAATTCTTTCTAATGAACAGGTCGGTCTCGCGTCACTGATAAGAAGTGAGGAGTAGTTACATGACGAGAAGTTTTTTCCCCTTTCAATGCATCGCATTACCGTCCCACACAGCCACGCCTGTGCTGCACATTTGCTCTGTACTGGTAACGGGGGAGAAATGCTGTCGACGGGCGGTTTATTGCTTTACAATGAGACCTGTGTTGCCTCCATAGCCTACCAGCGCGCCTTCCTCTGTACCGACGGACGAACGTGCAGTAGCCGTGCTGTATGAACACACGCCGGCAGACTTTCCGTCGGTGTGCGGGAAAATCTGCATGTGTCGCAACAGCACTTTTTTACTGTATAGTTCCCTGCTGCGGATACTTTACTGTGTCTATGCTTGCAAGCCGCAGTATGCAAGCTGTGGTGCGCTTTACGGCCCGTGCTGCAGCAGCCTCACGACATCGCGATACGAGAACAAAACACTCGGGATTGTGGAAAGTCGACGAAAAGGCTGCAACGGACACCAAAATTCAATATTTCCAAAGTTACCCCTTTACTGTCGAGTTTTATAAGCAAAACTTCTGCTTGCTACTAATTTCCTAGTCTGATTATGAGCGTAGGAGAGGAGTCATACCTACAACAACCTACCTACGTAATGCCGTGGCATGGATCCACGCGTGTGCTCGCTGCATGACCGCCACAACCTTGAGGCTCCCCGAGGCCCTCAAGTGTGAGATCATCTCACCTGCCGCCGCCGCCGCCGCTGCTGCTGCCGCTCCGCCCGCCGCCGCACCGCCGCTCTTCCTGCTCCGTCCTGCCGCGTCTCCGTGTGGGCGTGTCGGCATCGCTCAAAATAACCGTTTTGCATTTCTCACGTTTTCAAGGCTGTAGGTTCTAACGAAGTCTTGCTCTTATACAAATGTTGTCTCAGTTACGGCAGGCATGGTTACCGCAGCAGCAGTGTCGCTAGTGAGGTCGTAAATGCTTTCCAAGAATTGGGTAACCTGTCACTTTGTGCTCAGTTCGTGAGTTTGATCTCGAGATGGCAATAGGATGAAGAAAAGTTGTCTGTTGTTATTGGAATGGATGCGCTCTTCGGTCCATTAGCCCATTTCTTTCGTAGTCCAAGTCTGCTCCGTATGGCGGATCAGGCGCTACTTCCATGCTTCTCGATGGCAGTCAGTTGGAAGCTGTTCATTAGGCCCCTATGGATATTATTCATCTCAGAGGATCGCCGCTCCATGGAGTGTATGTTTGCGTTCATTGCACGCGGAATTCTAATTCTACACCCTGTTCCGTGAAACCAACCATGAAAACGTTCGTTATTTTGGCATTTGAATGTGAGAATTTCTTTAAATGCTTTCTTTTTTGCTTGTTATCAACTTTCTCAAGGAAGTTTTTACCATGCAGTTCGCTTGTAACCTAGTGCATGAAGTCATAGTCGTACAGCTAAAGACGAGCTGTGCGAGTAGGTATGGCACCACCGAAGGATATGTACGGTAGGTACGGTTTTTGCTTTTGCAATGCTGCGGACCGAAGTAGACTATACCGTAAAGGTCTTGTAGCTATAGTGTTGAGGTAGCGTCGTCTGCGCTCCTAATGTTCTGAACACCTGGGTTACTTAACCCCAGCCCACTGCATCAGTGACGTTTGAAGCAATGCTATTCCTACCACAAGCCTAAGCTTTTGTTTATAGGATCCCTTGAAGGTCGGTCCCCCTAGTGTCCCCAGTTGTAGATTCACCCTCTCCCCCCCATCTGAACAATTGAGAATACACCCAACTGTGAGCAGCTGAAAATATCCCCCCTTTCAAAATGTCCTGGGGAGATGATCTTTGTTTGATCCCTTTGCCCTTATAAGATTATTACTGTATTGGCAGTAGTCCGGCTGTTGGAGCTAACCGCCATGCACTTACGAGTGCGGTATGTGGGCCTGTGAGTTCGGACATAAAATATCAGGAAAGATCTTCACCCCTCCCCCTCACATCGTCACCCCGCTACACCCGCCAGCTTTGTATGGCTATTTCACGCTGGCTGGCGGGTCCGACGTGCGCCGCGTGGAGTGTTCACCGCCATGCAGAAGAACACCCGACGCAGTTACCAGTCTCTGCTAATGGTTCCAGAGCCAAATCGGATTATTTCTGGTATTAACATTGCTCGTTGTGTATGAAGGTTGGCATTGGTTAATGTACGGTGCTGCTCTTTGGCATAGCAATTTTCATTGATAGATTATCAGATGTCAAGGTTGATGTGTAGGTTGGGAAAGAGTTTTCATCAAATTAGGTCATGGTTATCAGATGATGAGTCTGAGAAATGACATGTTTTTTGTGAGTATTAGGGTATCAATAGCAGAAAAACACCGACCTAAGCAACGTTTTTAACTTAAAACTGTTTGTATTAACCCTTCGTTAGCAAAAGGGCTGAAAGATTGTAATGTAGATACACATGAAATACCTACTCTTCTTGAGTGAAGATTTCATAAAGCAGAAAATTATATCAGGCTTGAAAGTTTCAATCTACTATATAATAATTCACGTCGTGTTTTTATTTATTTATTTATTTATTTATTTATTTATATATTTATATCTTTCCTGTCACGCTCTATGGGANAGCTTTTGTTTACAGGATCCCTTGAAGGTCAGTCCCCCTAGTATCCCCAGATGTAGATTCCCCCTCTTCCCCCCCCCCCCCATCTGAACAATTGAGAATATACCCAACTGTGAGCAGCTGAAAATATCCCCCTCTTTCAAAATGGCCTGGGGAGGATGATCTTTAATTGATCCCTTTGCCCTTATAAGATTATTACTGTATTGGTAGCAGTCCGGCTGTTGGAGCTAACCGCCATGCACTTACGAGTGCATATGTGGGCATGTGAGTTCGTGCATAAAATATCAGGAAAGATCTTCACCCCTCCTCCTCACATCGTCACCCCTCCTCCTCACATCGTCACCCCGCTATACCCGCCAGCTTTGTATGGCTATGATTTCACGCTGCCTGGCGGGCCCGACTGGGGCTGCGTGGAGTGTTCACCGCCATGCAGAAGAACACCCGACGCAGTTACCAGTCTCTGCTAATGGTTCCGGAGCCAAACCGGATTATTTCTGGTATTAACATTGCTCGTTGTGTATGAAGGTTGGCATTGGTTAATGTACGGTGCTGCTCTTTGGCCTAGCAATTTTCATTGATAGATTATCAGGTGCCAAGGTTGATGTGTAGGTTGGGAAAGAGTTTTCATCAAATTAGGTCATGGTTATCAGATGATGAGTCTGAGAAATGACATGTTCTTTGTGAGTATTAGGGTATCAATAGCAGAATAACACCGACCTAAGCAACGTTTTTAACTTAAAACTGTTTGTATTAACCCTTCGTTAGCAAAAGGGCTGAAATATTGTAATGTAGATACGCATGAAATACCTACTCTTCTTGAGTGAAGATTTCATAAAGCAGAAAATTATATCAGGCTTGAAAGTTTCAATACATAAATGTTATGATAAGAAAAGCATGATCAGTGAGCATCTTGATAGGGTGAGTGCCTCTGAGCGCCGAAGAATATCGCTATAGCTACGTTAAATAAGAGTATATATAATTTAATCTCCCTGCTTGACATCCACCAGACAAACCAGATTTGTTGATTGTGTGATGCGCTTATAGCACCGCAGAGACCGACCGATGTAACGTATCTGCTACTGGAAATGTTTGTTTTAGACGAAGTGATGGTGGCTGTAGGACTGTGCCTGGGGCCTCACGAGCTGTGTCTTGCTAAAGGTGCCCTCCGGCTTTACACGACAGATATATGGAAAAGTGATCTCTCAGCAGAGTTCCTCAGAGTTGCTGGGTCCGTTGCAAGCAGAAAACTGCACAGCTTTCTGAGTTTCAATGTACTCCAAATCTGAAAAGATATCAGAACTCTACTAGCGGCGCTTGCTAGGCCAGCTGTCGCGACTCGTATCATTTTATTAATTCTTTTGGTAGACACACGGCTGTATTGCTTGCGGCTGTATTTACAACAACGCAACGAAACATTCGGAGGCGAAGTTGAGAGCACGTCCATTTCATCGTCGTGGTCACCCGCCGTAATACAGTGATGCACTTAGTAAATTTTTGCTCCTAATTAGGAATAACTAAATGATATTTTTTATTATTTATGGAATATCGATTTCTCAAGATTGTAGCCTAGCTCTAAAAAAACATACAGAGCAGAGAATCGTCTAGTGTCAGCAGTTCCTCTTATTCGGTCAAAAATCCTACCAACTTTAGTGGGTTGGCATTACGAATGTGTCTCCACCAGTGCGGTGAAGCATTTCAGTGACTACATATTGAATGTTGTGCGTTGATGTTATTCTAGGAGAAATGACTGACTGAGCTGCTGTTCGGTAGGTCAAAGGCGAGAACGTTGGCCGTGCAGAGCCCATTACGGTTTGCCTCTTCATCTCAGTAGAGTACCTCTATACTGAACGGTCGTCACTGCAAGTGTGTGGTCCTCATGCAGCAATACGTTAAAAATATCTGTTAATTCACAATTTAATAGATCAAATGTGCCATTGATTGGGCAGTTCCTTCGAACTAAGCTTATCTCATTAGGCTCAACTTGTCCGGGACTTCAGGGTTAGCGTTGGTTTTGCTACTTTGGATTGAGTTTCGGCGTTAATTTCAAACTGATTACCCTTGCAGTCGTCTCAAGAAGCAAGACCAATACTGATGACTGAAATTTAAAAAAAGTAGTTGAAGCTAATGATATTAACGTAGCTCGACGGAAATGTTCCAGTCAATCCATATTATACTAAACTCCGTGAACCTTGCTTGCTTGTGTATTTACTTGTTTGTGTCTTGTTTGACACAGCTTCTACACTTTTAGATGGGAAAAAATTCAAGCCCCAGTGGTGCACATGGATGTATGCCCTGACAAGTTTTAGAGTCCGCCATACAATCCATGTCATCGTTCAGGAGTCAGATCGAGACGGATATTTATGGAGTGTGGTAACGTGGATACCGACCCCTTTATAGCTACGTTGAGTGCAGGAAGGATTTAAAATTTATTCGTGGCCAGTATCAGTAGCTTAGCTGATTTTTTACTTGTGTCTTCTTTATAGACAGAACTTTGAGGGCTGAAGATCTACTTCGATTGTATCTGTGATACGGTAGTTCCTAAGCTCTACTGCATGAATGGACACGTTAAACTCGAAGTGGCTAGGGAAATACAACTGGAATCAGTACTATATATAATAATTCACGTCGTGTTTTTATTTATTTATTTACAACTATATTTATATCTTTCATGTCACGCTCTATGGGAATAAGATAAGAGAAAATTCAGGTGCCGAAGACGGTATCTTGGATATGGGGGTTGCACTTGGGCGCTCCAGCTGAGGGACCTGAGCCTGCCTGCATGATCGTGTCTGGACATGTTCATTGTTCTGAGTTGCTAAGAGAGATATCACTTGCCTACGCCTCATAATATATATATCCAATTTTTTAGGCAGAACGCTGAATTTTCAGTAAAGAAGCCTTCTGAACAGCTATAAGCACAGGAGACAGCAAGGGTTTTGCTGAGGTGCTAATTTTCTACCGTCATTTACAATGACGGCCCGGGCCACTAGTGCGTAACATATAGAATGACGATGCTTGCAGCCTGGGCGTTCAATATTCGTTAAAGAAGCAAAGAATCCGTTGATAGTGAACCGTACGGGCAGGAGTAGACGGCCGAATAGCGTGTGGTCTAAATAACACCTACTTTTTTTCGGGAAAGCAAAGACGATCTTGATGACGACCCAACGGGTCACGGGCCGTCTAGTTACAACTTAAAGTTATTGGCACCACATAGCAAGCGAGGTTCTGCTGGCCTCTTCCAGATGCTAATATTCTTTTTGATGTACCTATACAGTATGTACGCGTCCATGGAAAACTTCTTAATTGCATAGCCAAAGCCCAACTGCAATAGCATTAACAACTAGATACCACAACCCGATGGTGAAATCCACGCTATACTTCTCTATCTCTCTTGACTGCAACCCTTGGAGATCCCCAGGACGATGCTTTGAACAGCTGCTGGGTGGGGGGAAGGGGGTGTTGCCGTGAAACAGGGTGTGCACGGGGGCGTCCGGCAGTATTTAAAACAAGAACCATCTGTGCTATGTACAAGAAAGCTACGAGTTATGTGCGATGTAAAATTTAGAATATTTTGGTTATCCTTTGAACCTTCCAAATCCTGCGAGTTTGGCGCGTGTGCGTCCGGGAGGCCGTGACTCCTCCACGTCCCTGTAGCTGTTCGAGTGCTGCTTGTCCCCTGACGCTGGAGCCTGCCTGCATTTATCTCTCAGCTGTTGACTTCTGTTAATGTTTTTCTTCCGATTATTTCAGCATAGGTTTGCCACAGTTCACGGTCTTAAAATCCTTTAAGATTCATCAGTCAGTTGGTCGTTTCGAATGCCGAACTTCTGAATTATGTGTGAGGGCGGTCCCTATTTTTATTACAAAGAATATCTTTATTATGTAGGTACTCCTCCTGCAAAGAAAGCCGTGAATGAAAATTCTAAGTCTGTGATGTTTACGGAGTACCTACGTACCTACGTTTTAAGGTGGTACTTAGGTGTGCTATTGGAACATCCTGAAGATAGGCATGCAGAAACACTGTAAAAAAATCCGTAAATTAAAGGGGTAGAGGCTGTGCAGCAAATATGTCCACGAAGCCCCGTTACGTGCCCGGAACCTCTTAATTTCCCTCGCGCTACAAGAACAAAGCCTTCTGTCCATGAGTTGAGAACACGCAGGCCTCCTTGCAGCGGCTCCTGAAATGAGCAGTTAACCGAATATCGTACGCTGCGGAGTACGGCACTTGAACTTATTATCCTTCTAATGAAAACAATGCATTGCTTTGTGTGATAAAGTTATGTTCCGGTTCTGTTATATTAATGCACTGTAATAAATAATTCATAGCAGCACTATCTGTAGTTAATAATCATACATCCCCTAAGTGCTCTAGTCTATAGCTAGTACATGTATGTATGTAGGGCTCATACTTTCTTGAACTAAATCGATAGCTACCTGTGTGTTGAAAAATGCTTGTTAGAAACTCTATGATGACTGTATGAGGATCACTCAACACTCCGCTCCTGTGCTTCTCAGTCTTCACGTTTGTACGAATTTTGATAATGAATGTAATTATGTTAAATGATGTACCACCTGAATTATAAGTTTAAAGTACATTGTGATAATTTTCAAATGAAACTAATGAAAGTGCCCACTAGGTCCCACTTTGCATATCAAGCAAGAGTGGCAGTTTATACGGTGTTGCCATCTGGAACCACGCCTAGTAAGCGTAGGTAGTCTGTGGCCCTGTGAAAATTAGGGAAAATTCCCCCTAGGCGTAAATACGGAGCTGGTCCGTAAAAAATAGCTGAGTTTTCTTCGTTGAATTTGCTCATATTTTTACAGCGTATTGAAAGTGAGTCTTGAAACTACATTGTATCATTTCACAAGAAATACCGGTACGTGCTGCTCTTTCGCTCAGCACACAATCATTATAAAATGAGCTGTACGTGTTGTCTTCTTGCAACAAATGAATTAATGCAGGTAGCATATCTGCTTGTAATTATATTTGACCTATATTTATTGTAGAAACGCTGATATTACCATGAGTAGATGACGATATCATCCAAAGAACGATAATTATATTACAGCTCGTATAGCACATCTCTCATAGCTAATTCTGCGCATACGTATAGCGCACCAGCAGTTATTGCATGCGAGTGCCGTACGGCCCCAAACGTTTGGGCATCACCAGCGCCTGGCGATGCCATCGAGTGCCTAAGAATATTGGGAGCAGTAGGCATCGAGCACGACGGAGCTCGACGGCAACAATATTTGCCGTAGCTGCAAACCGTTCGTGTGTTGTTTTGGTTGCGGCTGTGGAACCTCAGTTGGGGCATCGGTCGTCTTCGTGTAAGTTTGACCCAATATAGGTAGGTCCGCGCTTAGTGTATTGAAGATATCGTTTAATGGCTGTTACGCCGCACATTTTCTCGTTAATTTTGTCCGTATAGCTATGCACATTATACGTAATTAAGGTGTTGTCACTGTCTCATTATTCCATTTCACCAATCTGTTACGTGGATCACTATATGGATGCATTATTAGTGCAACAAAATTTCCTAATAATATCGAAAGCTTATGATTAACTTACATTCCATCCATCTTATATATCTCTCTCAACAACTGTTATTTGTTGCTGTTCAGCCATCTCTTTTGAGGAAGATAAATCCTTCTCGTAGTGGATAATTGCCATCTATTGGATGCTATAAGGGACTGATCGCACTGTAACACGAGCCACTGTCTTGCCTCATGGTCTGCCTACGCTGCAGCTGGACTGTGGTGAGCGCCACAGTCCAGTCCAGGTTGATGACTTGGTAATCTTGGGTGTCAATTTTGAATCAAAGTTGACGTTTGAGCCCCACATTCGTTCGGTTGCCTCACGTGCATCGCAGAAAATTGGTCTTATGAGGCGTGCTTAGAGGGTGTTTGGCTCGGTAGAATTGACACGTCGCTGTTTAATTGCTTTGTCCTTCCTCTTCTGGCGTACTGCTCTGTAGTCTGGGGATCTGCTGCCGATTGCCATCTGTGTTTGCTTGACAAAGTGGTTCGTCGATGTGCGTTCATGCTGGGTGGTGTTGTGCCTTGTGATCTGGCGCATCGTCGCAGAGTTGATGATGTCTGTTTTTTGTATAAAATCTACAACTGCCCAAGTCATCCACTGTCTGAGTTTCCTCCGGATCCATTTGTTCGGGTGAGGTATACTCGGCGTACTGGTGCTCTTCATGAGTTTGCCTTGGAACCGTTGCGATGCCGTACGGGCCAGTGTTTCCGTTCGTTTTTTCCCATCGTGTGTGGATGTTTGGAATGGTCTTGATGGCTCTGTCTTTGCTGGTGCGGGTATTGGCAGCTTTAAACGATCTGTACACAGAGCTATTCTGTGATCTTGGATCTTCTTTTTTTCATTATTTTGTCTTCTTCACCCGCTGGGCTGGTTGCGCGGGGGTTTGTTAACCTTAAGGAATGTCTCCGTTCCCACGTCGCCAGTCTGGTGTGATTTAATAATAATAATAAATAATAACCCTACTCACGCCACGCTGCGGCCGGCGCCGCGTCCCGTATTTTTGTTGTCTTACGCAAAGCTGTGACGGCCTCTGCAGCACAGGCAGGAGGCCTCTGCGCTCTACGGGATTAGTTGCTGGATTTGCTGCCGCAGCGCGAGGATTTGTTGCCGCTTTGTGCCGGTTTGTTGGCCCTTCGAGGAAATTTCTGTTGCTGCGTGAAGAATTGCGGGCAGTTCGTAGAAATTTCTGTGAGCAAAACTCTACACCACCATTCCATTGTAGAGTTCCCCATGACATTCCTTACCCACAAGGAGCGTATAGCGCTGCTGATAATCACAGACAGTTTGTTGGTTTCTCACTTCATTCATGCCGGTAGCTTGTTCAGCATTCACAATTAGGACTCTTAGTATTGACAATACATACATTGTCCCAAGAACGTCCTGCACGGAAATTTGCATGCAAGAGACGAGAGTAGCAGAGCAGGTGCCTCCTGCCCTGCCCACCTGTGTATAAGCAGGTGCAGAGAGCAGGGCCTGCGCGCGCTGTAACTGTCGAGTGCCGATGTTGTAACGTGAGTTCTCAGGCCCCTGTGCATCGATGTAGACACTTGCACCGCACTTTATTCCATGGACAATATTTTCATATGGTGTGCTCTCTGCATTTCTTTTTACGAGATCACAACCCAGCGGTATGTTTCAGGTGTGCTGCCCTGAAACTACGAAACCAAAGCTCATGACTAGAGCCCGGATTTATATGCCCTAACCCCATAAACGCTATAACGCCTATAAGAGCATAGAAAAAAATATGCTTTATAGGCATTTGACTATTTTGCATATAAAGCATATACATGCCTATTGAAGCATAGAAGTTGTG
>LQNS02278127.1:6675411-6686274 GCA_001587735.2 Parhyale hawaiensis | reverse complement strand
GCTGTAGCATGCTGGCAGCGTGAGGGCGGTTGGGACGAGTTGTAGCACACTGAGGGGCTGTAGCATGCAGGCAGCGTGAGGGCGGTTGGGACGAGTTGTAGCACACTGAGGAGACGCTGTAGCATGCAGGCAGCGTGAGGGCGGTTGGGACGAGTTGTAGCACACTGAGGAGGGGCTGTAGCATGCAGGCAGCGTGAGGGCGGTTGGGACGAGTTGTAGCACACTGAGGAGACGCTGTAGCATGCAGGCAGCGTGAGGGCGGTTGGGACGAGCTGTAACACACTACGGAGCGGCTGTAGCAGGCAGCGTGAGGGCGGTTGGGATGCCTTACGTCAAAACCGACAGCGAAGAGTTTGTGATGCTACTTCATATTTAATCATACATAATTTCGTCACGAATTCGCTTTTTAAGGAACAAAGGGCAACTGGCAACTTGAATTACAATGAAGAGATGAGCGCTCTACGCCTCGAGCCTGCTTAGCAGCACAGTCTTTCCTTCCCTTCGGTTGCCTGCAGGAAAGTTTATTCTCTTTAGCTGGCAGTCAGGCATCGTTTTCAACCTAAATTTCAACTGCTTTTGATTGTACGCAATCCTATATCACCCGTGTGAAAAGCTGTTTCATCCAAGTAGGAAATTCTAATCTAATTGCAGTAAAATATTAGCTCCAACTAACCATTCTCCCATAGGTATTCGTGGTTCTGCTGTGCTCTATAGAATATCTTTTGCCCATTGACTCGTTGACCGTGCACTCAATTTGCACGTCGCGAACTGAGGACAACACGGTTTTGGTATGGGAAGAATATGAAGATGAGGATCCAGCCGTGCCGAGAGTCGCTGTAAATGTATCATTGCTTGGATTTCAAATTAAGCCAAACAAGAAAGGCTATCAATTTTGATGCTTTCGTGCTATCGCCAGGATTTTCATCCTGGTATAATTTTTGTCCATTGGTTTTCAATAGAGCGTGACAGGATGGCCAGAGTCTCCAACCTGGCATATTTTTCAATTGTTTCCTTCATGCGCTGCAGAAGACGGCTATATGAGCAACTTAACAGACAACTACGCATTCGTCTCTCATTACTACATGATGCGTTCCCTGACGTTTGCTGTGGGAGACATTCAGCATCCGCACACAGACAGAGCGCGTCAGCACCGCGACAGACACACAGCGCCCCCACTTCCACAGGTCACGGCTGGGCTCGCGCCAGATTTTTTTGCGCGCCGTCGAGTGTACGTTCACGCCATGTGGCAGTGCGCCATATTCCAGCCCCTCGCGGTTTTACCAAGTTCTCTTGCGCTCCCGTGCCATGCGTCGTACATTTACGAAAGCTACTTTCTATTTCAAACTAGTGTACCCGGCAGTCAAAAATGATCGTATAAAAATTCATAACGAAATTTCTCCATTGCCGTAGTTTCGTTACTACAACCAAGGAGGTTTAATAAAAGGAGGAAGCACAGCTGCTGTTCACCTGGCAAGCCAGCCAGCTATTTTTCCGGCGTGGCTGATTTGTGGTAGCGCGTTTCACCACAAAAAATATCTTTCACAATCAGTATAAAAAGCTCGTTAAGTGCAGTCTTGCAATGGTTATTTGCAGAAGAAAGCTAATATAGATTATATTCCCTCCGATACACCCACGAACTCTATTTTCTTGTATTACTGCTCTGTCCAGCCACAATACTACAGCCTTCTAGCAATTCCGCTACAATTTGATGGGCGCCGATTCCCGCCTACACACGCGCACTCTACAATATATATGTGATTTCGGGTCCGCGCTGTCATAAAATGATAGCGAAGAATTTGTGATGACTTTCTTCATTGATCATACATTCGTTATTACAATTGCTAACCTAAGCACCCCGAGAAAAGCGTTGACGGCTTGACAGCTGCTCAGTATCGGAACTTTTTTCTCTGAAATGGAGAAAATACATGGCTTATTGCAGCCCGATCAGCAACGCTCAGAGTAATAGCTCAGATTCGGTATTGTGGATACGGTAGGCTAGCCTATACGGGTCCAATGGTTTTTACTGAGCGAAAGCTGTTTCATCGACCATTGAATGAAATTTGGGAGAATGGAAGCTTCAGATATCTTCAGTGCTGCGATTTCAACTTCGGCAATGCAATCAGTGCATTCAGACATAAGGTCGCCCGATACTTTGCCGTAGATTCGATGTATGGAGAAGCTAATACTGGTACAAATCAGACTAAGCCTGCGATGTCTGCATTGTTTGAATTTCAACTGTCCCTGATTAAGATACGTTTGCCATCTTCTGCAACCCGGCCTATTTTCTACCCAACAGTTTTCAATGGAACTTGAGCGGACGACCAGAGCCTCCAACCTGGGCTAATTTCCGGCTATCTGTTTTGTTAAAGCGTGACAGAAAATCGATAAACAAACAGATAAATACACATCGGTCTTTATTATATTGTGGATTTTTTGCAGTGTGATACCTAGAAGCCTTTCAAAAACTCAGTATAGTATTGCAATTTTTTCATATGTGCAGCCAGTCAGCCAGGCTTCAGCCTTGCCTGAAATTTGAGCTTCGCCGTCGAGGTTTTTCGTTCCCTCGTCCTATTAAACCTCCTTGCCTACAACTGCCGACTCGAAGGAACATAAGAGATGAAAATTTCCAAGTTTTCTGATGAAGAGCGCAACTTTTCGACCCTGTCCCCTGCTGACATGAATAAATATCCATTACTTATAGCAGACAGCAAAGTGTCACTCATAATATTATTAACTTTAGCTTAGTATCATAGATAAGACTGATGTCATATAATCGAAAGTTTTAGCTCAAGCAAAAAAACATAAGCTTTAAAGTCACCGAATGAAGTCAAGTTGAAACTAGAGCACTCTGAGAGCGCCTCCGCCAAGCAAGATAATGGTAACGAAAAATTCAAATTGGTTTTGAAACCATGATTTCCTTTGTATCAACACCAATTTTTAATCGTACTTGCCTTTTGATAGTATTAACAGTTTCTGTAATTTTCTTGACGATCCGTTCATAAGTTTTTGAGTTATATTGCTAACAAAAATTAGAAATGATGACAAATATAAGTCAGACACACAAACAGACCAGCCCCACCCGCCCTCACCAAAATGTAATCATTTGTGTCTCTCTGTCTTTTAACATTACTGAAAATTCCTGTGAACTTTATAAAGATCTTTCCGTAACTTTTTGAGTTATTGTGCTAACAACCATAAAATAAACGCAGTGACAAACTAACGAGCGAACCAACAGATCGTCACAAAAATTTTGTTGTTTACTCTTCGTAATGTAGATTCGATTTAAACGTTGGCAAAGCAAGATGTGCGTTCAAATTTATGCTAACCGTATACTTTTGCGATCATTTGCAGCCCGCACCATTTTTTACCCTTTCGCTTGTATCGGAGCTTGACGGGATGGCTACAGTCTCCTACCTGGTCTAATTTACGCCCGTTTTCTTCAAGCGTGACAGAAAACAGATAAGTTGACATCGGTCGTTATCATATTGTGGATTTTTCTTAATTTAAGTGCAAGGAGCGTTCAGGTAAAGGTCGCCTTAGTTCTTCTGGCTAAGAGGCATGCAGTAAGCAGAGGTGTCGATTTTACTACGGCCGAAAGATTTTTGTGCCAAGTTATAGACAATTCAAGGACGTCAGTCACGAAACGCTCGGCTTTTTTCATGTTCTAGCACATCCTGCTCTCAAGAACGATGACACATATTCTTCTTGATACTAGCACATAATACCACCACTACTATACACATAATAGTTACTATGTTACTTATGATCATATTATCACTAGAGGGCCCAGCCGTCAAAAATGACGGCAAAAATTTTGTGATTGAGCTTTTTATTGTTCTGGTTCCCAGTATAGGTATTGCTGTATTATAGGCCTCTTCCCTGCAGGCCTGATCTTCCATTAGTGAAACGCAAGCTGCACAACCATGAGTTTTGCGATAGCAAAATATCTCCCCTGCAAGATAAGGAGTGGATATCAGCTTGGAATTGATGAAGCGCTAAGCTGCACTGCGCTAAGAAAAATATAGTTCAGTCAGAAGAATTCACTGAAAATGCCCAGAGCTCACCGTATTGTGGATACCAACTTATAGTTGAACCTTCTGCGTCGAAATTTGGCTGCGATGTGAATTCAATATAAAAAGGCGTCTGCTCAGTGTAAAGATTCAACTACTTCGATATCATTCAGCAATGAAAGCGGGGATCCAGAGCCCGGGATCCAGAGGCCGGAGATCCAGAGCTATATTTGTCACCGGTACTCCAAGCGCTGAAATTGTATGGTATCTCAACTTGTTCTTCAGTACATGAATTTTCTCCTATTAAACTTTTAACTGCGTGACGGAGAGACGGACCAACATTGGAGCAAGCAAGGGAGGAAGCAAGCGACCAACAACTGTGTTTTATTATATAGTGGATTCTGCTTGTTCCTAAGTTCCTTCCTCCCTTCATTTCTTGGTTTGTACGACTTTTACGCTCTCAGTATTAGATAGAGGAAGCTTGGGTTATACATATATCTTGGAAACAGGAATCAAGTTATAATTTTCAAGCTGCTGCTACTACGTGCAGGTCATTGGTAGGTAGAAGATTTGCTTTCTGACTTAGAACTTATTTCGCGCTTCGCATCACTTTGCTTTGTATGAATGATACGGGTCTAAGATATCACTTGCGAGCAATGCTATTGTGCTGGGGAATTTCCGCACTTCCCAGCTACTTGCTGCTCCAACATAGCATTTCAGACTGCATTGTACGAGATTATCGAAGTTTCGCACGGCTGGAGCTGTCTTAAAAAACAGTATCCTGTCTACGAATGTTTAATGCAAACGAAACCGCGCCGACTAAGTCACAAATTTTCTTGCGAAATACTAATGGAATGCCTGGCTATATTCATTCGATAGTTATAAGCTGCCCACTGACAAAAAAATTGAGAGCCGAAAGAAGGCAAGAGAAAACCAGCAACGTTTTAACTGGTTAAAGGTGCGTTAGTATTTCCTGCTTATTTATACGCATTTATAAACAATAAAAAACAAATAAGTGATACCGAGGAATTTCAATGGGTCTTGCAATTGAATGCGCGAGAAAAAGTGTTAAAGAGAGAAGAAAAAATTCGTGCGATATTGAAAGTAAATGCAAATTGGAGAAACGCAGTCGTAGAAAGTGAGCTAATACAACTAAAAAAAATTTCGTGTAGCAGGTATGTTAGGGTCGCTAGGTTAGTTGACAAACATTAGGCTATAACAAAATCATATGGTTATATGAACGTAGGGTATGATGATGAGCGTTAGTTTAGTGTAGGAGCGTTAAGTGGGATAAAGAGCGTTAGGTTGGATAAGGAGCGTCAGTTTGAATGAGGAGCATTAGGTTAAGCATCGAGTTTTAGGTTAGGTGAGGAGTGTTAGGTTGGATGAGAAGCGTTAGGTTAGGCTAGGAGCTTTAGGTTAGGTGAGAAGTGTTAGGTTCGATGAGGAGTTTTAAGTTTGATGAGGAGCTTAGATTGGATGAGGAGTGCTAGGTTTAATGAGCAGTGTTATATGCCGAGTGTTTGGTTAGATGAAATGCGTTGGGTTAGATGATGTACGTTAGGTTAGATGCGGAGCGTTAGATTAGGTTAGGAGCGTTTTCTACGTTAGATGGAGTGTGTTAGGTTAGATGAGGACCGTTATGTATGAGTAAAACTTTCATAAATAACGAGCGTTAAATTAGATGAAGAGTGTTAGATCAGGTGAGGTGCGTTAAGTGAGATGAGTTGCATTCCGGTTCGCTGAGGTGCCACACAATTGCGTTAGTTTCGATGAGTATAGTTAGGTTGGAGGATGTGCCGTAGATTGGATGAAAAGCGTTAGGTTCGAAGATATATGTACATTAGATTGGATGATGTTTGCTAAATTCTATGATGTACAGTGCCTAGACATAAGTATTTGCACAACTCTATTTTTTATGTATTTTAAACAATTTAGGGACTGTCTTAGCATAATTAATACAGGAAGTTTATATAACATATATATATAATAGAATATTTAAACAGAAAAGTCAAATGTGCACTTACAAGAAGAAAGTTTAACACAAGTAAAAGTAATGAGGGACAAAAGTATTTGACCAAAATAAATATGATGTTGAACCTTTGATATTTAATAGTATAGTTTGAATAAATTAGTTTGGAAATTATTCTAGAGCGTTCACGAAACATCTCGAAACAAATGCAATGTAAACAAGCTACAGCCGGCGCAATCATTACCTCTCTAGACCTCGTTGAAGTCGCGCACACTCTCACTACAATGCCTAAAGTTAAAGAAATCCCTGAAGCTACTCGTAAACGGATATTTTAACTTCGTAGTGAGGGATTAACTTATAGAGTAATGGCAGAACGTGTCAATGTTCCTTTTTCAACGGTTGGAGCAATAGTCCGCAAGCATCAAGTGACTGGGGCGGTCTCCAACCTGCCAAGAGCTTGAGCTCCTGGTAAGATTATGGGTTGTCCTCGGCGCTACATGCTACGTAAGGAGACTAATGACCCCATGACAACTCGTGCTGACCTTCAGAGTGAACTGGCGTTTCAGGGACTGCATGTCAGCAAGAAAACTATTGTTAGGGAATTGAACCGTACTGGCATTCATTCTTACACTCCTCGCAAAACTCCTCTTCTTANAAGAGCCGCTTAACATTTGCCAAAGACCACCTGGACAAAGGAAATGAGTTTTGGGAAGGGGTTATATGGTCTGACGAAACTAAAATAGAACTTTTTGGCCAAAACGAAGCTCGGCATGTATGGAGGAAACGTGGTACTGACTATGACCCCAAGAACACCATCCCCACCTTGAAGCATGGAGGGGGATGCATCACGGGGTGGGGTTGCTCTACTGCCCATGGTGTTGGGGATCTTCATATCATTGATGGCAAGATGAATAGTTTCGGTTTCCTGTACAGGAAGATATTAGAGAAGAAGATGCTTCCAAGTGCCAAAAAATTCTACGGACGGCGCAGGTGGACCTTCCAACAAGACAACGACCCCAAGCATACTGTGAAATTAACGAAAGAATGGTTTCAAAAGAAGAAAATAAATGTTCTTCCAATGCCTAGCCAATCACCGGACCTTAATCCAATAGGAAATTTGTGGCCTCTTTTTAAATCTGGTGTCCACAAACGGTGTCCCAAAAACCTTACTGAATTAAAGGTTATCTGCACGGAAGAATGGGAAAAAATACCATCAAGTGAATGTGAAAAGTTAATTTCCAGCTATAACAATCGTCTACATGCTGTCATTGCCAATAAAGGTCACGCCACCAAGTACTAATGTCATTTTTTTTTGTCAAATACTTTTGTCCCTCATTACTTCTGCTTGTGTTAAGTTTTCTTGTTATAAGTGCACATTTGACTGTTCTGTTTAAATATTCTATTACCAGGGTTAAAGCGAAGACAATCGATCTAAAAGACATGTCTATTTAAAATATGAACGTTTCGACCATATAGGCTATTATCAACCATCAGTAAACATGATGGTATAGGGAATTCTTAAAATCGATTTCTATTATATATATGTTATATAAACTTCCTGTATTAATCATCCTAAAGCAGTCCCTAAATTTTTTAAAATACATAAAAAATAGAGTTGTGCAAATACTTATGTCTAGGCACTGTACATTGAGCTAGATGAGGAGCGATAGGTCGTACGACGTGCTTTTTAGAGCACGTTGAACCCAAGAACGCCTTAGCTCGACTGGAAAAGAACGGATTAGAATAAGCTGCCGTCACCCAGCAACGTGACCTGAGAATACCTATCATAAACAAGCTACAACATAGTCAGCAAGTTGACAAGAGTGTCAAAATGGCAAGCTGACTACTGTGATTCTTTGCCAGGAATTTTGAGCAGAAATCCAAGGACATAATCATGCCTTTGTACAAAGCGCTAACGTACTGTTTAATTCTGGTCGCCATGTCAATGCAACAATGTCGATAAAATGGAGAGAACCCGACGTAAATAACAAAATTGTTACCTCAACTGCTATGTATGCCATAGAGTCTTGCTTGAGGAAGTCGGACTCATATCTCTCCAGCGAAGACGATTCAGAGGGCAACAAATAGAAACATGCAAGTAGGTACTTGAATGGTTTCAACAACGTGCCTACTATGGGACATTATGACAGAGAAGGCGATGATCACCTCTGAAACAACAGCCAAAAACGCAAACGTAAAATCGAAGAGCTTCTCTGAGCCAGCAGTTTCTCCTGTACTTTATGGTGAACATTTGGAATGGACTACTTCCAAAGTTGTCAGTGTAGAGACCCAACGACGCATTTAAAAACCATCTTGATATACATTGGGAGCAACACCCTCCACCGCTACGAACTCTTTCTCCAGGAGTCACAAGCGCTTTACGGCCAAAGCTTCAGGGCCACCTTAAACTATTATCTATCATTCATGCCCAACTAAACGAACGTCTCTGAGTGCCCAACAGTCTGCTGCAACTAGGCCTAATCGCGCTTGCACCGTCACCTTCTGGGCTTGGCATAATTTTAAAAATATATATTTTTTCTCTTTCTTCTTCTATTTCTCTTCTGCCTCAGATGTCTACATTATTTGACATAACGGCAATAGCTCACAGAGGGCCGGAGCGCCAGTTCCGGTCGCTCTTTGGGCATGAGCCTGTTGGTCCGTCTACTGCCATCTATCCTGGCGAGTTTATCCGTTGGAGTGGTCAAGGTAGCAATGTACATGAGGTAACTTTGTACATATTTTCAAGTACTTGCATATGAATCAGTGCGTTTTATGACACGCCCTCAAAAAAGAAAAGAAGCAAAAATAAAAAGGAAGTAGGTATTCATACTTAAAACTAGAAATCGTGTGGACACGCGCGGCCCGCTTGGGCATGCATCATCACCCGGACGGAACACAATCTGCCTCACACGCGAGCCACAGCCATCGCACTGTTCCCTATACAACAAGCTTCTGCTTTCACTGCCACGGCCTGCAACACCCTCGTCGATGCGGCCTGGAGTGCTGGCGTGGGCTACGATCTGCGTCAGCTCTTCTTCAGCGAGATGAAGATTGGTTTCGCTTTTTAAAAGCCACTCGACCAGGAGCAGCAACGGCAGCTCCAACTTCACGAATTTTGATTTTGCGATTCTTGCTGCTGGTAGGGTACTTACTTAATTGCTGAACTAACCCTGTTTCCGAACAAACAGCCATTATTTGATAAGTTATTATTTTACCTGATCGTGGTTCCTCTGCCGTTCTTGCGCCGTTAGAAGTTACAAATTTATTTGTTAGAATTCTAGTAGCACAATAAGTTGTGTAACTCCAGACTCTGTCGGCAGACGATGGCACACACCACGTAGGTATGGTGGTTCCAAGAATACGAATATACGACCCGAGCCAATGTATAGGCTGGCAATATGGGCTCAGCTGCCCTCCTCGTCTAAGAGAAAGCCTTTCTTGCGCTCTGTGTTGGCGTCGCAGCAGCCGACGGCTGAGCACAAGTTACTGCCTCAGAATATCCCGCTGGTGGCTGGCAATTTGCAGGTGCTAGCTCAGAGCCTCCGTAAAATGTGGCTGTGTTTTAGCGGCTCCCGGGAACAAGAGAAGCCAAGTGAGCCGGCCTCTGAAGTGCCGCTTATTTTATCGTAATTGGCCCTTCGGCGGTCTCTATTGGGCGGTATGTCATCATTACCGCATGTGCTGCTGCAGCACCTCTTTGTGTGTGCTGCCTCCTGCTGGTCCCGGCACATCATTGCCGCATGTGCTGCTGCTGCAGCACCTCTTTGTGTGTGCTGCCTCCTGCTGGTCCCGGCACATCATTACCGCATGTGCTGCTGCTGCAGCACCTCTTTGTGTGTTCTGCCTCCTGCTGGTCCCGACACATCATTACTGCATGTGCTGCTGCTGCAGCACCTCTTTGTGTGTGCTGCCTCCAGCTGGTCCCAGCACATCATTACTGCATGTGCTGCTGCTGCAGCACCTCTTTGTGTGTGCTGCCTCCTGCTGGTCCCGGCACATCATTACTGCATGTGCTGCTGCTGCTGCTGCAGCACCTCTTTGTGTGTGCTGCCTCCTGCTGGTCCCGGCACATCATTACTGCATGTGCTGCTGCTGCAGCACCTCTTTGTGTGTGCTGCCTCCTGCTGGTCCCGGCACATCATTACTGCATGTGCTGCTGCTGCAGCACCTCTTTGTGTGTGCTGCCTCCAGCTGGTCCCAGCACATCATGACTACAGGAGCTGGGACGCCACTTGGCCGCTGGCTGTTGGGCGCCGCTGCTCGCGCTACTCATCATTTCACTAAGTTTTTACTCGTGCGTCCTTATATTAATGATGCTAACATTTGTCCTTTATCCTGTTTGTAATGACTGGACATTCTGTTTCTATTTTTTCTTTAGTGCGGAGTTTTTATTGTGAGGAAAAAAAAACATGCTGTACTCCATGAATCAAATAGAGCTGTTCATAGACCCTGTACGATTCACTCAGTTCCCGAATTCAAACCTCCGACCAGCTTAGCTCCTCCGGCCCAGGTCGTGTCGCTAAATGTCACCTTCCATATTTTGTTTTTCGAAAGCAACGCGTTTTAGCTGTAAACACTTTAGCTGTAAACACTTTAGCTGTAAACACTTTAGCTGTAAACACTTTAGCAGTAAACACTTTAGCTGTAAACACTTTAGCAGTTAACACTTTAGCAGTAAACACTTTAGCAGTTAATACTTTAGCAGTAAACTCTTTAGCTGTAAACACTTTAGCAGTAAACACTTCAGCAGTAAACACTTTAGCTGTAAACACTTTAGCTGTAAACACTTTAGCAGTAAACACTTTAGCTGTAAACACTTTAGCTGTAAACACTTTAGCAGTAAACACTTTAGCTGTAAACACTTTAGCTGTAAACACTTTA
>LQNS02278127.1:6655036-6673271 GCA_001587735.2 Parhyale hawaiensis | reverse complement strand
GTGGGTACACCGCACATGCTACAGCACAAGAGTGCAACAGTGCTGCAGCTGCAGTATCCCTCCTGTGGGTACACCGCACATGATACAGCACAAGAGTGCAACAGTGCTGCAGCTGCAGTGTCCCTCCTGTGGGTACACCGCACATGCTACAGCACAAGATTGCAGCAGTGCTGCAGCTGCAGTATCCCTCGTACTGCAGGCAAGTGCTCCCATTTGAGGCACTGCGGTCGGTGGTGTGGACGGACGTGAGGGCCGTAAGTTAAATGTGGGGAGCAACTTCCCGAGACTTGCGTGGCTTCTGCCGCAAGTTGCCCCGAGGTCGTACGCTGCTGCTGCTGGTTACAATTCGCTTATGTTAGCACGAAGCCGCGAAGATACTCGAACTTGCTGGAAGTTTAGGACGCTCCACAGAACACATGTTCTGCTTCCGTACTGATGTTTTGAGAGAGACCTCAGGCCATGAGTGTGGTCCTTGTTCAAACCTAATACGTACTCGTGATGTTAGGGAAGCTACACAAGTTGTAAATTTGAGATAACTCTGAGTTAGGTAAGTTCACAACTATTAGCAAAACGAACTATAAATTGAGAATGCATCACTAGTGTGCATGATGACATGAAGTGCACCTAAGAAACATTACTGCGGAAGAGATCGTATGAAGAACTATCGCGGTATAGACGTACTAGCTCGGTAGTACTAGAGCAGAAGATAGGCACATGACCTAAGACACTCTCTGACATCTGCATGAGTTAGTACAGCAGCCGCTGCCTGCCATCTCATGCAGCTCATGCTGTATGCAGGGTCCGTTCGGAGCCGCACATCTGCAGACGAGGCTGCGGTATGCGGGTGTTCTACCAAAATGGTGGGCCTGCATATCACATGAGTAGCTACTCGGGGCTGCTGGCTGCTCCTCTGCTCAAATGAAACTTTTGTGTAGGTCGCCGGAACGTGCGTGCGATGGGTAGAATGTGCGTACTTTTGTGTGCCTTTGTATTCCATTCCATTGCTGACCAGCCGCTTGGTTGCTTCAGGTTTCTTTCATCAGCGTATATTTGGTGACGTCACAGCGACGCGATGTGCCTGTGGTCTGTAGCAAAAACCTGGCCCAACATTTCTTTACTGCGCGTGTGGGCTGCAGTTTGTGCAATAGTAGTAATGATCATATAAACCGAGCGCGAATATATTTATTTTCATGCTAATATTTGTAAACAAAATGACTCTTTAGGGGCGTGTTTACTTTTTATCTTCCACAGATATGTTGTGGCCGATTTGGCTGTGCCTAGTATGCATGATTGCATACAGTATTACACCATTGCTGCAACTTCACTGCTAGGTCTGTTTCTACCCTTCGTTCAGACTAGCGTAGCAATATACGGAGATGGAATTGCTACTATTGAACGTAATCCACTGACGGTAATTTTCATTAGAACAACAAATTCGGTCCCAATAATCTTGTCCCATGCAGAAGTGCAGGTGGTCTCTACAACATCGAACTGCATATTACCCTACTGAACTGAGGGCTCTGGGCCAGCCTGTACCTGAATAGATATAGAGTCCTTACCTGTTCTGTAATGTAAAAAACAAGGACAAATTTACTGACAGATAGGAAGCAGAAAAGATTAAAGATCTGTTATGCAAAGAAAGTCGAACCATCAAAAACTCTATCAAAGCGACTGTTTCTCATCTATTACGCTCAGAACAATCATCATCGCCATTTCAAAAAGTACCGAACTAGTTTTCTAAGCGAAGCGAAATTCAGGAAATGCAGTATTTCCACTTTAAACAAAATCTTTCAGAACCTATATATGTCACTGTAACTCCAATTGCTGAATTTTTTTGGCATCTCAATTTGTTTTTCAGTGGATGAATTTTCTCCTATGTAATCCTTACCAGCGTGACAGAGGAAAGGATCAACCAAAGAGCAATCAAGCCTGCCTGGAGCGAGCGACCAACAACTGTGTATTATTACATAGTGGATGAGACCTTCATTGTACATTCTTTTGGAAGCTGGAGACTATCTTATCCACTGCTTGGTGCGTTAGTCTATGCTCTGATCTGAAGGATATGATACGAAAGAGTTTATCCACTGACTGTCAAGAAAGTAAGATAGGACAAAATTCAAGCTCCAAATTAACAGCACAAAAGTTTCTAGAATATGCTCAAGTTGTAGCTGCTTTTCGACATCTTTCTTTTGAGCTCGGGTGATGAACACTTCTCTTCTGCACGTCGTATTGTGCTCTCATGCTTCAGATGCTGTAATTTAGTAGTACCTATTTTTCTCGCTGTATACAAAACGTCACTTTATTTGAATTCCGTTTGCTTTGTTTTTATCCAGTCGCCATAAAGTGCCTTCATTAGAGATGATACTGACCACGCGGAGTGGATTCCTCAATTGAACTTCAGATTTTCATTAATTTACTGGGCTTGATATACCAATCTCGGTAACTAGGAGGCCATTGCGTTTAAATTTATGATGATTCCTGGAATTCTTTTTATTTTGCCTCTTTGTTTGGCAGTAATGGGGTCAACGCTCATTAGTCACCTACCGTCATTAGACGGCCAGGCACCCTAGTTCTGTAATGGTGCAGAGTTTATTGGTTGGTATATTGCTTGACCTCTGCGTCCCCTATCAGTTCTACGCAAGAGAAATTCATTTGCTCAAATGCAAAGGAGCCTTTGTTTTGGCGGATCTTAAATCTAAGATAGAATAGTTCTGAAGTAGCTACGTCTCAGCGATGGCATCGATAGGTACGCAACTTCACTTCCTTCCCTTAACACCGCTGCATTTTATCTCACCTCCTGATGAACAAATTGAGTAGAAGATTAACGAAGACACAGGCTAATATTTCTTTAGCACAGAACTGCGAAGAAGACGGTGGCTTCGTTCATGCATACAATTTTTGCTGTCATTTAATGGCGACGCGGACAACTAGTTAAAATTACCTGTCGAACTTCAGCACTTTCGAATGTGACTGTGTCATGATACAGCGCGACCTCTGGTGTGGAAAGAGAGAAGAACAGGAGCACTGTACGTTAAGATTTAAAATTTAATACTTTTGCTCGTCGTTTTATAGAGTCACTAAAACTTGTGGAAGTAATAAAGCTCTGAGCTTCTGTCCCATATCAGTGATTCTGCACTCACATTTTCCAACGTTTATCACATGGAGCCCGCTGCGACGCTTATCCCGTGTATTGCTGTTTTACTAAAACTTCAACGTGCTGAAATTTATCGCTGCTTCAGTCTCAGTCACTTGGTATCATTCGTCTCTACGGACATGTTTTTCATGAATGGCTCGCCACTCGCGCTCTGCGAGGGTCGACCTCTTTGTGCATTGATTGAGAGCTGACCCAGCGCGCGTTCTCAATGTGTGGCAGTATAGTGAGGCGTGTTGCAACCACATTCAGGGTTGAGTCGATTAGGAAAAATCCGTCTCCGACACCTGGCTTGAGCCATTTCGGACTCTGATTCCGACTCTGTGGATCTCAGAAATTACCAAGTCCGACCTCGATTGTTAATAAAATAGGTCCTCTCCGACCTCCACTTTAACGTTACCTAGAAATCACGCACACGCTAAAATTTCTTCCATACTTCTTGCCTTCACTGATGAAATAACTCCTTGAGCTACGACCTGAGCCTTCTGTTCAATTCACTGCAATTCACTGATGTTGCTCACGTTACGGAAAATTCCGAGGTGGGCCAATTCGGCCCGGCCGCGGCGGTGTAAACAGGCCGGAGGGCTGCAGAAAGTTTACAGAAGCGGTTTTATGTTACTGTTTTGGCTGTGCCGCAATTCACTGAAAGTGTCCAACCCGAGGAATATTTTAAGATAGTAGTTTTGAGCGAAGAGCCGACATTGGCCGATACTCTCTTCGGGAGACATCGGTTGTTCGCTGAAAAATTTCGAAGTGGACTGTCCGTCAGTTGTGTGACTCCGTCGCTGCTTCCGCTCTTCAAGAGTAACTTGGTCAGACTGGCTCTGTGTGTGTGTGTGTGTGTGACGTGTCAGTGGTGCAATACTGCCTGGTCAGCAGCAGGGTCTGCGCGTCTTCTCCAAACAGTGAAATTCTCAGACACACGGTGGGTGCGACCACGGGCGGGCACTGCATAGTCGCATGTGCTCTACC
Source organism: Parhyale hawaiensis (assembly GCA_001587735.2). Classification (NCBI taxonomy): domain Eukaryota; kingdom Metazoa; phylum Arthropoda; class Malacostraca; order Amphipoda; family Hyalidae; genus Parhyale; species Parhyale hawaiensis. Next base: position 6,669,148 of record LQNS02278127.1, on the reverse strand, counting down.
TATATTTGTGAGATTTCTGTGCTCGTCTATCAAGGCTTAGTTTTGACCAGAAATTTGTCCATTTCATCAGAAGTGCGTCTATCTATTGCATTCCTCTCCTGTCCCCATCATCATCGTCATCAAATTCCTAGATTTTAGTTATTTAGCTCGTTTTTCTGCTAATTTCGATTGTATTGTCACATGCCATTTTTTATCTGGAATTCCCATTGTTTTCATTTGTTGGGCATCTGTATTGATTTCCATTGTCGTCCTTCATCCTGCACTTGGTTATCTCGCTTTCTCTGTGGTACTCGCACAGCGCTTGGCGTGCCGGTCGATTGACCTCGATCAGAGAAGGTCGCCGGAAGGCCGCGGCTCTCACTCACAAGGACCAACTTAATTGCTCCGGAATGTTGCCTCGACCTCAATGTTCTTATGGACACCGGACCTGCTTCTTTTGTTTTCATTTACGCAATTTTTGCGTAACCCTGACGTAGGTACCTAGCGTTTTGTTATTGTAACGTCATAGGCTTATATGCAGGTGCTGGGAGGATGTTGTCGCCTCAAGTTCATCGTATGACAGTTTCGCCAACAGTGCATTCTTAGAGAACTGAAGAAGAGGTTAATTTTTGTGAAGGAGAAAGACATGTACAAAACTATACTGCGAGGTTCGTTGTTCGAAATATACAGCAATCCAAAATTACAACTGACGTCATGAATTAAGCAGTGGCCTCTTGAAACTTCACTTCGTGCTCCACTAATAAATTTAACTGCGTGTTCATCGCTGAACGTTAGAGCCACGCGCACATAATATGTGATGGAAGTTACGCTACTTAGTTAATAAAACTATTGCCCTATTATTGACCCGCCATTTTCATCTAGATATTAACCTCTGACACATTGAAGGCACATCAAGTGGCCCAAAAACCTTTGCTAAAAGCCTTCACGGCCGTAACTGTGCATTTACTTTACTGCACGTACAAAAAAGTAAGACAAGTTAGTGGTGCAAAACCTCCAGAGCACAATTTTATTGGTGAATTCGTCTACTTCTTCCTCACTGACGAAAGTTGCACTTGAAATTAAACGAACACATTGTGAAATGGAGAGGTCCGTACTCATGCATGCGCATGCTGATGAATGACTTCATAAACTCTTTGGTTCTTTGTGTTTACTAATAGTATGTTATTTATGTTTTGTACTGGGACGTTATGCTTAATCGGATAAAATGTGACATCTTAATTGTACACAAATAGAGAGCAATGCTATGAAGGTTTGACTGTCGTTATCTGCGAATATGAAATTCATTAAAAATGCTCTTATTTGCGTCGTTGCTTTTACGCTAGCTTCTCTTTCTACAAAACGTAGGACTCGCGAATATTTAGCTCATTCAGTACCGCAATAAGCAATGAGATTTAGCTAATGCTACAACACGGTATTCACAACTAGAGGTCCTAACTAAATATTCCGCTATCGCTTCTCTCAAATTGGCACCTACGTGTTCGTTGAGTCTGTTGCATATATATGACACTTTTATTCTTTACTTATCTCTCGTATGTTATAGTGATGCCTGCAATTGTGCGTTTTCCGATGCACACCAACACTGGTCCATTTAATCATCTCCTACGAAGGGTATCGACTTCCTAAAAGACCAAGGCTGGATATCAGATTTCACTTGGGCCGCACAAGCCCTCAGCACATTCTCGGTCCTCCAGAGAACCGTTGCAGGCTCCTTGGGCGCTCGCTGGATCTCTGAGAACTTTTCCATTAGAGCCGCCGGTCCGCCGTGGCTCTGCAGCTCAGTGCAGCGCAAGCGGCTGCTGCGGCTCAGGTTACCGGCCACTTCTCGGGTGTCCTCAGGGATGCGCCAAGTCCCCTGCTGCTGTATCTGCGATTGTGCCTCGAGAATGATTTGCTGTGGTGGCTACAAAGAATGGAAAGAAGAAAAGAAAACTCATTTATTTCTCCCAGTCTTGTTGCCTCTTCACTTACTTGCTAGCGGCTGTGTTCGATATATTTTGATCGAGGAAGATGTTAATTGTGCTATCGAAAAATACAGACCCAGGAGATTCTTGTTTGTCATATTGTTGTCTGCGCTTTGTGTAAGAGGATCGTGTCGTAGGGACGCTGTACGCTCAGTGTCCCGCAAAGCACAAAAAGTGATTATAGGTGTAGGCTTAAAACTAAAATAGTAAATGAAGCTGAAAAGTAAATCAAATTTACGTGAAGGGTGTATACTGAAAATTTATTATATGCTCAAAATAACCACCCTTCTCTTTCAGTATTCTTGTTCACTAATAGAAAGCCACTGCTTATTAGTGGTAACTTGACCCATCTTAAAAATTGAAATCTTTTCTAAAGTGGTAAAATATAAAACGAACTCAAACTTTAGGCTCTCCATAGTCATGGTTTTCTCATTTTAGCTCTACTTCATTTAAATTGCGAAATATAGATAATTACTGTTAACTATTGCCTGTGCGCCTGGCAGTGGTCGTACAGTAGGGCTCCGAGTCGTGGTTTGCAATGATATGAAAAGATGCATGAAATAGCTACATATATATAAGGACATTTGTGATAGCTGCTGCCACATTTACCATTTGGAAATAAGGTATTCGTGCCTGCAAATTTGACGTCAAATTCTACGAGATGAAATGAGCACTTGCAGATTTGCAGCGCAGGCATACCGCATGGTCTATTGGAGCGTGACAGACGAACGAACTAACAGTGCTGTAACTATAAGATCATCATTAGCAATAAGCTTAGTTGTTCATGCATAATAATCAAATTGTGTACGTGTGCTTATTTTTTATTTTTCCGTGACGGTTTTTGGCACGCAGCTTGCTTTCCGCCCCCGTCTTGCACGCAACAGCTCACTTGCTGTTCAGCGAGCGGAAATAGTCAGTGCACAAATGTAGCCATTGCAGTTATTATCGCCATGTGCGCTGTACTGTAGTTGTGTACGATAGCTCATGTTTGTGTTTCGCATCAGCCTCTGCAGCGCCTGCAAATTACCTCTCTCAGTATTACCCCTGCTCGTGTGAACTTCCTCTGCTTAGCCTGGGTGAGCGCCAGTCATTCGTTGGTGTGTGCTTGCCTCAGGTAGTGACAACGCAACTGAAAGCAGTTCTGCCACGCCATTTTCCTACATTGCATTGTCACGTCATTTTGGGCATGTTCCATAGCAAGCCCCGAGAGATCGTGTATTTCCCTCGCTGAGGAGCAGCTCTAGCAATTGATTAGGTACATTTGCAGATACATGTTTGCTTCCAGGCAAGTGTTGACTCTATCTGCTCGGGAACCAGTGATTGTCACCCGCGAACGAAGTGAGAGAGGGGATAATGTTTTCGTTGAAGATATATATATATATATATCTGTCCACCCAAATCAGGTATAAGGAGTTGAGCAATGTTCATAATTTTTGTAGGGAGTTTGGTGGGTTAACCTAGACGTGACCCATGCAATAAAACGAGGCCTAGCTGACCATCCAAAATGACGGCGTTGAATTTGCCTCTACCGCGGCAGACTGTCTTACGCCACGAGGCGTTCTATATTTCTTATGTTATTATTTTTATTATAGTGACTAGTTTAAACCTCCATTTCCACAACAACGGCGATCTAACAGAGGGATAAACAAGGTGCATGCGGGTGATGGTCTTACGCTAAGAGGCGTTCTAGTTTGCCATGCAGTCGCTGGGCAAAAGCAAGTATGTACTGCGTTTGTTTGTTTGTTTGTTTGCTGTGCTTTTACGCCGTGTTAATTTTGGTGGTGCAGTGGTGGCTCTGTCTGTAGAGGTCTGTAATCACGCAGGGTTCTTACTTGACTCCTCTTCCTTGTTTAAATTAAACATCAATTTAAGACTAACGAAGTCCTTATTTAGTTTCATATGCTGGTAAACCGACACCTTTTAACTTATAAGGTTTACATCCAACGTCAGTTTATCGAAGGAATAACAGGGCTAATATTAGCCGTAGATATTCAAATTAAGCTCCGGGTAAAATGCACTTGACTGCGTTCACCACATCACGCGGACGACTGCCTGTGCTGGACCTCACGTGTGCCCCGTCTTGGTGTGGCGCCTCCTCAGGAGGCGCAGAGTCGGCGGCTGCTCAGCCCGCACGTGTTTTGCTCTCAGCTTGCCAGACTCGCCTATAGCATTTCTTCCAGCCCCTGCGTCCGTCTCGCCTTTAATTGATATCCCTCTCGGAAGGCAATAAGAAATGCAATGTTCGAGCGGCCTTTGGACGGTGATCATTTTACTGCGCAATATTGCTTCCTCTCCGCTGATTGGGACCGAAAGCTTCTAATCTGTTCTCGGTTTACAGCTGAGGCCCGTCCAATCAGGGCTGCTCATCGGGTGGGGGTCGCTTCTTTGCCTTGAACAAAAGTATAGCGCCGCTTCCGAAGGTTGTGAGCACGTTAGGAAACCTTGTTTTGGGGGTCTTGTGTCTGCGTTGTTCTCTCAGCGACTACGATTGCTTGCGTTTGTATGCAATACGCTCGAGACAACGTGTAATGAATAGTGTGTTATTGATGTTTTCATAGGACTTCCCGTTATTATATTTAGACATGAAAGTAAATAGAGTCTCTGTAGTCGTCAAAGGAGCTATATTTTTGAGGACTTACATATGATTCAAAATCGGCCAGGTCCTCTGTTTACTTAGGTAGCCGATGCGGACGTGCTTCATTCGTTCGCTGATATGTCGAAGATCAGGACAACAACAGACGATTTTCAAGAATTATGAATTTTTTAGGGTCTCATATAAGTTGCAGGTCAATATCCTTATATTCCTTTTCTATTCTCATCATTTGCAGTATATGTGAATACTTTTCACACTGATGGTGTAAAGCCCAACTGTCGTCGGCAGGAGGCGTGGAGCAGTTGCTAGACCCGCGATGTGGACGACATTGCAGAAGTTACGAATTACGTCAGGCGCGAGTTGCGAGCGGTCACGTGTGGTGTTAAAGTTTCTCTCCTGAGTTGGGGTTGACACTCAAATGTGGTCAACCTCAGCCACATAACACTTCACTTCATAGCCGTTGCTTATATTATTGATTCATCCTCTCCTTTACAGTTTCTAGAGAGGCATCTTGTATATTGGGGCTCACTCCAACGCAGGCCGCACGCTTCCGTAAAGTAAGCGTAGAGCAGCACTGGATAACCCCCCACTAGCAGGCTCAGTCCTTTGGAGCCGCGTACGACACTACGTATTTCGATTTATTCCCCATGGTCTTACACGCACTTCGGTCCGTCCCTTCATGTATCTATGACTTGCACCCTTACTTGAATAGTCGTAGCTGCAACGCTCTTACCATTGTCTCCTTTTCCCCCTTTTACTTTCCTTCTACCGCGCCCACTCTTCTCCAGCTCTAATCGGTGTTTGGCCGAAACTTCGCGATTCGTTGCTCTCAAGTGCTTCTCTTATATCGGATGGTATAACCTGAGATCTTCTTGCCACTGCGCGTCCTAATTGCGGTTCCTGGCGGCGCTCGGTCTTGTAAACTTTGAACTCACTCCCAGCATGCTGATCTGCTGCCGGAACGCGGTGATCGCGAGGGAGTCTGCTAGTTATAACTTGTGTGCCGCAACAGCCCTCAGGTCTTCCGTTGTGCTAAGCCGCTGGCAAACTGATCGTTTTGCTATATTGTAGCTGCTGCTGCTGCTGCACTGCTCCTCTGCCGTGCATATCAAACAGAGAGAGAACATTGCCATGCTGCAGTCTGCACATGTGTTAAGTACCTATATTACGATGAACCAACTATAGGGGGGATTGGCTGAATAACACAAGGTTTGAAGCGAGCGCATGCTTTGAGTATAGGCCTACTCGTTTTCCACAGCATCTGCCCACGTAAATAACTTACATTAACTACGTCCGATAGTTTCAATCTACCTCACTTGGTCGTATATCGAAGTGCTTCTCATCGTACATGCATGGGCTCTACTTACTGTATATACATCGATACAATTTTTATATCCTTATAATGGGTTGTGTTTATGTTTAGTATGTATGTACATATATTGTTTTGCTAACGTTCAGTGCGCTATTGATTGACTTCCTTTGTTTATTAATGGGCGGCCAGGGATGTCGCGAAGTATATAACATTGGGGGGGGGGGGAAGGGCACTGAAAAATACCGACTAACGTCAATTATCAGTCATATTACCGACTGACTGAAATATATATAGTGCACGAGTACTGTGTACATATATATATATATATAGCTATTGAAGGGCTCAGACGTAAATGAGGTCGTTAAGTGTAATTTTTTGCATTAGATGTAATTGTTAGTATGAAGGGCTTGTAAGTGTAATAGCCTACAGGGCAATGAATACGTACGTGTAAGGTTAGGTATAAGGCAAGGTCTGGTTCTGCTAACGTCCAATGAGCTTTTTCTCATAAGGTTAGGTAAAAGGCAAGGTCTGGTTCTACAAAAAAAAATACACGATTTAAAATTGACGCTAAGTAAGGCCAATCAAAAATTGACTCCAAGTAATGCCAATCAAAGGTTCACGCTAAGTAAAAAAAAACACTTAGAACATAAAAAAAATTTAACTAAATATTAAAAACCAATGAAAACACTAAAAACCCACATAAATGCAGTAAAAACTCTTAAGAACGCTAGCAGAACCAGTCGCGGCCTAACCTAACCTTTCACACGGGTGCTCCTTGAAGGGGCTCTGTTCTCTACTAGTAGGGGTGGTCGGTCGGGGATAGGGACAGTACTCGTGCACTATAACTTTTTGAGAATATTGCACAACCAGCGCAGCTGCTCAATCAGACTTCACCCGCACAGTGGCACTGCGTGACTGGTAATAGGCTTTTTACTCACAGATACAGTACATTTGATACATTACAAGTATTTGGCAGACTAGTACTGTAACACTGTAGAATAACGCATGTGCGTAGCCACTGAAAAATAAACTTTTGGGGCAACACTGAGTAAAAGCTAATACAATTGCATGACGTATTCTTTAAAACGCTTTTTAAAGACATTATAAAAAATGGGATCTAATAAATACTCAGGAAGTTTATTGAGAAGCGTTACAATTCGAAATACTGTAGCGCGTTTCTCAATGTCAAAGCGCACAGTTGGGAGATTGAGAACAGAACGTCTCATTTCGTAATTTTCTTGGGGAATAAGGGGACTGTAATACTTCAGGATGATTATAACACACAAATCGATAAAATCTAAGTAAGGAATAGTTGTAAACATCCTGAAATTGCAACATTTGTAAAGACGAGTACATTTCACTGCAACTCATTACAGGCTCATTGTTTTCGTTACGTCTAACACGTAGTATTCGCCTAGGCATATTATTGAACATTTGGCTACTTAAAGTTTGTGAATGTGACAACGAGGGGCTCCGCACCCAAACGATGATCATAAGTTCAATTAATTGATAGTACAGCAAAACAAAATTATCGCAATGTAAATAAATGTGAAAAAGTTTGATCTCATTGCACTTTAAAAAAATAAAAGTGACGTTAGGTTGCTATTGCAACAGGTGCACAACACGCCACTGACGCCACAGACTGTCTTTGTGCAGTACTGTCAACAGCGTTGCCGTGTTTTTTGTATCCCCAAGAATGCCAAATGTCACCAAGAAATTCCAAATCTCTTTCTTTCTCTTCTGCCTAAATATATAATTAAATGCAAATTTTCCAGTATGCATATAGTTAGCTATGCATATCAAAAACCTTTCCTATAAATTTACCGAACATGGCTACCTAGTCTATATTAATATAACTTGACAGAAACATATTACTGAAGAAAACTTGTAAGACAGACATCCTCCTCTCACAGTCTTAGTGCATGCTTGGCTATATTGCAAAGATGGGTGTGCCTGTGGAAGCGGCAAGGCGATTCGCCCGCAGCGCGAAAATTTTTTTCACTGGTGATGTTCGGTTACAGTAAATTCTGACGTTAGTCGGTACATATGACGATAGTCGGTACATTTGACGTTAGTCGGTACATTTGACGATAGTCGGTAGCTACATTTTACAGCTAAGTTAGTTGATTACCGTAAAAGTATCGACTGCTCTTGTCAAAAATATACAGACTATAAAGCCCAACCAGAAATTATTGGGGGGAGTGCCCCCCCCCGCTCCCCCCACCTCCTCTCGCGGCATCTCTGTGGGCGGGTATTATGAATTTTTCGAAAAATTCATGAAGGCAAGGAAATATGGAAAGTAGATGCGAAGAAAATTTATGATGATATTGTAACTTAAAAACTATAGACTACGGCAATGTACACCGTAATGTCTAAGCTTCACATAACGCTCGCCTCTGCACGTCACAAGCCCACTTTTTATACTTCAGCAGCTGTTGCCTGCGAGACGCGAGAGAACCTTCGCTCATTAACACATAGTACCTATGGCTCGCTGGGGTATCGGTGTTGTTATTATTAAAAGAGGTGCTTATATAGTAGCTTAATTTTGGTTTTGCTTTGTGCTGCCGTTCACATGAAGTTATAAGTTACCTGGAAAAGTACCCTGAACAATTTGTGATCTAGTTTTTGTGACAAAATTATGAAAAAATTGATGTAGCACTATTAAACATTTTGCAGTAACTCTATTATCTATCACATACATGAAAAGAAATAGACAGAAAACTACCCCTTTTAAGTTTTAGCGCAGTGGATATGCACGTGCTAAAGTGACACCGTATGGTTGAGATATATTTGTAAATATACATACCCGCATTTATTATAGCTAAATCTTTCCTTTCTGTAGACTTTGTCAACCAACTCAGTGGTTTACATCGACTTGCGTACTAATCGCAGTATATATATGTTGCACGAATGCAATGCTAAGTTTCATTCATATGCGCATGATGGCATACATGTACACACATATTAATGTATGCGCTTTTCGCTCGTCAATTACTTCGCTGTGAAAGTTTCCTTTCAATATCAGCGCGCACAGAAGCTCTGACCTTTAAGAATGAAATTTCCGACGTGCCATCTCAAATTAGTCTATGTTGTTGTGCATTTCGAAAAATATTGCTCACTTGATATCATATGGTATGTTATCATCGTGCAAAAATATCTTATTGTCTCACATTTATAAACCTCTGACAGCAGCTTCCTCAGATGCAAGGAGTTCGCAATGAAAAGCATAAAAATATGCGAACCATCACTAGGTTACGTGTTAGTTTAGCCAGTCTCTTATTAGACTATATAATATGAGAATGAACAAGGTTGTTTCGACAACGCTATGTCTAAGTTTGATTTTGAAGAAATGAAAAAAAGGAGGAGTTTTCGGCCTCCTCTTCTTCTTCGGTGTACACGGGATTTAGACCGAGGTGGGCTGGGGTACAAGAGAAGCAACAGATCATCGGCCTTTTTGTTCTTATGGGGGGCCGCAGCTGACCAGGAGTGTCCACCTCTGGCTTTAGAGAGCAGCAGTGTCTGCAGAGCAGCTCAGCGGGACGGTATAGCGCGGTTAGGCATACTCTGCTGATCAATTTAGCTGGGACACGGTCAACCTTTTTGCTCCCGCTGTGGCTTCACTGTTGTGGGAGGTGTTTGCGAAAGTGTTTTAGTGCACACGACCGTTTTCATGAGATGTTATAATAAATAATAATAACAATAATATTATATCATATTATTTCTCATATGAATGCAGTACTCACGTGCTTCCAGTAAGATTGGGCCCTTGCGTAAGGTGAAGTGTGTATTTGGTGACAGTGAGGTTGTCCGCAGATGCTTTTATGCTGCCTGTGTTGTAGTATTGGTCACCGGTCTGGGCTTCAGCTGCTGATAGTCACTTGCGTCTTTGGACCGACTTGTGAGTTCGGCCAGTAGGCTGTGCGCGGAAAATGATCTGGTGAACCTGTCCCACAGGAGAAGGGTTGCCGAACTCTGTATGTTTTATAAGGTGTATAACAATGAGAGGCATTGGTTGTATTCTTCTGTCCCTGCGCTCGAGGTCTTTTAAGAGAGAATCACGTGCTGCGGTCGGCGCCCATACTTTCACTTTAGAGGATGTTAAATGTCGAACTAATCAGTTCGGTCGGTGATTCGTACCCTGATCTGTTGGGGTTTGGAATTCATTGCCGGCATCGGCTTTCGGTCGTGTTGGCCTGCAGGCGTTTAAGTCAGCTGTTAATAGTTTTTTGTTGGATTTCCTTTAGCAGCGTTTCGGGCTTCCAGGTGTTGCAAAGTGCTTCATTTGGGTTGTGTTGCCTGTCCGTGGTGGCCCGAGCGTAAAATTTTGATAATCATAATTCTGCTGCATCGTGACCAGCTTCTGTTCACAGTCAGAACTGACGCGTCTGTTTGCCTCGCAGGTTGTTTCACTTGCGTCTGCGGCGGGACGCGAGCGTCTTCAGTCCAGACGCTGAGGTCCTGACGACGGACGGCTCCGTGGACTTCGACACTCACAACATCTATAGTGGAGTTCTGCACGGTACGTTTGCCTGTGATGATGTTCTGATGTTTTCATTAGCAACCGATAAAACTCGCAAGGTATACATGATTGATAGTAAAAAATAGAAAAATAACGAGTCGAGTGAATTGCGTCTAATATTTGAACGGTGTGACCTTCAAGGCAGTGATCAACACCTGCTAAAAATATGAAATGATCAACGTACCAGTTTTATCACCTGATCTAAGAAAAATATAGTACAGTATAGCAGCCTAACGTATACGCACAACAGTACGTATCTTTTTGTTGTATGCGCTATGCGCGTCCCACGGCGGCGCCGGTTATCTAACCTGTGGTACAGTTTTTGTTAAGCCCGGAAGTCTTGTAGATTATCTTCTTCGCGAGCTCTTTAATAAACCTCATCTCCAATATATTATTTAAATGGCAGTTCGTCCAGTTTGTGGAGTCAGTTTTGCACATGCAATGTATTTCCTGCGTACAGTGTTCCATTGACTAATGTTTGACTACATACTAGCGGGTTTATTGTCTTTAAAAATCCATAAGGCTCACTGACCCCGCATGCCGTACTGTAAACACACAAATTACGTAATTTCTAATGTAGGGGTTTAGTCCTATGTGTCACAAGCATATAGCGGCTGTTTCGAAATCTGTATTACTTTTTACAAATCGACAGTTTTAGTGATGATTTGAGAAAAAATATCCCAAGAATTACATCACCCAGGAAGCATGTGTACTGCCAGTGTTTTCATACTACTGCTGGCCTGTCCGTTCACATCACCAATGTTAGTGCGTACGTTTTCTAAGCGAGATTTAACTCGTCTCTGTTCATGCGCGATTTGTGACGCACGGTCTTCCTTTCTATTTGCGTGTGAAGGTTACGGAAGAGATCCTTCGCTTGAGCGACTTCCTCCTGCACTGCGGTTGCTGCTTATTTTTACTTCGTTTCTACTTTCTTGCGCGTCTCCCCATCACCAGCCGAGCGTTGGGCCGAGCGATAGGGCAATAGGTGGAGATAGTCGTTTCTCTCACTCTAATAACGAAAGTAGTGCGGAATATTCTCACAGACTGTCTCTATCATTGACAACATTATCGTAGCCAGCTGAAAACGTGCACAAATCCCGCAGGTTAATGTCTTTGAGAAATTTATTCCAAGCTTAGAGATAACAGTAAAAAAGCAAAAGCAAGCATAGGTAAAGAAAACAAAATACATATCGTGCATACGAACTCTGTAAGCAATTAGACTTACGTTATATAGCTATTGAAGCTATTAGTCTTCTTCATTGTAGTTGCCTTGGGAAGCCGCTCAGCACTGCAGACAGTTATTCCACTCGTTGAAACCAGTAGAACTCAGATACTACAATTACCTTCAGCTGGTCGGCTCTTTCAACATTCTAAATTTCAATATGGTGATTTTGAAGTGAATCTTAATCTCTGAAATAGGTAGAAGTCACAAAGACTCAAGTCGGCGAGAAAGGTGGCTGAAAAGCCACAAGAATTATTTTTTTTTTTGTCACAAACTCGTTAATTGCAATTGTGTGGCAAGCCACATTGTCTTGATGTAGGTGCTCTTAACGTAGGCATATATTGTCTTCACAAATGACTCTCAATAAGTCAACACCTTTGCTCGAATAGCTGTCTGTCATTTTTCAATGCAGTAACCGATTCAAACTCGCACTGACGGCTGCCCTAGTTTGCGATTCATTGGGCTATTCCGAAGAGCATGGAATCTATGTTACCTGTTCTCTGGTTAAAATTGCAATAACACGACACATTTTCTGCTTTGAAAGTATATTTAGCTAATTGAAACAATTTATTGTTTTATTGAGAACACAAATATCAAGGATACACTAGGAATTCATCACCGTTGACTCAGTAGTGCAAAGGCCTCTAGCCCAATGGGGTTCGCGAAAAATCGGTGCGCATCAGTGCTAGCGAGGGAGTAAAAACAAAGAAGTGCGCCCATGCACCCAACAGAATTATTTATCATTATGTTAGGTACTTATTATTAGCGTTTCTAGAGAAATCGGCAACGATAAAGTGAGGCATGTCGAGCACACGAGCTACCTGTTATCTTACAATGGAGGATTGGGGAGGGGATGGCGCTCAAATTGGCTTTGTCCCAGCTGCTGAGAACCCTAACTACGCCTCTGTTCAATAATGCAAAGTTACAAAAAATTTTAAGCTATAATTTTTCAGATACTTAACTAAAGGCGCTTACTGGAGAAATTGATCTGACGGCCGACCTTTTTATACTTTTTTGGTAGACTCAAAGCTGCTCTGTTTACTAGAACTCAACACAATGTTCGAACGATAGCTGAGCAAACTCGTTTTCATGGCTAGTGTGTGCATTAGCCTTTATACCTTTGACACAGCTGTTCAAAAATTATGCCACAATCATAACCCGACAAGCGTTAAACCACGTTTGTGAAACCGGTAACAGTGACACAGGTAACTGCCCAGAAATATTAATTTAAAACAAAGAAACACAAAAAGTATTCATATAAGCAACAAGTGAACTCATTTTGTCATTTGTCTTCTTTCAGACGATGAAACGGTGGATGTCCAGGGTCTGGTGACGGCCGAAGGTCTCTTCGATGGCCACATCAGCACAGCAAACGAACTCTATTATTTGGAGCCCGCCAGCAGGTACTCCACCTTGCTCGTGTTCTTTAGTCTCAAGTGGTCATCACTTGAGCTTCATACCCAGGTAGCGAAGTATTCGTCATGCTTCATTGTCACTGAAATATTTCCAGTAGGGAGGTGGCGCTACCATGACGGGATACACAGATTACCACCAAGCTGACATTTATGACAACAGTATAACTCTTCTGAATTTATGCATTGTATAATTGTTTCTTCTGTTGCCTGCCACTTCGCAGCTAATGTTATAATATTAGACTTACATATTCTTGTAGTTATTACCATCAAGTATAGCTCTTAGGCTATAGGTAATTATCACAGATCTTACGTAAATAATCATAATATGACGTTTTATTAGGTACTCCTAGAAAACATGACAGCACAAAAAGAAGCGTAGCTCACTGCTAAAGTTCAAGCACAAACAAACAAACTATGGTCTAGTACCCTCGACGTACTAGATTTCATTGCGGCCACTGGGTTGGCCGTCAGGCAACAGTATGCGCTGTCGCTGTAGGCACACGCTGGATTGTTAGTAGCCAGGGCCGCTGCGGATGACTTTTGCTGAAGAATTGTGGGATTTGACCATCCGAATCTGTAGGTTGAGGGAGTATTTCCTGTCCCAGCCTTAAGAGTAGTCGGTATACTTCCGACTATATAACGGACCCGCACCAGTAGGCCTGGGTACATTCTTTGGTCAAGAATTTCGTTGTAAAGCACATACGCTCACGTGAGACCATACTGCGTCTTCTGTAACGATGCACCTGCTGCGTATTATCTCACTGAGCTGTTCTGCCCTCAGGTATCTGCAGGACGCCCACTTCCACTCCGTGATGTACAAGGCATCGGACGTGACGCACCCCAGCAGCGGCAGGTGCGCCTCCCAACAGCTGCACGACTTCGGTGGTCTGCACTACCACGAACCCTTCAGAAAATCTTCTCAAGCATCTCCAGCTGCTAATAAGGCATCTTCTTCTTCAACTAGAAAAGTCCATCCAAAACTTCTTGCCACCACTAATTTTAATAATAAATTTTCTAGGAATAGTGAAATATTTAATTCTTTCTATCGTAAAAATAGTTCATTAAATAATTTGGCCAATGAGAGGAGTGG
>LQNS02278127.1:6619176-6643262 GCA_001587735.2 Parhyale hawaiensis | reverse complement strand
CTACGGCAAGCACGTCCCTCCTGCCGTGAGCCATGTCACTTTCGCCCACGAGATCGGCCACAACTTCGGCAGTCCGCACGACCCGGAGCACGACACCACCTGCACCCCTGGCGGGGAAAATGGCAACTATATCATGTTCGCTAGGTGAGTCCGGCCCTTGAGTGTGACACCGTCGGTGTCTTTGTGTGATGTGAAGGATCGGCTTCTTGCTTCGTGTGTCGCTGTTTCAATGCAAAGTCAATGCGGAACCCTATACTCTCACGTGACCAAAACAAGCCCGCGTGTTACGTCACAACCGATTACGGTTCAGCAGGTTCCCCCTCGAAAAGAGAGCCGACTCCTCTGACGTCACGCGTTTCTTTGCTTTAGTGGCATAAGAGCACAGGTTCTATATGCACTTTGGTTCAAATGCACAGTTAGTTGTCGTTGGCACTAGGACGGCGTAGCTTTTTCTATTTATAGCAAAATTTTTGCGGCTGCAATTGGTCGTTTTTAAACTTGACTTTTCTTTCTTAATTTATAAGCCCTATTCAAAGAAATACTGACAGTGTTGCAAACTTCTCTGCCACTTTTGCTTCTATCAATGTTAATCATTATTCAGATACTCTTTACACCGCACATGTGAGCCTGAAAGTCCTATTGCACAATCGGACAAAGTTTAACTATCAACACACCATATCAGCGGGAAAACAATACCCTCACCATTGTAGCGCTGCTATGAAAACCAACAATGTTCAGACACAATATAAGAGTTACCTTCAAACATTTTTGTCCTATATGATAGCGCTAGAATGTTGGGAGAACATGTTTCTACCGATACTGTGCGCTGTTCGTGGAGCTGTGGTCTCTCGTACAATAATGGATTTTAATGCTCTACTGTTAACTACGATGCCTGTCGTGTCGACTGACAACGGTGCTCTTTAATTTCCAAATGTAAACATCAGCTAACTTCCAGCGCGTTATTTACGAGGGGCCTGAATTCTACACTCTATAAATTATAGCATCTTCATAGAATTGTGTAAATTTTTACGCCAAGTGTTTCCGTCGAACTTTTTCTTCACTGTCGCTGTGAATTGCTAGGAATCGTGGCTGGCACTAAGGACAGCAGCTGGGTGCGTACTATTTCATGACAAGCAGATGTGTCAGCATAGTTTTATGTAAGGGAGTAAATATTATCCCATTTAAGGGTATAAATACTAGTGTGTACCTCTTAATAAATATCATCCTGTACAGAGTTGTATGTTCATCTCATATCCCCAGAGCCACCAGCGGAGACAAGCTCAACAACAACAAGTTCTCTCCATGTTCCCTCACCAAAATCAACAACGTCCTCAACAGCAAAGCCCGCGACTCCAAAGGATGCTTCACTTTCCCGCAGGTGAGTTCTTGGTCAACTGCGTTCCTACCCTCGTGTGGGTCGTAGGCTCAGTCCAAATTTGGAGTTGCTGCAGCTCCGAGTTCAAAACTACATCTGAAAAGTTATTGCGCTAATCCTGCTGTTTTTTCTTAGCTTGTATTGCTTACTGATGCTACAAGAATAATGAATTTCTCTTGCATTTTGTTTGTGTGCTCTCTGCCAGCTGCAGACGAGCTGCCGTCTCTGTCCTTCCGTCTCGGTAATTGTACTGGAAGCTGAAGAAGCTGATCTCTGTTGCAGGCTTCCATCTGCGGCAACGGTGTGGTGGAGGCGGGGGAGGAGTGCGACTGCGGGTGGGAGGAGGACTGCACTGATCAGTGCTGCTTCCCTATGGTCACCNGAAGAAGCTGATCTCTGTTGCAGGCTTCCATCTGCGGCAACGGTGTGGTGGAGGCGGGGGAGGAGTGCGACTGCGGGTGGGAGGAGGACTGCACTGATCAGTGCTGCTTCCCTATGGTCACTAACCCCCGCAAGGGTCACAGGCCGTGCGAGCTTCGCCCCAACAAGATCTGTTCGCCATCTCAGGTACTGTGGGCTACGTTTCATGCAAGTAACTCTCTTGATTCCGCGAATATTCAAGCGCTTCTAGATTTTCACTCTCGGCTACCTTCTTCGCTGCATGCCAAGTTGCTTGCCAGCGACTCTCTTTCAATTATTGCAGTAATTAGCAGTTAATTCATAGCTGGTTGATCATACACCCGATGTACTGGCTGTCGGCGATTGCTGTACTCGTAGTCCTGTGTCAATAGAAATTTATTAGCAAGTTCGCGTATTCTTAGTTGTCTCATGCCGTCATCGCTGTCAACTGAAAACTCTGCATCTGATTAATTTCTTGCTATACACCCAGTATATCAAATTTGAACCGGTCCCACTTATTTAGCATCAGTTGAAATCTGCAACTTGTGGCTGCGCAACTACTTTGGGTCTCTTTTTTGCATTAGTGAGAGGCTTTGCAGAGGGACTCTGATGTTCCAACTAAAAGTGCCTGGCATGGCCCTCCAGCTCCGTTATATTCTTCGTCAAGCTTTGTGAGCTCTACACATTCTGAATGCGCAATTACTGCAGGCTGCATACCTACCGGTTCCTCCGAGTAGTAGACATTTGCTAGTCGTTAAAACAAAAGTTTGTCACTCACAGCAGCATTAGGAAATGTCTATCACAGAAATGTTATTTGTGCTTACGTTGCTATTACTCTTCGTGTTATCGCCTGAGGCTGTCAGCCACAAAGCTAATATCATGCATGTGCGTAGGCATAATTATCGTTGAGCTTTTTTGTGTATTGTATTCCGTGCATCACTGAAAATGGGGAGACTGTTGGCTTGTCTTCGTAGACTTGGTCGGTACATTTTCATCTAATAACGTAGTATGAAGTGCAGTGTTATTGACTGTCTCTTTCATGTTCGAATATGATGTAGGCGTCACTGCCTAGCAAATGCTTCGAAATGAGAGTAAATTGTTTGATTTATTATTTCAGCGATGAGTTATTCATTATTAGCTATTTGATCTACGCAAACAGCTGAATATTGCTAAATTTTATCGATGTACTTGCGACCTCCCACACAGGGCCCGTGCTGCACCCACCAGTGCACGCTCAAGGAAGGCGACAAGTGTCGAGATAACAACGGCTGCCGCGATACTGCCTACTGCAACGGCCAGGGACCGCAGTGCCCACCGTCGGTCAACAAACCTAACAAGGTACGATTCTTTGTCTCTAACTCTTTATCGCGCCTCTCCTACTGACCAATTTCTTGTTGTTACCTGCTAATTACCAGCCTTCGCCCCGTAGATGTTTAGTGATAGCTCACTCAGCTTCGCTCGCTTTCGTTTACCCGTACATTTTGCCAGCGTGAGTCACCTAAATAGAGATAGGGACACCAACCAACTGTTGAATGTTGAAGTATTGTCATCTGTGTAAATCTACTGTATGGTGTGAAGCTCATGGAATATCTTGTATAGTATGAGAAAATGGAGCCTGCATTATGTGATCTTTGTATTGACGAAAGCATGACTACTTTAATGGTTACTGTAGGTGATGCCTCAATAATTTACGGTTTAGTGGTACAAAATATGCGATCACCGAAAGCCTATCGTTAACAAAATAATGGGCGAGCGTGATGTGTCGGTTGCATCCTGGGTCAATTTGTTCTTACACTCTTCTGAAAAACTTTCGGCATACGAAAAATATAACATTGTTGACCTCATGGCATAACCGCTGAATAGGAACTATCGAGAATTTCTCAAGATGTGCTCAAGAATAATGATAGTTCTTTGCGAATGAAGTAACAAGTTTCTAGGGAAGTTTTCTGCCCAATTGACTAGGATTAGTAGGTACTACATCCTAGGTAATGAAGCAAAGTTAACTCCCCAAAAAATTGTAGGGCACATTGTGCGCAGTCAAACTACGTATAGGCCTAGTCTTGAACTAGGGGTCCAGCGCAGGATATATTGACATCGACAGTTCAGCCATGGCTAACTCAGACATTATTTAAGACTGCTCTAAGATCATTGTATTTGCTTATTGCTAAAAGCACAATGGACGGCAGCTATTACAAAGGTCTGTCTCTGCCCCTCAGACCATCTGCAACAGCGAGTTCGTGTGCTACCGCGGCGAGTGCACCGGCAGCATCTGCCTGGCGTACGGCCTGGAGAGCTGCCAGTGCAGGCGCAACGCTGGAGACCCAGAGACCAAGAGCTGTGAGCTCTGCTGCAAACTGCCCGGCGAGGACCAGCCCTGCTTGTCAGTATACTCTTGATTATGGACAGAGATCTTACAGTGGCTGTTGTGTGCGCTTGGCTCTATGGACCTGGCTGTTATGCCGTGCTCCCAGTGGATTTCTGTTAAAATTCACCTGCTGTATTCATTCTTTCAGTTCTTTATGTTATATTTTACACTGTCGTAATAATAAAACGAAAGAGGGAAGTAGCGGTATGCACTTCCAAAGAGCTCTTGGCTCGTTGTGTTGCTGCACTGAAATGACTAAATGCTCTGACAGAGTTGTGTGTGTGACACTTGCATCATTTTGTTGATGTGCTCCCCACCCTGCGTGACTCTGTGTGTCATTGCGGCATCTGCTCATAGCTTTGTACTAGCACAGCTCGTGTGTAAGCCATGCATTTTGCAGGTATTATGTTTCTGGCATTTCATTTCGATTTTTTTTGTCCCTCTTGGCATGTTATTCGAAAGCTCTGCGCGTGTACCAGCCCAACTGACTTAGCAAAGTACACAAGATAATCCACTCTTCATACCCTTTGTTAATATAATCTTGCGGTTCTTGCTGCATCTGAATGGTGGAGCTTCAACAAATTTATAAATTTAAATAAAATTATACTCGGAAATACAGGGCTTCCTAGGATTCTGCAAATGTTTTGACTTTGTTACTTGTGATGTTTGGCAGTCTTCATTCACTCTACCAACTTCAGTGTGGCCTTGAATCTCTTCGGGCCAGTTCACACGTCCCTCATTTCAACACGTTCAGTCAAACTGATGGACGCGGCGCGTTGATTTGATGGAAGCGGCTGCAGCAAATGCGGGAGACGGAAGGATGAATCACGTCGCAATTTTGAACGCTTGGCGTTATTCAAGTTCTGTAAACAGAACCTATAAATGCAGAATTAATCCTCTGTAGCATTTTTAAATCATGAAAAAGTTGACAAAAATGTTTTTTTCCGTCATTCCAACGATCAGAATCACTGTACTCCCGTTTAACGCGAGAAAACTAGTTCAGCTGAAAATGTTGAATTAAGAATACAGACGCCATCTTTGATTCGATTAGGAAGCGTATTGCTGCGTGATGTTTTCACTTTTATCGGTTTATCAGGCTACAAATATTTTGGAAATAGGCTGTTCCTATCAAATTCAGACAATAAAATCATGTGATATGAATGTGACTTCAAACTAAGGCGAAATATAAGCGAAAATGCAAAGACACGAGATCATAAGTGAACGCGTGGCGTCGTTCATTTGAGTGAAGGTCACCTCTGCGTGTGACCAGCGACAGCAAAAGTTGACGCACGGGTCGTGTTCATTTTCCTGAGTGAACGCGTGGAAATGAGGGACGTTTTAACCGGCCCTATTAGAAACAGAGAGCTATTTACTCATTTTGAGCTTCACAAAAGGCGTTTTACAACTAATCGGAAGTCGTTTAATACAGTAGTGTTAAATATTCTGTCCACTCTTAAAATTAAGCTTCAAGAAATGGGGAATTGCCCAATTGCTATCGCTACTAGTAGATTTGCAACCCTTACAAGTTCTATACTGAAAAAGCAAGAAAATCAGATAAATATGAAATATATATGGTAGATAGGTAGGTATAAAGCAGAAAAGAGAATAAGTAGAGGGTTATGGTTTGCATTATGACAGTTATACCGTATTTATAACAGTCATAAACGTCGATTTTTTATTATTTGACTCGTGCATTTCTTTTGAATTTCTTCATGTAGGTAGGTTGGTTAGTGAGTTCAGCAATTGGATAATTCCCATATCAGGTTTTCCTCGTTTCTTGCTCTCTACCTGCCGTTATCTTTTATTTCTCCCTATTTCGTTACTTTCTATTAAGAACATTTAACGGTTACAGATCTATTCCGGAGTAGAATGGTTTCATATGATACCTTTAATTGTGAAAGTGTCACCGTGGCGAGTGCTCAGGTAACAGCTCGGTGAATGCGTGTTGTTTGCATTCAGTTGAGGTGAAAGAGAAAGCTATATACCTAACTGCTCATCAATGGGGTTCGAGGGTGTTGCAGTTTATATCTAATACAAAAAAGGTGACTTGCTCATTATTACCATAATATGTTATTAGCTGAATCATATCAATGATTGCATTTAGAGGTTAGAATTATCATATTAAAGGCATTCAAAATGTCTGCTGCTTTAATGACGTCCCGACAAATTTTCTGTTAGCTTTGATTTGAAATCTTCTCGCGTTACCTTTGCTTTGATGTGTTCCCAATAAGGATTGCAGCTGCAGTATATCTTTATATCTCATTCCTATAGAGACCTCCATTTTATTGTACCATTATTGTTTGTTACCGTTCAATGGGTTGCATACATCTGCAACCTGCGCATCTAATGTATGGCTATTTTCCAATTGTACTTCTATAATTATCATCGATTCATTTAATGAGATCGAGAGCAGATTTAATTTGTCCAGTACATTAATCACTTGAGCTTTGGTTTCGTTACTAGAATTGAGTTTCAGACATGTATCCTAGACCGACTACCCCGGGGAGACTTCACGATATGAATAATTATTATTCAGTTCGCCTTACTTTGCATTTAGGCAAATTGTTATAGTTTCAGCACAGGCAGTGATATTTGAGACTGTATTGCACTGTGTGATGTTTCGCCCTGCAGCCTCAAGTCAGTTGAAGCTTATTTGCTTGTGCAGGTCGTCATTCGACTGGAATGTGTTCCCATACAATATCCCCGACATGTACGCAAAGGCTGGCACTCCTTGTGATGACTACAAAGGTTACTGCGATGTTTTCAAGAAATGTCGAGAGGTGAGTTTTACCAGCCTTTTCTTTCTGCACCACTGCACCTCACATCCGTCAGTGTAGAGTTGTATACCTACTTTTTCTATGGAACAAATTATCCGCTAAGCTAATCTGTAGCAGCACATCATATCCACTCCGCTCATGACGTCACTCTGGACGTACGGTCCATACATTCAATCTCTTGAGCAGTCCATGATGGCTGTTTGGGTGGTGCACAGGATTTCCACAGTATTTCTCAACCTACTGAAAATGACTATAATTTTGTCTTTACTGGGTCTTTAATCAGAAGAAATGATCATTAATTTTGTTATATTATTCCTATTGAATGTGCTTGTAGTCTTTAGGACAAAACGCTTATTGCGTGTACTTCTTTACATATCTTCGTCAAAAATGGTCCGCGACATTCTCTTGTTGGGTTGATGGCCCACGGCAGAGGACTAGTTGGGGACCACTGGTCTAAGCTCTGTTGCTGGTTTATGATGAACCGTTGATAGTGACGTCACATTGGGGACACCAAGTTAGAAAGATTGGTGTGGAAATGCCTCGTACAGCACTACAGTGCCACTCAACACTGTGCTTGTCATCTTCAGAGTCGTGAGAGCGACTGGTAAGATCGTGGTCATAGAAATTCCAACTGAAAAACGAAGCCGTGATAGCTCTCCACTTACATATGTACTTGCGTCTTGCGAACAAAATATAGAAAAAAGTGGCCAGTCTGTTCCTGTTTTACATACGTATATACATTTCAATGCTTGTGCTCAAGGTGTAGGAACTTGATATTCTACCCTTCTGTGCGTTTTTACAGTGTTCAAAACAAAGATGGATATAAGCAACCGTTGCCTGTTTGCTACAACTGTTGTGTGATAGAAGTATTGATTCGGCGGTAGCGACGCTGTTTCCTATTTCATTTTATACTCGAATGTGAGTGTCCTGTCGAGAGATTCCGTTTTGTGCAATCAAATCGCTGCTCCGGTCTAGTCAACCAGGAGCCGGAGACAAGGCTGTACCAGTTACCGGTGCTGTGTAGTAGTAGTAGTAGTAGTATCGCTGTGTAGAATCGCGTACTCATACGATTGCGCCTGCAGGTCGACCCGTCCGGCCCGTTAGCTACACTCCGTAAGCTGCTTCTCAGTGACGAGTCGCTGGCCAGCCTGCAGGAGTGGCTGCAGCAGCACTGGTGGGCGGTGACGCTGCTGCTTCTGGCAATCCTTGTCCTGCTGGTAAGTTGCTTAACTTCTCTACGCCGTGACACTGGGCTGCGGACGGAAATGTTGTTTATATCTTGCTGTCTTGCTTTCTTTCACTAATGCTTAGATTCGTATCGGTGTCTTTTCTGTCGTATGTTCTGCGATTACCTCAAATTATTATGGTGGGTTGCTAAAGACCCATCGTTCATTGCTTGGCTTAAGACAAATTTAACCATTACTCATGCTCTTCGTGCTTGGAGTTTTGTTGACGATTATGTTAGGTGAGAACTGCGCACTGATTCCTATTCGAAGGACTTATTCCAGTCAAATTTTTATCTGTTTTAAAATGCCTCAGAGTAAATTCTGTATAGAGTGATATGTTCATAGGATACCTATAGCCTGTCCTATTCTCATGCCATTTTAGACACGCTTACATTGCCATGCACAGCAAAGAGTCTAGCTGATCAGGTTTCAGATTTTGGTAGTCTCTCACAGTCAGTTTTGCTGTCCTCCCACTAGGGCACTGGTGCCTACGAGATGCCTAAGGAGGAATCTCCGACTCCGCTGTAACCCATCCGCCGGCACGCATGTTATGAACGTTATTGTCTTGGCAGTGCATTCTTCAAATATTCTTCCTTGTTTATTTTTCTTTTACGACTCTGTCAAACCTGGGTGTCACGAAACAGGCTAATGCGGACCTCTGAAGGGTCTGTCATAGGGCCGCTAGTTTTCATCCTACTGGTGGACGGACGATTATTTATGTTGACCAGCGCTCTGCAGTTCGCACACGTGCGATCGGAATGATGATTGCGTCAATAATTCCCACTTGTGTCATTTCGTAGGAAGAAGACGCGCTGGTTCACATAAGTTGTTGATACAGCACACACCTCACTGTACTGTCCAGCTCTTGTAGCTGTGAACCTAACTGATAACCTGGCAGCGCTTACTCAGTGAGATTTTAGGATATTGATATTCTTCCAATTAAAACGACTGAAAAGTTTGGCTGTACGTGCACGAAAAAAAAAACGTTATGTAAGGTATACTATTTTGATAGATATTGTTGGAAAGTTTTACTGAAGTCAGGAAAGAGGCACCAAATTAGAAGAGGAAAGTGATGTGTTATATATAGTAAAAAAACCTATCAGTATGTTTGTTGAGGATTCTCGCGCAATAGGCTTTTGACTTTGTTTGCTCTTTTTCTTTTTTTTTGCCCGGTAATGATAAACCTTGTAATATTATTGAACATAATGACATCCAGGACTTTTGTTTCGTATTCATTTATTTCGTTACTTTTGAGTTCCATTCGCATCTCCAGACGTGCTGAGATATTCATGCGTGTGTGCCGGCGCGCTTGTTGGTGTCCAATGAGGGAGAACAAAATTGGTACGATTTTTCATATCTGTGTGTTTCACTTGTGGCTTGTTCTTGGTACTTCACTGTACACACATACATTCACACGTGGGTCACGCTCAGCACTAGTAGCTCTGTACCATTGGCACTCTGCACCGCACTGTGTGTTTCTGTGTGTGCTGTCACTCTTGCGTTCGTGTACAGCTGTGGTTCCGTGACTGTGTACGTGTGGTGAGATAAGCCAAGCAGTCTCATTATATTCTGCTGCTGACGTATTGTGTGGGTGTTCTGCTGAGGGCCACCTACTGCAAGGTCAGCGTAGGTAATGTCTTCAACTTATGCAAGAAGTTAACCTACTAAATATAATGACTCAAAATGTTAATGCGCTATCATTAATATCAATATGTAATTATACGTTACCAATGTTGATTGTCTATGTTCAACACTGTTTAGCTCCCTATATGCAAACTACAACACTCCTGACGTGTTCACATAGAATAAGGTTCACGAGATTGAGCATGCACTGCAATGGTCGCTGTATCTAGGTACTGTACTGTACACTGCGTGTCCTATGGGTGTGGAGCCTTCACAGTCAGAAGACGACCTATGGTTCCAAGCTCTGTAGCTACTTTATCAAGATGATACACTTTGAAAGCTGAAGCAACCGTGTAATGTATGATGCACTTATTAGTTGTTACTTGTAAACTTCAGTCTGCATTATAAGGAGCATTTCGTGGCTCTGAATACCTTCAGTATGGGAACAGAGACATCTAACTAACTACCATTCGTCGTATTATAATTGTTTGCTATGTCGTCCCTCCCGCCTTTCATGTACTATATACATGGTAAAAATTATGGCGACTGCTGAGATGTGTTGTCCCAGCCTTGCATGGGCTACCGTAAGTCGAATGAACTAATAAAGGTAAAGTCAACTTAGACCGCACCCTCACCTGGGAAACCCACATGCACTGATTTGTGCTGCGGGTAGGCCCATTGGCGGCAGATGAGTAAGTGAAGTTGCAGTCGACCTCGGGTCACCAAGAATTATGGCGCCAATTTGACGGAAGGATCAAATGACCCGAGACCCCCCACCCCCCTCATCTCTGAGGAAGGCAATTCTGCCACGGCGCCGTGCATGCACACACAACTGCCAAGTCAGCACACCAAGATCTACGAAGAGCTCGCTGCCTGGCTGGGATCGAACGTGCGAGCGATACAAGGTGTTAGAGCTGAGAACGGAAGCATGCTGCTACTAATGGCGGTATTTTCCGTGTGAGTGGTTCCCGATTGCGCCGCTGAGCGGTGGTTGTCACTGGTGCATCACAGGTACTCCTGGGGTTGTGACTGCAACACGTCTTTCGTCATCTGCTTAGTTAACCCGTATCCGGTTGCTGGTTTCAATGCATTTCTTGCGGCACCAAGAACCGCTTATTTTTGTTTGCGGTCGCTATATTCACTGGAAAAGATTTTATCAAAGTTGATATATGTCGCCGCTGCATCTAGTCGGGAGAAGGAAGCAATCAAGTATAGTGTGGTGTAGGTATTTTATATTCTGCACCGCGTATCTTCTGAAGCTGGGAGCGCGCTGCTTTTGGCTACATACGGGATATTCTAACTCTGTATTGATCACTCCAGCCCGTCCAGATGCTTTCTGCACTGCATAGGGCAGTTTCTCGGTGTATCAGTTGCTAGTACATAATATTCTGTGGCCATAACTGTTGAGTCTAATTTAAACTGCGCAAAGGTATGTTCTTGTATTTACTAGTGTCTGGTCTGCTACTGTAACAATCGCAAAGAGGTGAATGCAAGCATCTTTACCTGTGGGCTTGAGTGTTTCATCTATGATTCATAGCAACAATGATTTAATCTCATCTATTGTTCGTTCTGCAGATGGCGATTGTTCGGGTGTTTGGCAAGCGTTCGTGGCACCGCATGAAGAGAACGCGACGGTCGTCTCACAGAAGTAAGAGGAAGAAGGTTGTGATGCACAAAAATCCGACTACGTCGGGAGTTAGCCAATATCCCACCCTGAGTCCGTCTGCCTCAGATGCTGCGCTGGACGCCTCTAATTTTGTTGTTCACCCAACTGTCGTGCGCACAAATTTGCCTTTCAAGAGAAGAGTCAATGAGGTCCGCCGCGCCGCTACTAAAGCCAAGAGAGCTGCCAAGAGCACACTAAGCCGTCCTCACAAGAAGGCAGGAGTCCCCAAAAGGAGTGAGCTGCCTAGCAAGCGGACTACGGAGCATGAAGCGAAGAAAGATGAGAAGAGTAGCAATAAGAGGAGCTCTCGCACCAAGAGGAGAGCAGACGTAGCAGCTGCTGGAACCACAGACGGCGCCGGGGCAGGGGGCGCTGTTGACACCGCAGCGATACTCACCAATGGCACCACCACCGTCCACGCCACAACGGCTGCTGCCATTCCTTCCACTTCTGCCAAGCCAAAGCAAAAGGAGAGTCTCTCCAGTAGATTTTCTATTATTAGTTTTAAAACATTTACACGTAAGAGCCTTAGTCCTGATAAATATAAGATTACTATTATTGATAAAAGAAAGCTAAAGAGAGATAAGCGTTCTAAGTCAGTTGGAAAGAAATCTGAGGCACGGACACGAAGTCCAGATAAACAGAAGCGTGACCTTGACGCCAAAGTTGCGCCCGCAGATCTGGCGGACCAAGCACATCGCAACAGGAACCCGGCGAAGAGACCCTCTGACGATGACCGTCGCAAGTCCCGTACCAGAGGAGCACCGAGCTCGCGGAGCCCTAACAAGGCTCGCCGTCAGACGTTGCCCACGACTGACATGAATCAGTATCGGCTCAAGAGATATGAGAAGCACAAAAACTCGCCCGCCGATGGTAATTGGCTGATCCAGAAATTCTTAGCCGATGAAGAAAGAATTGCGAAGCCTATCGCTGAAGGTTCATTTGGAGGTTCTATCACATCTATGAATGCTCTCATCAACGGTAGCTGCAACGGGAGTCCCATCATGCCTCGCATCGGTTACGGCTCATCCCGTGCTCTCCTACCGGAGTCCAAAGTAGCGAGTCCCATGGCCGGCATCGTTAATGAAGCCTTCTTGAGCTCACCACGAGGTGCGCGGACTCACAGCTCTCTCAGAGTGACTAAGTCTGTCAGCCCTGATGATGCTGAGATAGACTTCGCCTCCAACAAATACCGGCGATCAATAAGTATGGAGGCGTACAATCATGCTGCTGTTAGTCCCGATAAAAGAAAGCGGTCGAGAAGAGACGAGGGCGCCAACATTGACAAGAGGCGCCGCTGCAGCAGCCCGGAGAAACCGCCAGAGCGGCCTATTGTTGTTCCTCGCCGCTATGAATTTGGCGATAATTTGCACATGAGCCGGCAATCTGCGTCGCCCTTGTCGTTCCGGACTGGCTCTTCTCACTCATCTGGCTCTACATATTCTCCATCAGGAGAAAGAGTTCCTCGAGAAAAGCTTTCGGTGACTACGGGAACGACAGGCGGCAGTGCGTTGAGCATCATGGAGCCTACGGAAATTCTAGAAACTGCCAGCCTACATTCCAGCGGGAAGTGCATATTGGAGACTGGTAGCTTACACTCCAGCGGGAAGTGCATCTTGGATACAGGCAGTCTCCACTCCAGTCACCGGGCCATGCTGGACACACCGAGCCGCAGCTCGAGCACCAAGGGCTTGCCGGACTCGTCAAGTCTTCACTCGCACAGCAAGGACGCCACGGACGCTGCCAGTGCCGCCTCCTGCAGCAAGGGGCTCACCGACAGCCTCAGCTTACATTCCAGCGGCAAGAGCTTACTCGAGTCCTGCAGTCTACACTCTAGGGACAAGGTCGCATCAGACAATGAAACACCACAAGAAGTCAAACTTACTGAACTTATCAAGAAAAAGGAGACAAAAAACACAGTTTAGTGGATGTGGCGAGTATTGTGATATGTTTACTCTACAACAATCCGCTTTTCCGTCATGTGCAGTTTTTATAGTGTGTTGGATTTGCTGTGCAATCCTGGACTGTGTTCGTGTACCCATTTTGCTATTACCATACAGGACTTCCTTAGCCCTAAGTTTAGCACGAACCACCCAGACATTGCTCTATGGTTGTAAGGCATAGCAGCCCTCAATGCTGTAGCGTTCTGTGTACCACAAGAAATACAGTAGTGTGGAGAGTCGCACCTTAACTGGAGCCCCGCCTCAGGCTCCCCATCGGCAGCTTGTGTCGGTGCTGGCCGGCAGCTCGGCATCTCTCCCTTGCTGTCTTGTTGCTCTTCTGTCCATCATTTTGTGCCAATAATTGCCGCTATTGGTTGCTGTGGTATTTTGATGTTGAGTAATGTAGCTAATCGGGACATGTTCTTTGTCCACCTTTTATATGATGCGACGCGCGCAGTGTCTTATGTCTCACGCAACTGTCCTCCCAATACCCCGAGAAAGAAACAAAGGAATATCTTTTATTTTTCCCAAGTCAAGGTATGTATTACTTTCGTGTACTGTTACTGCTTTAACCCGAGCTACACTCAAGTCCATAAACAAGTTCCCCGTAGAAAAGGAAATCTTGTAGAGTATATATTTCTTAGTATATTTTCGCTTTCGGTAACCTTTCTTACGCGTAAGCTGTGATGCAACCAGTTTATATGAAAATCTTTTAGATGATCTGCGTACTTTGTCTAAATGTTGTTAGTTTATTATGCTGTGCATTGAAACTGTGAATAATTAGCGGAGCAGCTTTTTCGTACCATAACTTCCTCATATAACAAACACATTGGTTCGAAAGTGAAATTTAAATTATGCATGTTGGGCGTACGCACGGGCTGACCTAACGCCGTCTTTTTGTTCGTTCTCATCATCGCCTGACGATGTCTTCCACAACAAGCTATAGTAGACAGTTTTCTCCTTCAAATAGCAACTTAAGAACATTGCGGTCGCTGACGACACCTTATTATTCTGCTGTTCTTGTATGTCACCTCCTCGTCTTGTCAACGTTATGGTCGCTTTTAGCGCGCGTGAGAACTTAACTGTCGTTTTGTGTCCATCCCTGCCTAGCTAGCGAGTCGTCTCTCTATTTTAGAGACTGTTCAACTTTAAAACTCGCGCTTTTTCACTTCACATTGGTCTTTGGTGTGTGCCTTAAGAAGGCAACGTGAACTGTCGAGTCGCTCCTGAAGAACTTCCTTGCGTACCTGATATTTGCGTCATACTGTGGATTATATGCATACTCCATGCCCACCGCCGACATAGCTCTGCATACTTAGTCATACTGAAGCTCCTGACCCATTTCTGCTTCTATTCTCTCTACGTAATTTCATAACTAAGTTGATCCTAGTGAGCTCACAAATGTTTTTAGACAAGAACGGCTTGGGTTGAGTTCGCCATGTGCTCCATTGCCGGCGTACCTCCCTGCCATTCTAGAATATGATCTGTTTCACCCGACTTAAACGATGTTATAATCGCCGGCCCATTGAAATATTACATCCACCTTACAGTGTCTCGTGAAGACGCTTTTACTTGTATTTGAAACTCAGAACATGAGCCCGGGTCCCGTGTTTTTTTACTTAAGTCAAGTAAGATATTGCCAATCATTTGGGAAGGCAGTTCATCTGAGCCTTGCAGCATACGTTTAAGTAGCTGTGGCATTGAGTATGTCAATTTTCATGTTTACTATTAACATAGATATATGCTGCGCACAAGTTATTGATTTGGTTACTGAACAGTGTGTATGTAAGGTGACGGCTACGTTCGTGGAAAAACTCTTGCTAGACTCGAATTTGGGCAGTTTCTGTACCTATTGCGTCTTCGACGCGGTAGCACTGCACGATTCCCATACAACTGGTTCGACCTGAACCTGGCAGAAAAGGTTACCTAGTTCCACATTTTCTCACTTATGAATATCATAACCGTGACTATCATAGCAGATGTTAACCGTCACGGTCATAGTTCATGTAACTTTCTACTATAATAAGGAACAGCACCAGAAACGGAGACGCTCGTTTAGCTCGCTGCCACTGCACATCTGCTGTCGTGCAAGCGGAAAGTTTCCTGCACAGGAGTCGGTGCTGTGCACAGGCCGCGCATTGTTCGTGTAACATGGCGGTGTTTCGCTGCAATACTATATTTTATAAGTGCTGTGCTGCCACATGGCGTCAATCCTGGAACGCATGAAGCCTTTGTTCGCTGAAGGGGCCATTCTCTGATCCTCTGCGCTTGCATCTCAAGTCGTAGCTGCTGCCCGTGCTGGTCCCCCAAAACTAACCGTTTCACGCACGTCTGTAGGTAATTGGCTTCTGTGTTCACAAGAAGTTAATCAATCGGCTGCACCAGAGACTCGGTGCACCGAATGGTTTACAGCAATAGCTTCCTTGTCTCAGAGTCGCGGTCCTAACTGTCTGGTGGGCGCGCAGAACTATTTGACCGACCGCTGCGAAAATTGCCGACGCTTTCACGCTTGTTTTGGGCGGCCTGCGCCCTGTCTCCGTTCCCAGCTGTTCCTTGAGCCGTGACTGAGAGGCCAGCAAACTGCTCGGTGGTGTGGATTAGGTACTGGTATGGACTTATTGCGTTGCTACCAGGTGGCATTATTTTTTAATATATTACTATTTAGGTACTTTACTTTTGTTTGTATTATACGTATTTTTAGTTTATGCAATGGAATGTGTTAGGCTTTCAGTGAGATATTAACATTTGACTCTATGAATTCTATATGTATTCCTTGAATTATATATGTTTAGGTCTTCAAGATACACTCAAAGTTTAACTCGTTACACAATAGTTCCGTTCCTATTGTACAATCACATTTCGTTTCTTTACTCAACATTATCTATGCGATATAAGCGAAAACGATGTATTATTTTGACTAACGCTCTATCAAGTTTAACAATATACCGTGAGTCCAGTAAGTTGTTTCGTATCTTCGACTTTATTTTAACGTAATGGGTGTAGCTAAAAACGACCCGCTAATTTCATGTTCACAACATCAGTGCACAAATCTTGTACGACGGTCACAAAGTGAGTTACGGTTTGCGTGACCGAGCGATGACAGTGCAGGTGAGATCTTCGTATCCTCAGCTTGTCGCACGTATGCTCAGACCCCAGAAACTGTCGGTGTGTTCTAAGTTACAGCGGTTTGCCGGCGCGCACCAGTGCAGCAACATTACGGCTGTTGTCGAATTTAACAATTGTGACTCATTCACATGTCTCATTGTACTAAATCATCCGCAAGTAAAACTTTTCCAATCTGAATTAAGTTAAGTTCAGTTAGTGTAATGAAGGGACGGAATCTATGCAGCGACGGCACTTGTTCACGATGTCGTACATTCTATGAGCTCATAACTTAAGCATGCGTTGAGTTTCTGGACTCTGGCTGCAGAAGCGATGACATGCTGTGTGGTGATGAATTTCTTCTTATACTGCCCCTGTGTTCTTGTTATACCTACTTTTCTAACGTTTTGATGTGAAGCTCTGCGTAATCTATTGTAATACGACATGCAGTTCAGCTCTACCATGTACTCCTGTGATTACGTCTTGTATTTGTGAGTACAAAAGTGCTTTTCAGTAATATTATACCTGTATTTATGAGTAATAAGTAAATTTCAGTCAAAACAGGGAGTCTGATTTCGAGAGTGCTGCTTGAGCCGCTGCTGCCGTCTCTTGTGATGCGTTTTCAACATTTTGTGTTGCGCAGAGGCAGAGCCACGCTGTGCGTCGTATCGGAAGGTAGAGCCGAGCGATGTGCCGGTGCACCTCGCCGTGGCTGAACTAGGATGGGCTTCTTTAACACAACACAGATCACGTGACTGTGTTATCACATGACCAAGCATTGCAACTGACGTCACAGAGTTCTCAGCCCATCAGAGGATGCCACCCTCTTGTTGTAGGGAGCAAGTTACATCTCCAGCTTGGCTGAAAGACTTGTGACATACGGTACGATGCTCACCACATATTGAGAAAGCCACGTGATTGGTGTTGTGGTACAGCATGGCCATAGCGACAGTTCATTTACTACAGATAGTTATGTCAGCTGTAAGCGAACATCCTTTCGCCCACTCTCAGCCAATCAGCGACCGCCGTGACGCCATCTCAGCCAAGCAGTGACCGCCGTCAATTTCAGTCAATTGGCGACTGCCACGTCACTATGCTGGTGTAAACAAATGAGGCCGCAAGCGACGGCTCATTGTACTACAGTATACCAGAAATCCATGCACTTGAGTAGAGGAAAATAATAATCCATAGATTTGATGTATTGTATTGCATCTTTATTTTCAGCGACATAAAAAGATCTGGGAAAATCATCTGAAAATGTTTACCCAAGTTGAAGCGAATGCTTTGCGCGGAATAGAATGATTCACATGAGTTTAAAAAGACAAAACTAAAAGATTCTCGTTCACCAAAAAAATTTGCATTGCAACAGGTTATGAAGTAGAATGCTATACACACATGAAAAGCACAATAAACTGCAACTGAACAATTTAACCAACGTTTATATAATAAACAATCGCGACACACAGTTCACTTCTCGCACACACGACGCCATGTCGGAAATTACCCAAGATGCCTTTGTCTTGGGATTACCCAGGATGCCCCGTTGCAAACGGAGTGACGCTATTGGCTGACACATTTTTGTGTGACGTCACTATACTTCAACTGCAGGCTCTATTGTCTGATATAACTATCTCTAGTAAATAAACTATGGCCTTAGCTCGGCCGTGGGTGCTGCCCACTACGCCTGCGTGCGTTGCCTCATGTGTGAGCCCCGGGGCTGTAGCGTATCACAGCTGCTGGAGCAGCAGCCTCGTGTCGTGCTTCGCCCCACGCTAGAGTTACCCTACCTTACCAAAAAGCAGGGCCACCCCAAAAGCTATAACCGTTAATTTAGCTTCTGTACGGCGGCCCCAAATTTTGTTAGGGTAGCGACAAGCGGCTGTGGTGGCGTGTAGTGTGCCTATAGCGAGTTGTTGGCGGCCCAGTAATACTCTTCTTCACTGTGAGCCTTCATTGTCAGAATATACATGGGCACCACTCACCCAATGGCTGTTCCGAGTGCCTCTTCCTCAGGAAATGCTGCAGCTGGCCGCAGTTCCTGCTGACGAGGTTAGCTTGTAGAGTTAGCTAGGGTCTCTATACTTACCCTCTCTCTGCGCCTTATTTCCAGCCAGTAGTAGCGCACTGGCCGCTTAGAGACCAATAGAACTCTTCTCAGTTAGCGTTAAATTTGAGACCTTCTAGTAGAAATGCAGAGACAAAATCAATGGGAATTTGGCGCGATGGGTCTTAGTATTGCTGCGGTGGTAATCTTCCTAGCTACTATTTATGTTCTGACTCTAGTATTTATTTTGATCAAGAATTGTTTGTCAGTCGAAACGCAATGGTAAATAATCCAACATACATAATTAATATTAACTTGAAAATGCAGCATATTTAAGGCTACAGGACATGTTCAGTAAAATCACCAAATAGCCTTTAATAGCTGCTACTGCTGCCTTGCTGCGGTAATATTTCCCTTGCCTTTAGTTTTGGATAGTAGTGTGATGGGTCCTTTTACAGTGAACTATTTGACGTGAGTGTGCTTATATAGTAATAATCTATAAAACGTTAGGTGTATGAAAGCGTTGCTGCTCTACTAATGGATGCCATTTGTACCAACATTTGAACTTTTGACAATAAAATGTAAAATGATTTTCGTATTATTTACTTAATCTTTTGTATACTCTCGCATGCGCTTGCGTGGTTGGGTTAGACTATGCACTGCAGCAAAGCATGGCGTAGCCTTCAATTTTAGCTTTAGCTGCCATACACTATTTTTTGACGGCATTAGAGCCGGGATCCTTACCCTTTAATTCTAAGCTATAGGGTTAGTGGCACATTAAGTTATGAACACAATAAAACAAACACCGTCTGTGTTTACATATTTATATTTACTCTAAGGATGAGCTTAGTTTATAAATACTAGTGGACCCGTGCGTGAAAAGATTCACGCAATAATCCATATGTTTGCTTAATATAAGCTGGTGCGGAAGGACTCGGAAGGGTCGGGGAGGAGACCTTGGACCTGTGAAGTGGCTCCTCAATTTTGTGGTGGCCTCTGTCCCGTGTCCTTCCTCTTTCACGTGCGTCTTCAATAGCCAGAGGCAGCAGTAAAATTTTGAGTAAAACTGTGCAATAAGCTTGAATGCAACTCCAGTCAGCTTATATGCAATGTGAGCGAACCGTAACAATGATACTGCCTTTCAAGCTCAAATATCCGTTCGATTAAAGTGATACAATTTTGGCCTATGTTTCCTAAGAAGCGGGCACGAAATATGTAAATAAATGCACGAAGAGTTTTATTATATTAGAATATATATATATATATAGGGGAGATCCCTCGTTGGAGGGGATGGATCGATGATCCCTGTTGTCAACTCTGCGGACTGGGCGAACAGTCTGTTCGTCACCTCTTCTCGTGTTCTAGTCACCCCACTCATCTTTTGGTGAGTAGTCACGGGCTGTACCATACCCGCTTGGGGCTGCGCGTTTCCTCGCTTTTCTTCCTCCCTTCAACTTTCTCCCCTCTGCCCAGCAGCCCTCCTGAGCCTCCTCCCCAAGTTGGCATTGGTAGACCCTAACAATGGCCACGAACAACAACACAGGATATTTATATATTTGTGCCAAGGAGTTTATAAAGAAAGAGGTAGCAACAGCTGCGGAGATCTGAAGCCAATTTTTCCGGCATGGCTGAAGTCTTGCTGGCGCGATGATTGGTTGCAGGAACGGCTGGAAGCCTATTATTGATGATGAGAAGGGATGGCTGAGAACCTGTGATTGGTGGGAAGGGAACAGCCACCGAAGTACAAAGAAATTTCCTGGCCAGTACAGCGAAATGTGGCTGTGCTCCCTCCTTCTATCAAACCTCCTCGATCTGGGCCACGTAACACAATGAAGGATTAAGCTGGAAAGAAATTTGAGTGTGGAAGATTTAATGCGATAGTATCTGTGATACGGGTTTATTAATTACTATGGACCGAGCTCGCATGCTCGACCGCTTTTCACGGAGGTATTATAAGAGAAGCAAACATAAGCTCTTTTTCCGCAAGTCTGAGAAAGCGACAAAATGGCTGATGCCAAGTGGCTGTAATGCTGTGCTCAGACGAGCGACATCTTCGCTGATTTCGATCAGACAAAATTATCGGATCGTCAAGCTCGGCACGACATTCCAATGCACACGTAGCGGGAGAAACGTTCTTACCGTTGAAAAGTTCTGGAGCAAAAGTTTTGGAAGTTGCGTTAAAACGACATTTAAGTATTAACTTAAGTTTTATTGCTTGTTTACACGCCTGTTTTTCTTCACCGTGCATAGTACTCAGCAACTGCATGCTTTGTACTATCTCATAGTTTGCACATAAAATTTTGAGATGTATGTTTACTGTGGCTATCATAGTTGTAACCTGGAGACTAATGAATACATTTTATACTTTAAACCTTGCAATTACCATCGCCACCATTTAACGTTGATTTTCAAGAAAAATGGAGGCGTTATATACCACAGTAATGAACAGATAACAGAGAAAAGTGGACCGTAAGTTGCTTTGAATTGCTCGAAAGATACGAAGAAGCTTGACCCCAGACGTATTTCGCTTAACTCGCTCTTCAGGCAACTTTTTCGCCGAGTCTGGTGGAGCATTTGCTGGCGAAATGCTACTCTAGGCAATTTTTGCTTCTCGGCTGTCGAGAGCACTCGGAGACGATTTAGCCTCTACAGAGTAATCGGCATGGAAGTTTTCAAGAAATGATTGGAAGAGCATGGAGAATATTCTCCTAACGCTGGAGTGATGTGCAGCGTGGTTACCTCGCAAAATCCCATCAAAGGTATCCTATTTTTGCCTATTCAATCCTGGAAGCGAACGAATAAATGGTTGAAACCGTAAGCAGGATCATAATTCAGATTTAGCCTTGGAGTCTTTAGTATCTTCTACCGCAGTGCTCTTATCTGTCTATTTCTAGCTCGGTGAGGTCATCAAAGCCAGAAGTGGGTAAACGTTTACTTTTTGTGTGAATGGGATGAACAGCTATGATTCACTCCTCTAATCAGGCCGCGTCTACACGATCCATCTTATCGTCGAAGTTTGTATTCGTGGAACGATTTTGACTGACAAACACACGCGGCGAGCTTTCGAAGTTTGTGACACAGTAAACTTCTTATTTCTGTTTACTATGGTTTGTGATTTTGATGGCCAGCAGTGCTGGAAAACTTCAGCACGAACAAAAAGTTCGACAACTATATTTCGTTCTGTGAATATTTGTATGAGGCTTCATTATATTATTTAGCGAGTAAAGCATCATTTTTTGTTTAAATTAACCCGCATAGCGAATTTTGTTTATGTTCGATTCGAACTTCTGCACAGTGGGAAGCATTTGGCGACTATATGTTGCCAATTACTAATAACTGTAGCATATTCGACTAGTTACATGTTTCTTCTGCTTCATGTTGTTAAGAGCACGATTTATGTTTAAAGGAAGAAACGGATATACACAGTGTGACTTGCAATGGAAATTAATAAATAAAAATGAGAAACTTTTGTTCTATCGTCTGCATCTCCGAATGTGAGGGGATGCCAGTGAGTGAATTTTTAGCCAGTATAAATAAATTTTTACTCGCCAGTCAGCTTCTACAACTATAATAAATATCTCGACGATAAAGTGAGGGTGGAATGTCGATTAATAATTATGGAATGTTGAATTTGCGTATGGTGACTTTGAAGTGTTCGTGGCTACCGTTGGGACAAAAGGCGTCTTTTTGTGGCCACACTCGTGATCATCATCACCGTGATCATGATCATCGTGATCACTGAAAGGCGCATGAACGGTCAATGATTTTATAAACAAACCAGAGATCGTGAGAGACGCCATGTCTATTTTCGAAAAATAAATTTCTATCGCATTTTAACGGAAAATGATGGGAAATTGATTTCTTAGGAACTTTTATTCACTTTGAAGTCATTGCGTAAGTGAACTAGCAGTGTTTAAAACATTTTGAATCTACGCAAGCACAAAATTAACGAAGCTATAATTCTGGACGTCAATATTACAAACAATCATATTGACATTATTCAATTTATCCCTAAATATCAGAAAACAAAACGAACTTGCATTTTAAATTTTGAATTTTTACTTGTCCAGCGGCTGGAATCACTCTTTGATCACGCATGATTAGCCTGCGGAGGAAATCACGCCGTGATCAAGTTTCTCCAATGATCGCTTTAGAATCACGTCAAAAAGCGGTCACAAAAACGCGCGGATCATGCGCAATCAAGCGGAATCATCCGCAAGGTGGCCACAGAAAGACGCCTAAAAAAGGGAAGTGTTTGTGTTTTTGCTTGTCAATTCTTGTGTTTGTGATTGATAAAGTGATGGATCGTGTAGACGCGGATTTATACCGTATTTCTTCTGTGACGTGTTCGTACACGTCAACGGTATTACCGGAGACGACGCTTGACTGCGCCATTTAGGACGTATTCGATTGGGACACAAAGTCAAGTTACTTAGCTTAAATCGAGCGGAAAGTCAATTCAGGCAGTTCTTTTCTCCACTTTGACTAGAGTTTAAGGCCTCAAGCGGAACCGGCCTCGGCCGGTTGATCCTAAGAGCGAAACCAACGCTCATAATCTTAATCCAAAGAGTGAATCGAACGCTCAGAGCGAAGACAACGCTCATAAAGTTAATCCTCGCTAACAAGTAAACGCCCAAGGTATTAACTCACAACCTACTGACAATGACGTAACAAATAGACGCAAACTGACTAACGATAATGTAAATTGTGGAAATGATAAAATGAAACCTGAACTGCTAAATCTTTTGAACTCGTTCCGCGATTTCATTACCTTAAGCGAGGAACCCATCGGTACCACAAATATATGCGCGTTGGGTAGGGTAAGGGTACCATATATCGTCACCTTAAGAACTTCATCTGACGTCCTAATACATTACACAACCACCAGCCACGGTATCTGCATCACAATTGTTGCAGCGGCAGGGTGAAAGACAGATTTAGTATTTTGAATCAACGGGATGTAGGACCTGATTCCAATTTCAAAAGTATAAACGTTTTAATCTCAGCTTCACTCCTAAACCACCTATCGTCACCCTCTGTCCATACAAGGGCGCCGGAACGAACTGAAGGCGACAGGGGCAGGATTGGGTCAGAGGGGCACTTTTGGGGTAAGAGGGGCACTTAAGGGGTATGAAATTCCATGCTACTTTTTTAATGCCGTACCAAAATAGTGCAATGCATTTATTGTTTGAATTTATGCTTTCATTGCATTTTAAAATTAACATATGTACGATCAAGTTTTAATAGTTTAAGTTTCTAGAACATATGTTTTGTTGCCTAACTGGTTGTTGATACAATTTCATACATTCTCTATTGGATTCAAATCTGGTGAGAGGACAGGCCAATCCAAACATGCAACGTGCTGGTTTTCGAGGAATCTCGTGAAAGTGGCCGCAGTGTTGACTAGAGCATTGTTCTGTAATAAACTGGAATTCACCAGCAAATTATCAACATAATGGAGAACAAAATATTTATTCGACATGACCGAACAAGCTTAATCGCCCGTTTGTACAAACCAGAGGCCCAGGATCATAAGCACTCACTGCTCCCCATACCATGTATCATT
>LQNS02278127.1:6539464-6552581 GCA_001587735.2 Parhyale hawaiensis | reverse complement strand
GAGAATGTTGAACCATGTATCGTCAGCCTATTTAATTAATTATATAAATGTAAATAAACGTATCGTATTAAAATTTCATTAACAGCTATCATATACAATCACCTATAAACAATAAAAGTAGCAGATATAAGAATAATGAACTCAGTAAAAGTCCTTATATTGAGTGCGCTCCTTAACTCTTTGGACACACTTTCACCGATGAACAAGGAAGTGAGAGACACATTATTAGAGTTGCAATTGAAAAGAAGTTTGCACGGGAATTAATCAGTTGCAGCGGTTTGCAGTGAAGGGAAATATGGCAAAACTTTTGAATAAATTTCGTTTTGGGCTTTAGATGGCAACATATTCTTATTATTAACAGATTTGTGGGGAGCATGACGATAGGTGGAACGTGACGATGTAAGGAACTCCTCCCCTATGCGAATGTACGCGGATGTGCGTCTGTAGAGCATACCAAAGCATGATGTAGAAGTAATGAGTGCGCTCGTAGATGCAGTGTGCAACTAGAATGCTGTACCTTCGACTACGGGTGTATATATATTCGGTAGAGCAAGGTAGAGTGGCAACAGGAAGCAAAGAGCGTAACGGGAGGACTCACGAGAAATTAGCCCCAAAAAGTGACGTCATCATCGACGAATCTATGGCTGAGCAGCCTAGGAGTTTTTTAACTAATTTAACCAGAAAAATCGTCTTAAATTGAAAATTCATCTCTAGTGGGTAAATAAATTAAGAAAATATACATACTAATTTAGTAATTATTGATAGAAAATTGCAGTGCATGCTGGTGGAAACTTTGACAGCACTAGCGCCGAACTTGTTCCCTTTGGGCAACCTGATTTAACTTCTTTTTCTTTATTGAAGCCTTATCTGCACTTCATATTCAGTTCACAGTGCTCTCCACAGAGCATATTTATTCCTTACCAACAAATATAAGCACCATTATAGCGAATTCTGTACGCGCGAGAAACCACAGTAACAGTTAGCCTATTGCTCGAACTTTCTGTACTTGGCGACAACATTTTAGGATATTTTGCAGCTCAAGTAGCTGGCCAGTCATGAGCGGGAGTTTGAATGAAATAAATCGAAAAAATACGGTGATAGGTTCAAGAAAACAACATACGAAGGCCTGAGGTCCCATACTCAAATACTTTGACTCGTCGATGATGTAAAGTTGCTACGTGCGATCACGGTTAAGTTTCATTTTAGTCCTATTGAGTCCTCCCGTTGCATTTTTTGCTTCCTGCGCCAGGCTGTATCGCATGTCTTTTTAAGATTGAAGAAGACACAGTTAGTGTGTCCCTAATGTGTCTTGTTCTCTTTGATGTGATTTTGTATACGCACGATGGCATCGGTGGTGCTACGGGACTGTAGAAAACTATGTTGCACATTGCAGAAGAGCTTGTTGTCTTCTAGATATTTCATTAGACGGGTGTCCACGATTTTCTCCATGATTTTTCCGGGGCAGCTGGTCAAAGCAATAGGACGGTAGCTACTTGGTTCCGTGGGAGGTTTATCTGGTTTTATGAAAGCTAGTACAGTGGTGAGGCGCCACTGTTCCGGATAATCGCGCGTTGCCCAAATTTTGTTGTGTATTGTCAGGAGGGCTCGAACCGCTGAATCGTGCATGCGTTTCAGCATCTTGTAGTGTATACCATCAGGGCCGGGACTTGTATTTTTGCATTGTGTAAAGGCGTAATAGACTTCCGATGCAGTGATCGGATCGTTGTATGGCACCTCGTCGTCTTCGAGACGGGTAGCAAAGTTCAAGGGGTCTTGTTCGGATCTTCTCTCTCTCGTCTGCAAAGCTCGCGGCTAAGTCGCGTGGCCTCACTAAAAAGTCGAGCCAAGCGGCCGACGACCTGATCAGGTTCCACCATCACCACGCCATTCTCCTTTAAGAAAGGAGGGTCGTGGCGTGGCGTACCGGCCATCTTTTTAACACGTTGCTAAACCTTGCTCATTGTAGTATTAACGTTTAGCGTAGTTATATATATATATATATTCCAAGAGGCCTTTCGGGCCCGGTGCAGGGTAAACTGTGCCTGCGCATGTGCGCGACAATATGTTATTTTACAACGTATTTCCCATTACCGCGTGTCGACTGTGGCCCCTGCACTCCACATATAAAAACTTTCCGTTCGCTAGCAAAGAGGACAATTGACTACCAGCTGGAATGAAAGAAAACAAGTACATTTTGTAGAATTTTTAATTCGGAAATGGATACAAAGATAAATATAGGATGAATAATAACGGTGTACTGTACTTCACAGAAGTAATTGCACGGAATACCACAGTGTAATTTGCGTACATGCGGTGAGGCTCCAATCGAATTGCAACTCTTTCTTATACAACGTGTGACTAAGAAGACGTCCAATAAGTAACTTGATTACAGTACGAACTCAAGTTAGCTTAAGCTCCCTGGCCACTACAAAGATGTTGCAAAAAAGGCAGCGGAAGGGACACATACTGCATCGATAGAAATTTCAAACACATGTGGTCTCACACTGAATCAACACGCATGGGCGCAGTACAGCAAGTCAGGGAAGAAAAGAACAATGCATCATCAGTAGGAGTATTAAAATGGAAGGAAGCAAAGGGGGCTTGAAAGAAAGATGTTCGGATTGCCAAGCTAAGACAACTTATGGGGTCCCTTGGTGGCGGGACTCACCATAACATAGGATTAGACGAACCTAACCCTATGGCCAATCCTATACCTCCTGAGGGGCCCAGCAAACTATACAGTAGAGAGACTCGTGCAGCGGACCAGGAGATTTCCAGCATGCAGGCCACAACGGTTTGGCACAGCACTAGCAGCTGCTGGAGAACGTAAGCAAATGTAGTTCGCACTCATACTCTCATAAGGCATGCCAAATGAGAGTAATGCGGAAGCTGTTAAAATATAGTCGCACTTTTTCTTATATTTAATAACAAATTCTCAGTTTATTTCTCACAATCTCCGTTAAAGAAGGCTACCCGCCACTTTAATTACACAGGTGACTGCACAAAACACTGATGAGATAGTTTCTTCAGAATCGCCATTAACATTAGTGACGAAGTCTTCGACGGACATTAACAGTGTCGAAGCCGCGTCCCGCAGGCTGCAGCACTGACTTCAATTTTGGAAATGGCAGGGCGCGAGGTGTGGCTCCGTATGTAAAACTTGTACTCACTGCCGAAATGATAAAAACGCTGTTAAGGATGAGACTCACGCTGGACAAAGGAACGAGTTTTGTCATCTCCGCATCCAAATCCGTTGCTATCTCCATCTTACC
Organism: Parhyale hawaiensis; assembly: GCA_001587735.2. Lineage (NCBI taxonomy): Eukaryota > Metazoa > Arthropoda > Malacostraca > Amphipoda > Hyalidae > Parhyale > Parhyale hawaiensis. The sequence goes on along the minus strand of LQNS02278127.1, from coordinate 6,549,309 downwards.
TAAGACTAAATAGGCAGCAGTAGGCGGACCAACAGGGCCACTCCCAGAAGGCAGTCGGGACTTACGCCCCGGACATCTATGAGCTTCTGATGTTATGTCAGTATCGTTTAGATGTCTGAGGAAATAAACAAAATACCTCAGCTGAAGAGACAATCTTGCAAGCACGATTTATAGCGGCATATCTGCGGAGCTTGGAGATGTTAAAGTTAGCTGAGCGAAAGAGCAAAGATTGTGGATAAAGTTGGCCTCCGAAGCTTTGGCCGTTAAGAGTTTGTGACTCATGGAGGAGGCGTTCTTAGAAATGGAGGGGGTCTCTTCCAATGTTTGTCAAGACGATTTTTAAAGGCGTTGACTGTCTCCGCACCGTCAACTTTGAAGGGGAGTCTATTCCAGTTGATGTACCAACAGGCATAGAATTTTCAGTAATGATTGCCCCAAGTTTGAAGAGACGTTCAAAACTTAATTGATGACACTTCTTGATCAAACTAAACTTGAGAGCTAACATTTAATTGCCTTGCTTGGTAAACTCACAGCTGTGTTTACGAGGGTTTAACAAAACAATCGTGTATATATATTAGTAGAAGAAAATCGTCCTTTTGACTAGCGTGTGTCACAACCTTTAGAGACTGCACTGCATTTTGGGGCTTGGATATGCTTTCAGTCCATTGTGATGAATGTAACCTCACCTGCGCATACCTCTTTCAAAAGTTCAAACGTGTCCATGAATGTCTCCACGGTATCATAGAAAATGGTTCTGCTTATCACTTCTGTAATGAAAAATATACATTGGATAGCAAAATGATGAGACCAAAATAACGTTCCCTCCCAGTTCTCCGTAACACTGTAAGAGAGGGAGTAACACGCGCAGTTACCAGTATTCCGTTGGATCCATTGTAAACAGGACTTGCATGAGCCTAGCCGTAAAAAAACACGAAGACTTTAAGAAGCATTTGCACAATACCTCATCTGCGAACACGCTGGCAGCCATTACTTTGCAAGAGAGGAAGCATTAAAACTACCATGACTACAATTTGACAGCTGTTGGAATATCCAAGGTGAGAGCGGATTATTGGAAACATCCATCAGCCATCGCCTTTCTAAACTGGCAGCGCTACCGCATGATAGATTCGTTTTGGCTTCGATAAACTTTGTTGAAAAATACAAAGAAACTGAGGGATATAAACACCTTGTCGCGCAAGATTCCAGCTCCACCAAAAGGATTGTTGTACATAGCTTCCTCTCAATCTTTTGAAGAATCACGTCCAGCCCCAGCAAGTGTTGCGTGAAAATTCAACGAAGAGTTATTCATCGGATAATGAACGTGATATTAGGAAGCTGATCATAGAAATCAACGCGGCAAATGTTTTGTTGTAAACTCTGAAATCTTAGAGACAGTTTTTAGTGTCAGAATAAACCGCAACCAGCACTATACCTGAAGACCGGTGTTCAGCGATGATAACTGCACCCTGCGAAACAAAATTAATTACGGCGTGTATCTCCAGGTCGCGTTAGTGGCAAGAGCTAGTCCAGCACCCCCTGCGCGGCCGGATACGAGTGCACCTGCAGCACCCTTGCTCGGCCGTGCAGGCTTGCACCCGAGCGAGTGCGTTCGTGCATACGTGTTTGATTGATCATTCAATGAGTCCGCAGTGCGTCAGTGACTGCGGTTAGGGGAGTATGTGTGTAGCTACACAAATGGTCTCTTGGTTCTATGCCGAGACGAGACAATAGCTCTGGGGAAATACAGTGTCTTTGGACACTAAGCTTGCAGACTATAAAATAGAGAACTAGAGCACAGTGAGAGCGCATTTCTCCACCAAAATTGAATAATATCTGCCTTTTAACAGTATTAACTGTTTCTATAATTTTCTTGATACGTTCACAATTTTTTTAGTTATGCTGCTAGCAAACATGCAGACAACATGCTAAGCACAAAAACGGACCCACCGATCATCACCAACTTATAATCAATTATGTCTTTTAAAATTACTAACGATTCCTTTAATCTCATAAGATTCATCCATAACTTTTTTAGTTATTGGACCAACAAGTATAAAATCAAATACCGAAAAGAACTAACAGATCACAACGAAAATTTAGTCACTGACTCTTCCTCCTATGCCAAACAATCTTGTGAATTTCATGAAACTCAGTCCACAACTTTTTAAGTTACGGCACTTGAAAAAAAAGGACAGACGAAGAGAGGAACGGAATTCCATCAAAACTTGATCATATGCTTCCGTTTAACAACCCCAGTAAATTTGTTAAGGACCCGTTATTACTTCAGCTGTCGTGGTGGCAGACAAACAAACAGTCAGACGTGACATACAAACACGACACAAACATAACCTCCATGGTGGAGGTAATGAAAGAGCTGCTGAATTAGGACGAATTTAAAATTCCTTGCATGCAAACCCATAAATTATTTAGTTAAAGCAGGCAGAAACAAATGAGAAGCAATTAGGAATCAATACAGAAAAGAAAATTAATTAAAAGCCGTTTCCGCTGACTTGTATGAACCTAAACTATGGTTTATCAGCCTGGTGCGTTTTGCCTTATAAGGTCCAGGATGATAGCATTGGCAGAAACTGCATCCTAAGTCGATGACATCCTGACGCAGAGGCCTCTGAATCGCTTATCGACGAGAGTTGCGAAGGCCATTCACGTATAGCCGTGTAATAGCAAGGCAAGTTTTGAGTGGAGAGGCCGTTCAGGGCGGTGATGAGTGGTCCACTCGCCACCGCCTCTGTGTAATGGGGCCTTAATATATTGCTATCGTAAGAGTCGTCACGATAATTAGAGAGCATGCGATTGGTATTTAATTCTACTACGGAAATATAAAATATTATATAGTCAGAGATGGCCAGATGGGCACGTAACTAGTTACTGTAACGGCTTAAGTAACGGGCGTTACTTTTACTAACGAGTAACGGTATCGCCTTTGCAATTTTTGAAACGTAACGAGTAACGGCAACGCCTGGGTAGACTTTATCAAAAGTAACGGAAATTGCTGTTACTCGTGTTCCTCGTTACATTTTCAAAATTTGCAAAAAATAAGAGAGATCAGCTGTCGGCAAAGAGAAAGCTATGTGAAAGGAATGGTATCATGATTTTTAAAAAATACACAAATTTTTTGCAATTAAAGTATGACCATACTTTTCAGATACACATACATTTTAATATAAAGAAAGTTATTTTTTATTCTAAAAATTTGCTTCGGAAGTTTGCCCACAGAGACGCGAATGAAGCGCACGTTTATATTGGTAATTAAGGCTAAAAAACCAATATTCTGCCCGACTCATTTCACCGATAGGAAAATCATTTAAATAGTAGGAAAGGACGAACGTAAAATCATACATTTTACTGAGTTTCTGCACGAGCGTAAAACGGAAGCCACACGTTCCCCAAAATATATTTGGAAGATTTTAGCTATATTTTTTGAGAAAATCTTTCATCAAATTAACGCACCGATCATTCCTGTAGCATCAAGTCTCCAGCAACAGTCTAAATAAAAATTTAATGATACTCTCCTTTTAGTCGGTCATGACTGGAAAATAGAAATATAGATCACAATAAAAATATGTAACACGCTTGTTGCTACAATGCTCTAGCTATGTATACCAATATATTTCATGAATGTAAAAATTTCCATGACTTTCCGCAACAAATTATACTAGCTATTTGATGGAAGAAGATATGGGATTGATTTTAAGACATTTATTGGACTCTACTCGAAGTAAAATATATTATTGGCCTTTTCATAGCCTCAGTACACTAAACTGCTCGAATTTGCAATGAAAAGTAGGTCGCTTATTTTCTTGAACATTTATGCTTAAATTTTTAGTGTTACTACCGTTGACTCACGTATATCAACAATTTGCCACCATCTCTTTCAATTATGTCTCACGAAACAATTCCATGTAGAGCTGGAGCACTCTGAGAGCGCATGCTTCCGCTAAGCAAGGTAATGTCAAAGAAAAATTCATATTGGTATTGACAATAAGATTTTTTATCATCACAAAAATTCGGCTATTTGTGCCTCTTGACTGTAATAACAGTTGCTGTAATTTTCTTAAAGATCCGTCAGTAACTTTTGAGTTATGTTATGACAAATACCAAGACAAACTTTAGTCAAACATACAAACGGACAGAGCGACCATCACCAAAAATTTACTCATTTTGGGCATTTCAACATTTCAGACTATTATTGCAAATTATATGCAAAATCTGTTCAGAACTTTTTGAATTATATTTTTGATCAATATAAAATCAAACTTAGGGACAAACGGAGAAACAGATAACCAATAAAATATGATCATCTACTCACCATAACATATCCGAAAAATCATACAAATGACATAAAATCCCTCCGTACATTTTTCAGTTATATATCCAAGAAAATAAGGCAGGCCAATAAACAAATCAACAAACAGTAGATCACCAAATTTCAATTTAAAAATTATTTCCCGTACCATCTCTAACAATCCAAGTCAATTTCGTAAGGATCCGCCATTAACTTTTTGAGTCACCTTGGTGACGGACAAATAAACAAACTACACAAAAACATAACCTCCTCGGTGGAGGTAATTATTTGTCAACCTGGCTGAATGGTCAGTGGTTACGAAATTGTCATCAATACCAGTATGCCAACGGTTGAAGTTCATGGCAGTTATTACTTCTGCCAAAGAGGTTATGTTTTTTCGAGTTTGTCAACTTATCTGACTGGTTTGTCTGCTTGTTGGTCTATCACTAAATTAAGTTAAAGTTATTGATGGATTTTTGCGAAATTTACAAGGTTTGTTACGCAAGTTAGGAAGAACAGATCTTTAGCCAAGATTCGTTCAACCGTTTGTTTGTTTGTTTATTTGTTGCTTGCCTCTCTTTCGAATGGTGGCGTATCTCTAGAAGTATGAACGGATCTTTATGAAATTCGCAGGAACTGTTAGAAATATGAGAAGACACAAATGGTAAAATTTTGGTGATTATCAGTTGATCCCATGCTGGTCTGACTAACGTTTGTCAGAGCATACCTCAATAAGATACGGACGGATCGTCAAGAAAAATACAGAATCTGTTAATACTGTCATGAAGCGCAATTGACCAAACTTTACTGATGATAAATAAGTCTCAATTGAGTTTTTCGTTTACGCTGCTTTTCTTAGCAGATGTATGCACTCTCAGGGTGCTCTAGTTTAGAATGCAGATTATTAATACACAGCATTGAACAGTTAACTATACTATTTGATGCTGAAACTCGAGGCTAACTAAAATCTTCCCTTTGGCCAATTAATCAGAGAAAGTCAGTTCACATCAGTCATTAATTTACTCAACTAATGGACTGCAACATGACTCTTGATTTTCCTTATTTCAAGACTAACTCAGTTGTATTTGTTGACGAAGCTTCAATGTTATTTCACATGTTTCACTGAGAATTATTATTTTCCATAGCAAATTTAGATGAAATTTCTTCCCCAGCAACTATATTATTCTCTGAGAAGAACAATTGAATGTTTGGTATATGATGTCATTCTTGTTCTTAGGACTCTGAATTTACAGATAAAAAAGAACGAGCTTAGTAAACAAAACAATATGACAGCGATAGTTAGATCAGCTGGGCTGATCAGCATGCTACTGTTTGTTTGTTCAGTTCCACAAGGCTATATAATATCATTTTATATTCCCGCAATAAAATTAAATAACAAACGCAGTCTCTCTAATTATCGTGATGACACAACAGCAAACCATATAACTTTTAGTATTGTATGCTTTTCATCTGCATAAACTCATCGTTTCCATAATGAATGGTCTCTAGAATTGCGGTATCTGGCAGTTTTAAAGAGGGAGGCGCAGGGATTTGCGACAAAGAGAGGAGGTAAGGGCATCCACTACACTATACGTATGCACGAACGCACGCACTCGCTCGGGTGCACGGCCAACGCCACCTATACAATGTTTTCTAGGTGGCCTTGGCACGGCACAGCCACGCGTAGCGTATTATACGTATGCACGAACGCACTCGCTCGGGTGCAGGGGGTGCTGGACTAGCTCTTGCCACTAACGCCTCCGGGTCAGTCTCTAGACAGAGCCCATCGGTCTATCCTGATACAAATTATAGCAATGCAGGAAGCCGAGTCAGGACTCCTACTGGAGACTAGTGACAATCTGCAAATTTTACTCTTCGCATAGTAGCAAATTATTAGTTTATTAGTCATATGCGTCACGCCAAAAAAGTTCATTTACAGCTTCATAAAAAACGTGTCCTAACGTTCTCAGAAGCATGCCAAAGGTGGTAGCATCATTATTTTTTATTCAGTTCATACTTTGATTATAAAACTTAGAATAGCTGATGGACCCCTGCCAATAACCAAGCAGCACCCAAGTTACTCCGCAACTGCGGCCCTGCTTGTCATCACAGTATCACTCAACACCGCAATACCCAAATACATCTCTACAAATACTGGTACAGTAATACTTGTGCAATAATATGGTATGTGCATCATATATTAGCATTATGGTAATGTTCGAGAAACTCTACTGTGCAACACAGTGAAATGCAAATGGTGCCGAATAGAGGAACTGGGATATATCCGTACGACAACGATAAACGAACATCACGTAACTGCTTCACACACCCAAATGGCCACCTACTCCACTTATACAACTGGTGCAATATTGAGGTATAATATACTCTTTACGCTTAATAATATGAACACCTTTATGCAAATCTCTAAATTCGCGTCTACGTATATCGTTAAATTACGCACGCCTAGCAGTTGAAATACTATACAGCAAGAATATAAAAATAAGAATACAACCGCTTTTCTTCCCTTCATTTGCCAGACTATAATCTCAGACGCAGCACAGGTATAAAGTGCCACTGCCAAACTCATAAGGAGACACCAATTCTGCCCTGCAGGGCTTCGCATAGGAACCTACTCGTGCAGCCTCTACGTGCGCTGCGGGTAAGAAAATGACAATGTGCTAATAAACTCGCAAGATATTTAACACAGATGCGGTTATACAGGAGCTTAAAGTTACATGTCTTAGCAGTTGGGAGTTACGTGGCGAGCAGTTGCCCGAAAGCATTTAGCAGCAACTATATATAGGCGCTTCACAATATTACGGTATATGAGAGCCGTCTGCAGGAGCTCCTGTATTCGGCTCATCTAGCCATGCAGCGCACCCTCAGATGCAGCGCTTCGTATTGTCAATGGCTGGCTATACTAGCGTACGGTATAGCAGAACATCTGCTTCTTGCGAAATACTAATTTTCTGACTACATATCCTGAGCCCCTAATACCACAGAAGACATGTTTGTACATTATATTGTTAAAAATCGGTGCACAGAGGTATGATTTAAAAGCGCCGCAATGTCTGGTTGGTTACTCATTTATCTAGCTTAGTAGGTAGTAGAAGCACGGCACAAATTTATACAAGTTTGTCTTGTTGTATTTTTGGACTTAAAAATATATACTCGCCAAATAAATAATAACATAGTGTTTCGGCATAATTGATGATATTGTGCTCCTTATGCAGTTAATTTCACTAGTGATATAAGTAATTAGAGACAGTTTACTATTTTTCTTCACCACGACAGCTCATAAAGCGGTTCCAAGAGAGAGCGGTAGTAGCACTGCCACGAGGTGGTAAAATAAATACAATAAGGAAAGAAACAGGCGCGTATTTGAGATGCAAAAAGTCATTTAGAAACCATGGGGATCGGAGGACACAACCCTACTAACATTTCAAAGTCACGGGTTTAACGGATATGGGTCCAGCTTCCAAAGGAGCGCGTTGCACTGATCATGCAATTGTTGGTTCTCGCTGATCAACGCATACGCACAAAAGACACTTTATATCAACTTCAAAAGCCATAATTACGAAATGATTTATGTCCATAGAAAATGGATCTNGGGGGCACTAACAACAGGAGTGATTCCTAGGACAACTATGAGAGCAGGAGCTTATTATTGTCTAACAGTTATGCGCAGGAAGCAAAGAATGCAACGGGAGGACTCAATAGGACTGAAATAGCTGTGACCGCAGGTAACAAATTTACATCACATCGACGAGTCGAAGTGTTTCAGGTGTGGGGCCTCAGACCTTTGTATATGGTTTTCTTGAACATATCATCGTATTTTCTCGATTTATTTCATTCTGTCTCCCGCTCAAGACTGGCCAGCTACTTGAGCTGCAAAATATCGAAAAATGTCGCCAAGTACAGAAAGTTCGAGCAATGACTAACCGTACTTCTGTTTCTCTCGCGTACAGAATTGGCTATAATGGTGCTTATATATGATGGCAAGGAATAGATATATTCTGTGAAGAGTACTGTGAAGTGAATAATAAGTGTAAATAAGGTTTCAATGAAGAAAAATAAGTTAAATTGAGTCGCCGAAAGGGAACAAATTCGGCGCTAGTGTTATGGAAGTTTCTACCAACATGCACTGCAATTTTCTATAGTTCATTGTTAAATTAGTATATATTATCATCATTTATTTATGCGCTAGAGATAAATTTTGCAATTTAAGACGATTTTTCTGGTGAAATTAGTTAAAATACTCCTAGACTGCTGATGACGTCACTTTTTGGTGCTAATTTTTCGTGAGTCCTCCCGTTACGCTCTTTGCTTCCTGGTTATGCGGGTGTCGTGTCCTGCACACGGTAGTTTTCTGAGGAAATAAACGCATTACATTCTTGACTAGTTTAATAACGCGGCAACAGCATTACCTACTTTCTACTCCATTCGACGTAAAACAAGGGAGTAGATAAATATTTTTAGCCGTGTTGTTGGTCTAGCCACAGCTAGCACAAATGTGATCCCTGTAGTGAAACTCTGTCTTATCAATCATAGTCTATACTCCGCTGCAGTGCACACCGAACGGGAGTCGGGATACAAACTTGTGACAAACAAGCATCGTCGGAGTAGAGATTATTTTGCATGTACTAAATGACAAAGAGCAACTACTGAAAAACGCGAACACTAGCGTTCACACTAAACAAAGGAAGTGAAAGAACGAAAGAGAGGGCTAGAGGGATGCCTAGGCGCGCTCGAAACTTAGACTGGCGTCATTCATCAACAAGTGGATCCTCAGATGTACAGCGCAGTCTGAAGAGGGAAGCAGCGAGCCTTAGTGAAGTTGAGTGTAGCTATGCGCATTGCACAGTCTGCCTTCTCCGCCAGCGGCAGAGTTTGACCTCCCACCCATGCAAATGCATCATCCAATGGGTCAGTAGAAACCTTAAAGGAGTCCTTACTAAATGCCAGCCACCTTTGCACTTCAGCCTAAATATCAAGTCATGCGACCACGGTAGCACGCTTAACTAAAGCTTGGAGCCTTCCTAAGGTATGCCTTAGGTTCAACTGCCTGGAATAGACTGAGGCTTACAGAAGATGACGGTAGATTGCAAAAGGGTCTAAACTAACATTAATAATAGCTATAGTCACTGAAAATGACTAGGGGCACGACCAATCTTTCACTGAGTACTATTTGTATCCCAATCGCTGATCATACAAGGCAATCTGAAAGTATTACAGTGTAGAATTAGATAATAATTCAGGAACCATTACACTGGTATTTAAAAGCGAAGCACATATGCTTGAGTAGATGTATTAAATACGTATAACTTTACAAACTGAATCAGTTACAAGCGCAGGGAGTTATAACTAGTAATATGTATGTGTCGGTAACTGACTTAATTAACTGATGCCAAGCAATCGAAGTTGCTGCGTGCGAAGAGTAGTAGTAGTAGTAGAAGTTTTTACTAGCGCTTCAGTGGCACACTGCCTATATCGCGCCGAACTATTCCTGTGTTTAACCACAGGCTCGTGCGCCAACTAGGGC
>LQNS02278127.1:6490093-6506905 GCA_001587735.2 Parhyale hawaiensis | reverse complement strand
AAGGACGAATTTTGACCGGTTTTCCAATGTCAAACGTAATTATATCCCTAGTGTATGGGTCTTTCTCCTTTCTCAAATCCTGAAGTTAAGCATGCTTGCACGTGAGTGTAGCCGCGCCTTGTATAACCTCTGGCTGTCAGTAGCTCTCAAACACCACCAGAACTGTCGACCAGCTGGGAGTTATGAGCATGACCTCTAGTTAGTCTTTGGTTCTTTTCTTAGCTACTGGACGAACTTCAAACAATCTTCCAATTTTCAAAAACTTCCAAGTAGCAAATCTCATTTTGCGAGTGTAAACTCAAAGATTCAGGTCCAGTCTAAATTCCCCTGTGGTTTCCAGGGGGAAAAGCGAATTAGAAAATCTCCCAAACCTTTCAAGTGTTTCGGGGAAGTTCGGAATTTAATTCGAACTGAAATTAAATTACCGTCTTTTTCAGACTATACGTCATAGAAGATTTCCAATTATAGACGAAATCAACCAGTATAAGTGCTATCAGTATCTGACAGTGTTGGGAACCAGTCCAAATGAAGGACTACGTGTAAACTTCAAAACTCCAAAGGCAAAACCTGAGTCCCGACCAGGGTTTAGGTTGAGTGTAGCTCAGGGCGTTCATTCTGAAGCTAATTGCCAACAGGGCCATTCATACTGATGCTAAGTGTCAGCAGAACTTTCCGTTCTGAAGCTAAGTCTTCACCTGACACTTTAATACTTCTTAAAAGTATTTATGCGAGGGTACCGCCTTGTAGAACGACTAACTTCCTTTGACCAAAAGGTAAAATTGGCGATCGCCCTCATTAAACGAACCGCTTTATTCAACTGAGAGGAACTCCGTCTGATCGTTAAAGGACAACGAGGAGTTGTTCCTGAGGGAAATTTTTAGTTTTTACGATCTTTCGCTTTATGCTCCACACGCCCGCGTAGACGTCTAGTGCCTCGGCTCGAGCAGCTAAGTTTACGTCCGATCTTATTTTCGTGGAAGAAAGCATTTCCATTCCGTCTTTTACACTGCTTAGAGTGTAATTTCCCTGAGCTATATCTGAAGTTGTTTGTTTTCCGAGGCTGACTCCTTCTTGAGGGTAACCTCGTCTAGAATGTAGCCGGTCTTTTCTGTGGTTATATCATACCAACTGTCCAACGTACCATTCTCTAAGCCATGGTGACGTCGTGTGCCAGCTGAATTTAAGTTTGCCCCTATAACCTCAATGTGGGAGCAAGTGGAGTTGCGTCATTTTCGTCAACGTGTTGCTCGTCATAATAGCGGAGAATAAGTCAAACGAGCTCTGTAAAGAGCTTTCCTTCAAGCAAAATAGTGCGGTTTGCACCCAAAAGGCCTGATCCAAAGCCGCTAAAGCAGTTTGTCTAACGACCAGTAAGTCTAAAGACAAAGCATTCCACTGGGTCTGCCCTCCATCTTTCGAGGCTTGACTGATCTTCAGGCAGGGGCGTTGGGTTTGGCCTGCTGAAATGAGTCTGATCGATCTGATCGCAAACGGATATCGCAGTCCTTGCTAGAATCCAGGGTCGATATCGACCGATCCTCATATGATTCTGACTTGATTATTTGCATCAGAATCCTCACTGATATAAATCCCTTACTCTGAATCTGATTCATCATTAGATTTGATTCATTACTCGGTGTGTTGTTGGTTTCCTCGGAGTGTTGCCTTACATATAAAAGCTGCACCTTCAGCTTTGAAGTCCTAAAATTGAAATAACCACTAGGCAGGTCATGACCAGTTCTAGGTTTAATTTTTTGTAGATATGGGCAACTAGAAGGGAAAGTAAAATTGAGCAGGTCTTATTAAAGAACCTTAGCATTATATATATATATATATATACTGATAATCCAGACGTCAGGACGAATCACTGCCGCTGTATGGGCTCCGATCGTACCCGCGGCTAGATTATGAATCTCTGCAGTCTACTACACAATAGGGATGTGCCGAATAGTGAATTTTGCCGAAGCCGAATATTCGGTCGAATAGTGATTGCCGAAACCGAATATTCGGCCGAATAATAAGTTTCGGCACGAGTCAAAAACGAAAAACTTTAACGCGACTGGAGTAATAGGGTGCCACTTATTTGAGGGTGTTTGTTTTTTAGATTAGAATTTTTCGATTGGGACGGGTGCGTGTCTGGATTCATTAGAAATAGGTACATCGCATGTAAAATAGTTTCGAAACAAACTAAGAATTAGGATTGCCCCAAGCATATCAAAGTTCTCATTTTAGCCTGAAATCAGAAACTTTATTAAGCTTGATTCTGCTTCCCAGGAACACGTTTGTTACGAGTTTTCCTTGCGCCAACTATGTAAATACATTCTCTGAGTTCTGAAAATGCGCATTGGCTCCGTCAACAAGAAATAAATGGCGCCCGATCTTTTTGAGGCCATGGACCGCAGAATCATAGATACGGTAGAGTATTGCCTACACAATGCAGGCGCTGCAGTACTTTTTATCTTCACTTCACGGACAAGAAGCCGATTATATTATTACCATAGCTATTACATATAGTGGGACACAGTGCCTAGCGCGATGGCCATAGCCGATTATACGATGGCGATGGTGTGAAGACGATCGATATCGGTCAAACTACGATTGTACGATGGATCATCGCAACAAATCCATCGGCAATGGCGATCAAACGATGGTCCGATGGAATTGTATCAACCAGTCGGTGATGGCCATTTTTTCAAGTGGCGATAGTATTAAGAGGAAGCACTAGTCAAATGAAATGGCTGAACAACCCATCGGCGATGGCATACGATGGGCATCGTCATCGGTTTTACTTCCGATGCCGATGAAATAAGGCTAAAACTACAGAAAAACAGCATTACGAGTTTGAAACCTTTATATTTTAGCAACATGAAAACAAAGAGGGTCATAAGAGATGCTGTGGTTCAAGATCCTTGTATTTATCACCCGGGAAACAAAATAGGAGGAGTGATAATGTTTTTGTTAACGATATAAGTAGGGTATACATACTTGTATACATATACCTCCAAATATATATGTCTGTCTACCCAAAAACAGGTAGAAGAAGTTGAGCATTCTTCATAATTTGATCTAGGGAATTTGATGAGTTGACCTAGATGTGATCCATGCCAAAAACTAGTCGTAGCTGGCCATAAAAATGAAGGCGTTGGATTTGCCTCCACCGCAGAAGATTGTCTTGCGCCACGAGGCGCTCTATATTTCTAATGTAATAATAGTGAATAGTTTAAGCTTCAGTTTCCACTACAACGACGATCTAACAGAGGAAGAAACAAAAGACACGCGGGTGATTGTCTTACGCCACGAGGCGTTCTAGTTTTAAAATGTGTTTATGCGATGGTACATCGCCAATAATTGCTACTCCCTACGATGGCCATCAGCGATGGTTATTTCATCGTAGGTCATCGCCGATGAAAACGGCCGATTTTGGGTTCCGATGGCGAAGGGACGATTGTATTGCATTCTCCATCATACCATCGATTTTGCCACCGTAACATCTTACCATAATCTCCGATGCCAAGCTCTGATGGGACAGCTGCTGATGCCCGTGCTTGCGGCACTTCTCTCCTCAAAATTTCACCCGCAATCACGTTGACGGCCGCCACATAGCGCTTGCCTTTTTCGACAACGTGAGCGGAGTTTAGTGTGAGACTAAAGGTAAGTGCTATAGAGCGGCCGCCGACGCGAAAATGAGCGGAATTTAGGGGAGAGACGGGCGCCAGCATGGACATCAGCAGCTGTCGCATTATATGTAATAAGAGCATAAGCAACAGCTGAGACAGTGACCGCAGTCAAGAAATACTGAGAGCGGTTTCACATCTTACACAAAAGCACCTGCTTTCAAAGGACAAAGTCCTCCAAATGTGCCACAGTTGGCAGATCGTGAATAAAAGTGGAAGCGTCGCACTTTGACCAAACTTAAAAATGAGTCAGAGTTTCTCTCGTTTCTCAATCACATTATTGATATTCTAGGCGACATCGATCTTCACAATCAAAGGGGAAAGGGAATTTCTAATGAGACAAACTACTGAGATGCCGTGCAGCCACATTTCCTCCACACAAGACGTGACGCTACACACCCAAGAGGAGCACGAGGAGAAAAGCGAGAACGAGCCGCCGTCGCGACATCATCGAGCATAAGAAAACGGCATATCTTTCCAATACCCAGCTACGGCAATTGAGAGTCATCCACAGCTCCTTTAACGTTAAAGCGATGCCGCGCATAGAAAAATATGATCAGCCGTAATTTCACAACTGAGAGGGTTTGGTCAAAACGTGCGACAAATAAACAGAGATTCGTCCCGTCAGGACCAAACGAAGTTTCGAGCTATAGCTGCGTAACGACTCACCGCCCAGTGCGACTTCATCGATCAAGCGAAACCTAACGTTTTTCAAAATGGAACCATCTGTTTCATCTGAAATACGCCCGCGAAGACCTGCTGGTCAAATTCAGCCCCATTCTGGAGGTCAACTTCAACACTGTCCAAACAAAGGGATTGCCTGATACGTTCATCCAAGACCATTCCATCACTCACGCAAGGTGGTAAAGTCAACTACGAGGTCAAACTGATTTTATTCCAGAAGAAATTTTGGATTGTCGTCAACGAATGTGACAAAAAACGAGTTGTTCATTATCTGTGCCAAATCCATCTGTCTGAGGGCATGGTGCGAAGTACTGCCCTCGGCAAAAGACTCATCCGCGGACGTCGCTAACCTCCAGGTCCGCTAATATTTGCCGGACTCAGCAATGGCTAAAGTTATGGTTGCTGTCTTCGCTTGGCTCCTATAATACTGAGTTAGCGCCTCGTGACCTTGATCATTTAAAAAGAAGAAATGAATAAAGCTATAGAGGAAGCGGATGGATCGAATTATGTACCACGGCGTATCAATATGGCGTTTACACACATCCACATCGTCAGTCACCAGCAAGAGACACCGGTCAAGTTGACAATGATTATTGATTATATCCATCAAAAGAGCTTTTTTTAATGTTATGGGCATCAGTATCGCCTTACTACTCGAGGATCCGGAGAAGTGGACACTGGACAACTGACCCACCTATTCAATATAATTTTGTGTGCAGAGTCCTGGCACATCAAGTAGGTAATGACTTCGCGAAGCGTGGGATGGCGTTGAAGCCCTCTTCCAACTTGCTTCCTTCAGCCTTTTCCTTCCAAACAGTGAAACCAGAGGCAGTCCCACTTACAAGTGGTTATAATGCATGGCTGTGGTTTTCCAACCACCCGCAAGTGCTTTTTTCCTCTACGATGTACGGAACAATGTGCGGGAAACGAGGGTCCATTACCGTATACTCGCATCCTTGAAGGGACTATTGCTCTAGTTGAGGGGCTGAAGAGTTGCACCATATGAAGTCTGCTTCTGAATACGAAGGCAAGTGTTTTAAAACAAATTTATGCGTTTAAGACAACTTGAAGTGATATTTTTTTTTTCACAAGAGACGTAGAACAGGATGTTCTCAAATGTTTCTTTTTACGATCCCACGCAACTTTGACCTCCTTCAGGCAGTTCTAAAAATTGTTTTAGTTCGAAAATATTTTGCACCAGTTGTTTTTAGAAAGGATCCAGAAACACGCCCGTCCCAGTTCAAATTCAAAATTCTACAAGACATTCAAATGATTCAACACGATCATCATCAGGGCTGGAGAGTCGGAACTCTAAGCGTGTTAACGTCCGTCTATGAGGGTCTGTATTGCTTCTTGATAAACTCTCGCGTAATATGCATAACGCTTTTTTTGCCTTCATGGAAGTAATACCATATTATACTTTCTATTAAATGCTAATGATTTTTGTATTTTAAAAATTAAGCGGAATTTTCCGTCGGCAATATTACGTTTTTCAGTTCTAACAATCACAAATCACAATAAATAAAGACGTTTCAAAAGAAATATAGAATCGGAATAAATAGTGAATACAATATCAATATTTGAACATCTGAAAAGGAATAGAAATTATAATTAATCAGATAAACACGCACAGCGGGAGAATCAGCGAAGCTTGCTCAACAGTCAACACTGAACGAGTGTAAATAATTAAATAAACATTGCCGAAAAAAATTAGTCGGCAAAATTTGAACTTATATTCGGCCGGAACCGAATATTCGGCATTTTGCCGAATATTCGGCACTGCCGAAGCCGAATAATCGTAACATCCCTACTACACAAGTCCCTTATCAAAAATTTTCACCTTCCTGATCTGTAATATTAGAAAGGATCTTTTGCTTCTTGTAAAAGTCTTCAGGCTCGGGCTGTTCGAGCCGTTTGCAGAGTATTAGCAAAATTATCGCCGTCTTCCGTCAAGGGGAAGTATCTCCTACTTGAGTATCACTGCGTTTGACTGCTCTTACCGTAAGAGAAAATTCCTTCTATCTCCTCAAGGAGTGGCAAGGGAGATCAAAAAGGACCCATTGATTTAGTCAAAGGCAAATTATTGTCCTTTTGACTATCTTGGCTCCACTATGAGATCAAGGGCCTCACTCCTTATCTAAAGTCTTGTAAATCGCTAAAGAGAAAACAGGCGAAGTAAATGTAAAACCTCTTACTGCCACGAGATTATATGAGCTCAGACCTGTTCTGGGGCTTTCTGATCATTTCGTGTAATTCTTGTTCTAGCGTTCATTTATACCTCTTACTCCTTGCTGATATAGGAGTAATAAGTCCTAGCTTGTCTGTAGAACAGTCGCCAGAAAGAGACTAACCTGCTCCCTGGGTCTACCTTTGGGCCGTAAAACTTATCAGCCGCTTCGGTATAAGACGTACCGAGAGAAGGTCTTAACCTGGAGTCGTGTGACTAGAGGGTTACATCAGTACTTTCCAGTTTGCTACGGTTCTGTAAGGCGAAGCTGCAAGTAACTGCGGATCTCCGTCTCGACTGACTTATGACGGAAAAACTTCCTTTTGATTATCTGCACAAGCCTGGTGGTGAGTCAACTCCGTGTATAGGTCGACGAACCAAGGAGGACTACGGGTCTTTAGGCCTCTCGGGAGCTTCGTTCTCGAGGGTTAAGAGCCAAAACTGGAGTAATTTTCCTTGACTGCAAAACTTTTTCCCCGATTACTTTGCGAGAGCCCTTGGTCTCGTTGAGTTCTCAGTAACCTTGTACCATAAGAAAGAGCATACTTGGGCCTCCGCCTTGTCCTTGGGATTTTACCCTATGTGCCTTAAGGGTTAATACCCTGGACCTCTGTAAGTAGGCTAGCAGCATTAGTCGTAGTGTGGCCAGCAGAGGTAGATAATCCGAATTATTACCTCGTACTGTCTCAGGTAAATCTCTATTACGAGGGAACCCTGGCTTCCTAGGTTATCATATGATCTCGACCGGGGAGATTGTAACCTCTTATCTATCCCGTCGAATTTAAATATCGTCTTGGTGGGTTATCCGGGTGAACCAGTCCATTACCGGAGATTCGCTGCTAGCGTAATTCTGGGGTGTGTCGCAATCACGCCAAATCGGCGCTACTATAACCTGATGACAGGTTACTGTAACCCGACCGAACAGAGGTAGAGAGAAAACCATATAGCCCTAGAAGGCCTTGGATAGTATTTAATATACTATTCTGCCGTAGGAAGCACCTTTCGTCCAGATGTTCAGTCCGTAGTCAGGACAGCGTCCTTTGGATGAACGGAATTCTAAGCTTTTGACCAACGGGTTCTTCTCACGTGAGACGAGCGAGGGTCTCTTTGCACCCAAAGTTCTGCGCCTTTGCGAGAGTTTCCTCAGCTCTTCTATAGCGTGTGCCGTCCCGAAGGATGGGAGACATGCCTGCCTGGCAACCTTAGCCAGATTTAATAAAAGCCATAAATGATAGTGATTATTCAGTAACTGAATATAGAGACGGTTTGCGGATTCTTTCTTAGTCTATTCTGGTGTATTAGCTGGCTAACTTCTTCATATGCAGGTCTCCCCCTACTGAGCTTTGAGGTAATTTACGGGACACTCTTCACGATCGTATCGTAATTTCGTCCCCTCCGATTTAGAAACGTCGATAGGTCTGCGCTAGAGGCCATAGATTGTTTATTAGCAATGTGTCTAAGCCTCTTGCCTGCATTCCTCAAACCGGGCCATTCCAACGAAATAGGCCTAGTCCGGACCGGAAAGTTCCTGCTGGAGAGGCAAATATAGCTCCAAGGCCCAACTTCTTATTCTCCAGCCGGCACCCGTTTAACTGGGGTCGGTTCCTTCTGTCAGGAGTAACCTCGCACCCGACGAACTTCCCCTCTGGTATTCATCGACAGCGGCTTCGTTCCCGCCGGTCTATTCGAGCTGCTCACTTCGATATTCCTTCTGGTATTCTTCGAAAGTGACAAAGCTACCCGTCGGAATTTTCGGATACTGGAAGACAGCATAAGCTAAAATACCGCTGGTCCTCTTCGACCTGCTCACTTCGGTATTCCCGTCTGGTACTCCTCGAAAGTGGCGTAGCATAAGTCGGCAGTCCTTGATACTCGAGAACAGCCGGTACTCTCGAACGGCTCGTTTCGGTATTCCCATCTGGTACTGATCGAAAAATGGCGTATCTTACTACGGCCTTCCCTGATACTGGCGAACAGAGCAAACTCAGAGGCACAAGGCCTGTCCAGCAGCCGGTACTTTTCGAACAGCTCACTTCGGTATTCCCGTCTGGTACTCGTCGAAAATGGCGTATCATACGTTGGCGTTCCCCGATACTGAAGGACAGAGATAGCTCCAATGGACAACGTCTGTCCAACAGCCGGTGCTCTTCGAACGGCTCACTTCGGAATTCAGGTTTGGTTCTCGTCGAAAGTGGCGAAGCTAAACGTCGGTATTCCCAGGACTGAGGACAGCGTTCGCGGACATAACGTCTGTCAACAGCCGGTACTCTTCGAACAGCTTATTTCGGTATTCCCATCTAGTACTCGTCGGAAATGGCGTAGCATACGTCAGCATTCCCAGATACTGGAGGACAGAAAGGGCTCCGTGGCATAACGCCTGTCCAACAGCAGGTACTCTTCGAACCGCTCAGGTCGGAATTCCCATCTGGTACTCGTCGAAAGTGGCGAAGCTAAAAGTCGGAATAACCAGGACTGAGGACAGCGTTCGCGGACATAACGTCTGTCAATAGCCGGTACTCTTCGAACAGCTCATTTCGGTATTTCCATCTGGTACTCATCGAAAATGGCGTAGCATACGTCAGCATTCCCAGATACTGGAGGACAGAGAGGGCTCTGTGACATAACGCCTGTCCAACAGCAGGTACTCTTCGAACCGCTCAGGTCGGAATTCCCATCTGGTACTCATCGAAAGTGGCGAAACTACACGTCGGTATTCCCCAGACTGAGGACATCGTTCGCGGACATAACGCCTGTCAACAGCCGGTACAGTACACTTCGACTATAGCTCACGTCGGTATTCCCAGGGACTGGAGGGTTTTGGGGCGTGACTCACCCTTGAGACATAAGTCTCAACCTCCAGCCGGTACTCATCGAACGTGGCCCTAGCATATCCCGATGAAAATTAAGAATCCAGATCATTGCTGCAGGAGTTCAAGATTTGAACTGCTGGGCCTAGGGCCTCGGCTCACTGGATTACATAACTTACATCTTTAAGGATATGCGTGTCGACAAAACGCTCACTTCGGTCTTGCACTCATCGATAGTGGCGTGGCTCGTGTGTTTCAAACGAGCTCGCTTATCTTGATGAAAAATTTTTAATGCCCAGATCATTACTGCAGGAGATCAACGAACTGCTGGGCCAAGGGCCGCGGCTCACTGGACATCAAAATTTTTTATCTTTAAGGTCTCCCAGGATAAGCGTGTCGATACAAAAACCTAAAACTGATTAGGCTCAGCCCAGAGGTCTAACCCACAATCTTGATGAAAGTTGAAAGTCTGGATCATTGCTGCAGGAGTTCAAGGAACTGCTGGGCCTAGGGCCGCGGCTCACCAGACTGTGAAACTTTCATCATATTGCNCAAGTATCAGAAGTATCACCCATCACTGAGACTAAGTCCATAAAGGACTCAACACTGCACTGTTGTCAAGTTTCTAAGGCACAAGAGGAGAGGAGCTGGAGCTAGAGATGTTGATCGCACCGCGAGTCGTAGAGGAATGAGGTTCAGGGGGACGGGTGCCTACCTATATAGCCACGGACGGAAGGGGGAGGAGAGAGGGGGCAGAAAAAAAGAAGAAAAAAAATTCTGAGATGTGCTAACTCTATCACCTGCAAAAGAAACAGATTTTTAGAATACTTATACTAACAGTCTAACATGCACAGGTAAAGGGTTAGTATGATACGATACAGTACTACAGTCTATACTAAGATACTACACTAAGTACAGAACAACTACTAACAAGATAGCTTTTATACTGACCCAAGAGCATACCTTGGAATTTTGGCTAAGTCAAAAAAAAAAAAGCGGCACGAGTAGCTACTTACCTGTCAATTAACAATAGTGTGACGACTAAAACAGTCCTCCCGACGTGGAGAAACCCGCGATGACGCGAGTCATGGTGCTATCCGACAGATGCACTCTGCCGGAAGCGAGCCACTGCAAAAAATCAGTACCTTACATACAGATTCCGACACACAGCACATGAGCCTGGACATATATTTATGTAACGATTTTTGTCAAGTTGTTGCTTTTGCATTAAATATTTCGGTCAACCGTTATTCACAGATACCACATTTACTGTACGCCAACATGATAGTTTTTCTCTTACACATTCAAATTTTACTCAAGATGAGAGACAACATTCTGACACTTGAAGGAGTACCTTATAGCATTGGCTTTTTCCTGTATGAGTACAGAGAGGTTTTCCTACCTCAAGATGAGATTTGACACATCCTAATTACGTTATCAAGATGTAGCGTTGGTATTATTCATACAACGATATGTACCCGAAAATAGAAGTTGGGTTATGGAAAGAGTGTACTTAATGTTGTTATACGATACCTTTATATGTATGCCCCCATAATCGTTCTGTGTGTGTATAATCAGAGTTTTGGATCTGAGTAATACTCATATATGAACTGCCGACGGTTAACGTACAGACAAGTTACTTACGAAGGATGGACGGTTTTGAATACTGTAAACGATTTACCTGAAAAATCCCCTGCTATACTATTTACATTTATGATTCAGTCAAACTCATGTCTATGCCCAAGGCAATACGGACTAATTATTAAGTACAATACGTTAACTGAGGTACTTTTATTATGCGACCGGTAAGTGCCTAGATAAAACAATGATTTCACATTCACACTCGTACAACAGTTTACATGTAATGATCATTTACATGTAGATTTTCAGGGCGTATTCACGTAACCCAGATATCATTTACGGTGACTGAAGAGTTGTCTACCGAAGTAATTCATGTCATTCTTTACAATAGAAAATTGTGACAACTAGTTGGTACCGAATATTTGTATGAATGTACGTTATTATAATTCCATTATTTCAGTCCGATATTACATATCGATTCTGCCGTTTACATAAGAGTTTTGAGAAGGTAACAGATATGGCTATAAATGTCTTCAATTTCATTATTTCCGATGTAATATCTGAATTGATTAAGCAGATTGTATTCAAGCGTATAACTGTTTAAGACTGATCAGGTAATTGAATTGTATATTATTACATTACTACCGATGTATGGTTATGATATGGGTGTATATGACTTGGACACATGTCATATAAAGAATTATGCGATCACGTATTAGTGAGACTTAGCACTCGGAAAATGGTAAGAATTATCTTCGTAAATTTCTAAATTTCCTGAAGGTGCGTTAGAAGCCAAAATGAAACGATATTCCAATCGATCATGATTGTTTATTGAACTCATTCAATAATATATGATTCAATATTCACAAAATATGTATAACCACACTAGAAGCCGATGGTTATATTATTCTTATCCTAAGGATTATTCATTATGATCACATACCAATGTGAATAATGTTTACTGTTCTTGCTGTTTCAATTTATATTCAGCAAGATAATGCGTATAATATAACCTGCCTTTTGCCGGCTTAGTTCCCGCTGGCGAAAATTTTCTCTGAGAACGGATAGAAGTTTTTTTTCTCTTTGGAGGAGAATTGATTTGTACTTGAAGATCACTCTGGTGTATGTAGATGTGATACAGTATCAATTGTTGACGCACAAACATATGCAATGGTTATTGACTACCATTATATTGCAACCTTGCGTAGCGGGAGCTGTGTTTCTAATCGTCTCTTAGACTAATACGTAAGTTCCATATGAACAGAACACCTCAGGGGATGTTAACTGTATTTTACAGTTCTGCCTTCCCAAAGTCCGCTTCTTTCAAGCGAAATTCGGGCTCCAAGGGGGGGGGGAAGGAGTGTTGAACGAGTTAGCACTAGCGAGTTCAATACTATTATAAGTGAAATATCACATCTTGGAACAATAGGAAAAACACCGATTGTTATATTTAACATTATACTGAGTGTTGTAATACTTGTGTTGGTTCATATGTTAGTGTACTGTGCACCAGGATATCTGCAAGCTCCCAGCGTAGAGAAGATTACCTTGTAAGGCGTATGATAATGCGCTAAGACACGCTTGTCTTGTATATCAAGAACATCTGCATTCAATAGAAGAGCGAATGAGCCAAGTTAGGAAAATGACGAATACTCGCTCTTTCCGCTTATTGTTATCAACAACGAAGTCTAGCTAACAAGTCGAATTAGGAAAGTGTACCAAGAAACATCTGCGCGAAGGCATGTAGCAAGGAAATGCTCAGCCGCCGAATTGAAATAAAATACTTAGCAGCTATGAGGTGGAACTAATCTGTAATTAGCTGTAAGTGGCCAACAGCTGCGAAGATTGTACTTACCTGGTCATGTTAACCAAGATAGTTTAAGGTAGCTATATAAAAGCTTAGAGGTTCCCAAACAACGGGCTTTTCAAAACAACAGCCCTGAGACGAGGGTCTGTTAGAATTGCCGCCTCGGTGGCTTCACCCTTACTGCGTTACATCGTGTCTTTATCATAGTACGACTAAATATTATGGAAACTGAGTGATTTGAGTTCTTCTTGAAACCTTCAACAGAAGAATAGCAATACTGCTCCTACACCAGAGTTGAGTATCAAACCCCTAAGTCGGAACAGTGGGTTAAAAAGATGAATATACAAGAAGCGTCTCTGGAGAGTGAATCAGAGGCAAGAAAAAGAATAGCTACCACCACAAATTTTTTTTACAATTGTGTTGCTTAATTTTTTTTTACTTAGTCAAAATTGTTAGGTACAGCTCTTATGTAAGTCTAAGAGCAGCTTTAATACATAATTTTTCATAAATTGTCTTAATGTATGTATTTGTGTAGGTTGTCTTACACCCTTAGGTCAATTTACCTTTGCCAGTTACTTGTGTGTTAGTTTTGAGAACATATTTAGCAACTATATAACTCTATTTTGTTCCTTATAAAGGAACTAGAGTCGGTTTGTCCGTTTTTTTTTCTTTTTGACTTTGTCGAAATTGCTAGGTACTGCTCTTAGGTAAGTCTAAAAGCAGTTTTAATAGTTCTCTATAAATTGTCTTATTGCATTTGTGTAGGTTGTCCTACACCCTTAGGACAATTTACCTTAACCTGGTAGTTTCGGGAACTTATGTAAAAATTTGATGACTATTTTGTTCCTTATAAAGGAACTAGAGTTGTTTTGCTCGTTTTATATATTTACTTACTCAAACTTTGTAAGGTACTGCTCTTGTCTTACGAGCCGATTCTTCTGTATTTCCTTTGTGAACTTCTAGCTTTTAGGGCAGTTTACCTCGGCATGTTATTTATGCATGCTAGTCTCGAGAACTAATGTGGACTAGCTGATGACTCTATTTCTGTTCCTTGTACAGGAACTAGAGTTGTCTTGTCCCGTTTTTTTTTTTACTTAGTCAAAATTGTTAAGGATTGGTCTTGTGTACGTATAAGAGCAGTCTTAGTATTCCTTTATAACTTGTGTTTATGTCTCTGTGGATTGTTATAAACCTTTAGGCCAATTTTTTTAAAAATTTGATAACTCTGTTTTGTTCCTTGTGCAGGAACTAGAGTTGTTTCAAAGGAATTATTATTTTTGCTGCTCTATTCATGCTCTGGACGGTGTCCGGGAATGAGCTCCGTAACTGTAGCCTTGTTGGAGCATAAATGATTTGTAGATCGTGACTATTGAGAAACTCTTAGGGCTTTTTAGCCAATGTCCCTTTCACGTCTCGGGTCGTTCAAGATTAGTTCTCTGCTCTAACGCAGTTAACCGGAAGTTCTTTCGGCAGAACCCAACAAAAGCGTAGACTGTGCAGTTCTTCAAAATTAGTTATACCTGGGTTGATTCTGTAGGGTCGGTAGTCTATTTGTGAATCTCCGAACTTGCCTCGGCAATGGCGTCGGAGTTCACTTCTACGAGTTCTATTCGCTAGGAACAGAGTCGAAGTTTTGACTGGTTCGAGGTTCGTCTTTACAGACTTACGGCCGTGCCTCGTCACCCAGGGTTCTGATCCAGTATGGATATCAGATGGAATACGTCGATTTGTATTTTCGAGAGACGCTTTGATGTTATCTTATGGCGTCTATCTGTATTTGAATTTAGATTGTTGTTCGTAGCGTCTTCATTCAATTTCTGGCTTGAAATTTGTAAAAGGAATCGCTCTGTAGTTTCCAGTCGTATCTTCTTAGTTAGGACGTAGAAGTTTGGTACTCTTTCCTTTCGTTCTAGTCGGCTAATTTTTTAGTAAGCACTGTTCATTACATCCTGTGATGCGGTATGTAAACTGCGTTGTCGCTCTTTTAGCCGTTCTATGCGGTTTACCCTATTCTTCCAGGTAGATTTGTGCTCTTGTCTCTGTCGCGTCTACCGGAACGGACTTAGTGTCGTCTTTGGGAGACTCGTCCGAGGCTATTAATTTGTCGTCTGGTTCGACACTGTGTGTGTTTGATACATAGTTTGGGTTGTCCCCTCCTCCCTGAACTTGAGGAGAGGAGGTGATTAGAGTTACCCTTTCCAGTTCTCCGCTTATTAATCCTCGTGTATGCTCTCATACTTGAGATTATCAGGGAATTTAGGTCTCTTCTGTGGTATGTTTCTTTAAACGTACATCTTGTTTCTTTTTGTGCCCTTCATATAGTCGTGGGCACTTTTTAATCCTTTTAGAGTACCAGATAGTTTTCTAGTTCATAGACTCTCGTATCTGCGTGGAGCACTTTCCGGTTATCTTATGTGCTTTTTGACAGTCATGCAATATGTATCTGGATTATGAGAATATTCGGTTTCATTGTGTTCTCGGTAAATTTTGTACACTTCAGATGAATAGATTTGTGCCTCTGTTGTGCCCTAGGGATTTACCCTGTGTACCCCAAGGATTAGGGCTTTGGACAACTGTGAAATTGGCTTGCGGCGCTGGTAGTAGTATGGATAAAGAAGGTTGATAAGACGGTTTGTTATCACGTTATGGGTCGATTCTGAGGTCAAAACAGCCTCTTCTCAGGTGAAACCTATATATAGAAGGAAGGTAGTTTTCCTGTAGGACATTGTAGGCTTTGGTCCCAATAAAGTTGCATTACCCTTAATTTAGGGTATTGGTAGAGTGCCAGTGTGCCCTGGAATTTACTGGCTGAGTTTGGTGAACCTATTGGTCCTCCCGGTATTTCTGAGGAAGTCCGACTATTCATAGCGTCCCTTTGTAAGACTATGGGTCGGTTCCCATTCAGGCTAGGTTCTCATTTCATTCTCGTTGACACTATACACCTAAATGGGGAATCCTTTCTGTAAACATGCAGTTTTGCCAGAAGACTGTCATCTGTCCAGTAGTGACCTTGTTCCCTCCAGTGTCATCTCAATTTCCACTTTCTTTGGCTGTACTGAGAGGTTCCTCAACCTCTAGGGCGTTTGAGTATAAATCTTCTGTGTTTGTGACACGCATTCGATTGTTTAGCTTTTGTTTCACAGCATCAGGCTGTTGCCAGCTATTATCATCAACATGTGGAGAATTTTCCCCCGACCTCGGTCAAGTAATCTTTATCCATTCAACTATAAAATATCCATTCATTGTGTATTTTAATTAGTTTTCCGGGTTGAAGAGTCTTATTTTATGAGGTTTCTCTAGTGTTGACAAAGTCAGTCGTGGCAAGGCAACTCTGCATTCCTGCCATTATCCGGGTGAGGTTTGGGAAGAATTTCCATCCCTTGGCTTCACATACGGTACTCGGTAATAGGTATTACGTATTCTTAGTGGCTCGCTCCGACAGAACGCCTTCTGTCAGTAGCACCAGACCCGCGACAGCGCCCAACTCTGGGGCGTCTAAATGGTAGTTTAGAACTGTTCTGAGGCGTTACCCTCCTTATAGGCAGCTTTTGGTGTTCTATCTTTTTTTTTTTTTTTTGGCTCCGCCCCCTAGTACCTCAGGGTCCCAGCAGCAGCACTCCTCAGTATGTAACGACTCGCGCTAGTGTTAACATCTACTACTGTGCTCTGGTCTTAGCTGCTGCNGTTATTAGTGCTCTAATACGGTTTTCTGTGATTGAAAATGTGTTTTTACCGTTTTTAGTGATACGTTTTGGAGACTGTGTTTGATATGTGATCGGCCTAGGAGGCCGCCATCTTGGTTCCTTATGTCTCCTTATGTTCACAGAGCTGCAGCAGTGGTTCCTTCTTGAAGACCAGTGACAGTGATGGTGTTTTGTGAATTTGTGCTTTGAATTAAGGGGGTCGTTTAGGCAAAAATGGTCAAAATTATAAATTTTCTGTTTTTTGCTCAAAAAGTGTCTTCAGGTATGGGAGCATTACGTCCTAAATTTTTAGGGGGCTAGCGGCACTAGAACCCCCCCAAAATGGGGG
>LQNS02278127.1:6360822-6371554 GCA_001587735.2 Parhyale hawaiensis | reverse complement strand
GCATAGGCCACACAAGGGCAACTCATGGACATCTGATGGATAGATCGAACCGACCTTATTGTGATGATTGTATTGTTCCTCTCACTGTGGAACATATGCTTGTGGAGTGCCCCTCTTTTGGGGAGAGTAGAACTCGGCATTTCCCGGCGGGCCGCATACCCTCAGCCAGGGTTGCGGAGTCGGATGATTTGAGGGGGAGTCGGAATCTCACTTGCTCTAGGAGTTGGAGTCGGAGTCTGAATTTTTAGTCCGACTCCGACTCCGGGATCCCATTTTTAAACAAGTATTCAATTTTAAATTTTCAGTAACAAATTTAAAAAAAAATGTAAATGTGGATATTTTTTTTCACATTTCTCTTTTACAGATATAGCTACAGCTTCCATATATTTTCCTATTCCATATGATAAGGCCATTGAGAAAATGTTGGGTAGAACTTTCGCACTTTGCACATTATGTGAGAGGGAGGCATGAGGGGCAAAATGATCAATTTTAGACCGATTGTTCTGAAACTTGCATAGTAGATGTATTTTTGAAAAAGAAACACATTTTGCTCCTACAAATTTTTTGATTTAGGCCATTGAGAGGCCATTGAAAAAATGTTGGGTAGAACTTTCGCACTTTGTACATTATGTGAGGGGGGCATGGGGGGGCAAAATGATCTATTTTAGACCGATTGTTCTGAAATTTGCATAGTAGATGTACTTTTGAAAAAGAAACGCATTTTGCTCCTACACATTTTTTTTATTTAGGCCTTCCTTTTTCAGATAATGGGAAATTATAAATATAGCTGTAGATATGCATTTTTTCTAAGCTTCAAAGGAATAGAACTCAATGAGTTTTCATGGTAGAAAAAAAGCAATGACGGTTTTGGAATCATTGAAACAGTTTGGACATTAAATTGAGGACATCTGGACATTAAAAAAAAATTGGGTAAAACTTTTGCACCTGGTACATTATGTGAGGGGGGGGGTGCAAAATACTCAATTTTCTAACGATTGTTCTGAAATTTGCGTATTGTATGTATTTTTGAAAAAGAAAAACAACACATTTTACTCCCACAATTTTTTTTATTGAGGCCTTAGTTTTTAAGATAATGGAAATATATATGAATATATACCCATGCATTTCTTTCTAAATTTCATAGGAATAGAACTCAATGAGTTTTCATGCTACAAGAAAAACAATGACAGTTTTAGAATCTTTGAAGCATTCCTAAGAAAACTATACAGCAGGATTTTTCATTTTAGCCCTTTTTTTTCCAATGCAGCTTAAAACCGATTTTTCCCCTAAATTTTAGTTAGGTAGTGATTGGACAGAATAAAAAATGGAGAGGCCAGCTAAGTAGTTTTGTTAAGAATGTTTAAAGGATTCCAAAACTGTCATTGTTTTTATTATAGCATGAAAACTCGTTGAGTTCTATTCCTTTGAAATTTAGAAAATATGCATAGGTATATCTTTATACCGTATATACTTTCATTATCTCAAAAACTAAGGCGTAAATCAAAGAAATTGTGCAAGTAAAATGTGTTTCTTTTTCAAAAATACATACACTATGTAAATTTCAGAACAATCGGTAGAAAATTGCCCTCCCCATGTCCCTCCTCACATAATGTACCAGGTGCAAAAGTTTTACCAAAATTTGTTCAATGTCCTCATGTCCTCACTTTAATATCCCAAATGATGCAAAATATCATTGTATATCTACAATACACCTAGCATCTTTAACTTGATATACTGTAGGTATGTTTATACTAGCAAAAATTATTTGGACGTGTTTTATGTTTACATCAAATATCTACTAGTTGGACCTAGGAGTCGGAGTCGGAAAATCTTGAGGGCCAGGAGTGGGAGTCGGACCTTGAACCCTCCGACTCTGCAACCCTGCCCTCAGCTCCATATTAGGGGATACTTTTACTGCCCATCATGGTGCGCTATACACCTTCTTAACTGAGATTGACTACATTAATAGAATATGAAGAATTCGCTACGCTTCAAATAGAAGAACTTCAGGACTTGAAAGTCCATCACAAACAAATAATATGAACAGGAAGTTCACTGTTGAATCGTCTGATCTGCGGCTACGGTGGTTAGACTGAAATATAATAATATACAAATATATATGTAACCTACATACAAATAGCTATACCGGGTGTTTTTTTAGGTGGACAAATTTCAAACATAGGTAGAAAAACTGAAAATAAAACGATTTCATGATGATAAAATGCCCAAAGCTCCTTACTATTTGAGGTATAATGACTTTAAAGAAATTTAAAGCTTTAAGTATTTTACTACGTGCGCGCCAATGTTAGCGCTAGTTTTGATAGTTCAGCACGTCTCTGACCCCACCAAAGCATTTTACATTATTTTTACAATAAAAACTGCAGATATTTCTTCGTTAGGAAGAAATATCTGCAGTTTCAAACTTAGCAAATAACGTAATCACACTACTGTATGGCGGACACTACGTCGTCAGAGTTTACATCCGTGTCGTTTCCAAAAAATGCAAGGGTTGCTGCCTTCAGATTTTGGACTTTGTGTACAATTTCTAGAGTGCTTCATGCAGCAGCGAACAAGGGATCCCAACATCTCCAAGCTGATTCTTTTCCACAGATGAATCGTATTTTCTCGCGAAGGGGTTTTTAACAATCACACTAATCATCATTGGGCTCAAGCCTAATAAATATCCTCATGTCATTCGCCCAAATAATCATCAACATCGATACAGTGTAAATGCATGGGCAAGAATGTGGTCGGAAAACGTGCTGAACGATCAAATTTAGCGCTAACATTGGCGCGCACTTAGTATCCTACTTAAAGCTTTAAATTTCTTCAAATCATTATAACTCGAAAACTAAGGAGTTTTGGGCATTTTATCATTCCTATAAATCTATTTATTTTGAGTTTTTTTACCTATGGTTGAAATTTTTACGCCTAAAAAAAACAGCCGGTATATATATGCCTAAACTTCAACCAAAACGTTATCACCTCTCTCACTTTGTTCTCGTGTGATAATAATAACCCTTTGGTTCATTTGCCAGGATACAGGAACTAGCTACGCTGGCGCAGGGCGTGACGCGCGTGTCGCAGTTCATGCACCGCCTGCTGGCGTTCTGGACGCTGAAGCGGCAGTCGCGTAACGGCGTGCCGCTACTGCGGCGTCTCACCAACGCCCACAGCAGCCGGCGCAACAACGCTGCCAATATGAGCGGCTCCAGCCACACCGGGGACGGCGCCAACACCAGCCGGGACCGGGCGCACTCTGCCACGGCGTCCCCGCAGAAGGCTGATCAGCCGCCTCCTGATGCTGAGAAGAACAACAAACGCAAGGATCCAACCGTGAGTGTTGCGGCCAGTTGCAAGGAAGCAGAGTTGGAGACTTAGCGCTCTTTGTGTTCCAAAGCTGGTCTTCGGTTTTGGCTAGTGCTAACTAATAGGTAGATGTGGCAACCTTAGCAAATTTTATCGCCCAGCGCATGTCTTCCGCCCAAGTCCATGACTTGCTTGCTTCCTTATCCTCCCCCGTTGTCTTAACTGTAGCTATCTAGCTATTTTGTTCAAACAAACATTGTCCTGCTGCATGCGCGAAAAGGTCCTAGGTTATGAGAACATAGTATTTATTTTCATTTTTGTGACTGTTTTGTAGTTAGAAGCTGTTCGTTTTATCATTATTTGAACGAAATCAGCTTGCTTGCTTGCTGAGTGTCATGTGAGCACATTGCATTTGACCTCCGTCCCTTGTGTTACTTTAGGAAGGAATGTGTGACGCCCTTTTGGAGGCAATAGGATGAGCTGCAGGGTTTGGCTAGTTAGGTTCGCCCTTCATTTGTTATGGGGAGTAGCGCGCCAGCAAAACGCACAGGTTACGTTAGCCTCAGCTAGGACCTCGGGGCGTCTGTCTTTCGTGCTCACTCTGCTTTCTTCCATTTTGGTACTCCTACTGATGACGTTTTGTTTTGTTCTTCCTCTTCTTCCCCGACATTGTGTCCATGCGCGTTGATAGTGTGTGGGAACGCCCTCGTGCTAGGGTTTTACTTTTCGCTTGACAAACTGTATGTCCCTTCTTTTTCATCTCATTGGATCACAGTGTACGCTGCGGATAAGGAGGCTGAAACTAAGAATATATATAGTAACTAGAGCACTCTGAGAGCGCATACCTACGCCAAGCGAGGCAACTGTAGCAAAAAATTCAGATTGGCTCTGAAACCATAATTTTCTTTGTATAAACTCCAAAATTTAATCATTTATGTCTTTTGATAGTAATAACAGCTTGTGCAATTTTCTTGATGATCCGTTCATAACTTTTTGAGTTAAACTGCTAAGAAACGTTGAGACAAACATACAAACGAACAAACCGATCTGCACCAAAATTTAATC
Organism: Parhyale hawaiensis; assembly: GCA_001587735.2. Taxonomy (NCBI): domain Eukaryota; kingdom Metazoa; phylum Arthropoda; class Malacostraca; order Amphipoda; family Hyalidae; genus Parhyale; species Parhyale hawaiensis. Next base: position 6,367,180 of record LQNS02278127.1, on the reverse strand, counting down.
ATTTATGTCTTTTAACATTAATAATAATTATTATAAATTTCATAAAGATCCATTCTTTATTTTTTGATTTATTGTGCTAACAAGCATAATTTTTTTTTAAACAGTGACAAACGAACGAACAAACGGATCATTACCAAACTTTGGTCATTTACGCTTTGTTATGTACCTAACAACTCATGTTAATTTCATAAAAATCCATCCATAACTCTTTGAGTTATGGCATTGAGAAAAATGAGGCAGACAAACAAACAAACGGATGGACATAACTTCACCAAAAGTTAATCATCTGTTCCTCCTAACATACCTTACAATCCATGTAAATTTCGTCCAAGTCGGTTCATAACTTTTTGAGTTATCTTGGTGACAGACAGGCAAAGAGACAGACAGACAAACATGACGAAAACATAACCTCCTTGGCGGAGGTAATAATAATGTGTATTCTGGTGGCGTGGTAAAAGTTTGTGTAAGTGTATCGCTCATAAATTTTCTCCTAGTTTGTATTGGTGTTGTAAATCCTTGCTTATTGTAATTTACATTAATAAGGGCTACTTTCCCCTGGCTGTTCCTAAGGCATTTTCGCGAGAGCTGCGCCAAGATCAATGCAATAGTGAGAAAATATTTTTATTTATCTCTTCTGAGTCATTTTGGTCATTACTCAATTGTGTTGCACGCTCATTTCTTCTATCTACTAAAGCCCTACACATTATTGTCTCAGTCACAAGCGCTACAGTTGCATTAGCACTGAACTTGACTGCTATAGGTCGAGGCGATATCACGTGCTCGTCCCAGGTGTACCTTCTCTGCTAAATGCTGCCCTTCATATTATCGCTCCCACGTGTCCTGCCTGCTCTTCGTGTGATATAGCCAGCGGACACCTGCTTTTGGCAGGCCCTGGCCCACTGCTGGCCGTCAGGGCTGCAGAGAATGAGTTGTACCGATTCGAACTTGTGTAGTGGGGCAGCTTAGCAAAGCTATTGTGCATTTTGTGATACAAGCACCAAATTTGGCCCACATATACATTAACATGTTGCAAACATTTTTAGATATTGGGCCACTCGGATTTTTCTCTTTTTGTCCGCCATATTGGATTTCAAAATGGCCGCCATTCGAAATCTTCATCTGGGATTATCTCTGGGTCTAATGCTGTTATTGACTTCATTTTGGTGTCTAAATGTATGTTTCTTGGGTCAAGGAATCCAATGGCAACAATCTGCATTGCATATTTGTATAAATGGGCTGCCATATTGGATTTCAAAATGGCCGCCATATTGAATTTTAAAATGGCCGCCATTCGAAATCTTCATCTGGGACTATCTCTGGGTCTAATGCTGCTATTGACTTCATTTTGGTGTCTAAATGTATGTTTCTTGGGTTAAGGAATCCAATGGTAACAATCTGCATGGCATATATTTACAATTGGCCGACATATTTAATTTTAAAATGGCCGCCATTCGAAATCGAAATCGTCTTTGGGATTATTGTTCACTTTTACCTGCTTTATAGTCAGGTGGATTAGTTATCATTTTCACTGAAATCATGCAAAACTGGGAGAAATTGCCAAATTTGGCATGGAGTTAGCTTTTGGGTGTTAGAAGGTATTTTGGGTGGACAGAAGTGGACAATCCACTTTGGCGGCCATTTTGGATAAATCCAATATGGCCGCCTCTGACCAAAGAGTGAAAATCCAACTTTTGAATCATTGTACAGTAAAATTGTAGAATAAAAGCAGCTTCCCCCCCCCCTCACCCGAAAATTGCAAGAAAATGCTTTATGGCAATTTGTTGCAATATATGACCAGGGTAAGAACATATCAAAGCTAGCAAAAATTGAAACATTGCAAAGGGTATAAAAGTGCTGATAAACATGGTTTTAATAATCATTAAAATTCATGAAAAATACTTATATTTTATTAGAAATGTACTTGATTATATTTAGATTAAACTTTTTCTCTTTACTAGTGACGAGGGAATACATTCTTTATAATATTTATAAGATTCACAATGACAATAAAACCATTTCACAACATCCTAAAGTTTGACCTTGGAGTGACTGTTTGACCTTGAATACTTCATTCAAGGTCAAATCTAGTGAAATAAAATGAACCTCCATAAACAAGTAATCTAAAAACATTTTACCCACATATCGTCTCAGAACATTATTCAAAATGTTACATGCTTATTATAGTATGTAATAGGGCTTTTACCAGAAAATCAACATATGGGGGAATCCTATGTTGTCATAACCCAAGTCATGTGATTTTTGACATCATTGTTGCCACTAGAGACAGAATCTGTGGGATTCCAACTCCAGGAAGCAAGTCTCTTTTTAAGGAAAAGGTGAGATTTTAACATTTTACACTACTTTTAAGAAGAAATAAATAGACAGTATTACACATAATAATGACCAGCATATTGAGAGCTAAAATGAAATAGTACTTAATGCAGGAAAATTAATAAATTCAGGATAATATATGTTGGAAATTGTTGACACAAGCCATATTTGGGAACTCCCTCAAAGTTGCCCCCATCCCACCACCAACACACAGAATTAAAGAAACACTCATAACTTTTTAAGTATTGGTCCCAGAGGTTTGGTATGTATTGAGCACTAATAGGAAATCATACATGGGAAGTCATTTGGTGCCATCAGATTTGACCTTGAAGTAAGTTTTCAAGGTCAAACAGATAAAAAAAATTTTATCATTAATATCAATGATGACTTGCTTGAAAAATTATTCACCATATCTGATACTTATGTAACAAATATGCATTTCAGATTGCTACCATTGGATTCCTTGACCTCAAAAACATACATTTAGACACCAAAATGATGTCAATAGCAGCATTAAACCCAGAGATAATCGCAAATGAAGATTTCGAATGGCGGCCATTTTGAAATCCAATATGGCGGACATAAAAAGAGAAATCTGACTGACCCAATATCCAAAAATGCTCGCAATATGTTAATGTATATATATGCCAAATTTGGTGCTTGTATCACAAAATGCACAATCCTTTTAAATATTTGGGCTAAACTGCCCCACAAGTGTGGGAACAAGGTGTCGAAGTGAGGCGCTTGCTCCAGGAGCAAGGGGTTATAGTCATTGTCGGAGATTTTTAGACACAATATTCAGAGTCTCAGCTGGAGCTAGACATCAGCTTGTGCCAGGTGTCGGGGTCGGCTGGTGGATGGTCGGGCTCAGCAACCGTGCTGACTGACGGTGGATCTCTTGGTCTCCCTGTGTGCCAACCCCGCGATGTATTGTGGCCTGCAACTCTTGCCCCTAATTGTCTTGGTGGTTACAGACCGCGTTCTGATTGGCTTATCCTCTTCATTGATTTTCAAATTTTATCCAATACCATTCACTTCTCATGACATTCACACTTCAAAAACAAAAAATACATATATGACCTCGTGATGTGTTGAACTCCAATTGCTGTGATGATCAACCCGTGTATTACTGGTGCCTTAGAAAAGAGTTGTCGTCTGATGAATGTTTCTCCGTGCCTGATACGGAGAGATCTCGTCACGTTCACCGCTATTGGTAGCTTTTATTGCTCTTTAGTTGATCACTCTGCAGACTGCCAGACATCGATAGTTTGAACCCACCCACACCCCCCCCCCACCCCCAGGACAGCAGCGACCGTGACACTGTTACTGCCGAAGCTAGTCGGTGCGTTTACTGGCTGTACCCGTGCGCGACGGGCTGTGCCACAGGGGCATTGCTGCAGCCACTTCTGTTTGGGTGTGGTCAGTCAGAATATTTTTGCGTCAATCCGTGGTTTTTAAGAAAAGGGATCAATAAGAAAGCTTTGCAAATATTTTAATTGAAACATTATGATGAGCCTCCGTTTGCTGAATGTATGCAATTCACTCTCTGTTTGCAAACAATGTCACGGGTAATTCAGAGGCGAAATGGAACGACGAGGACCAACGTTGCGCCAGGATATCGACTTGGCACGTGTTGAGTCTAAATTACGATTTCTAGCAGACGTAGGTAGCTGTAGATCGATAGATAATTAGACAGAAAGAATGATTGGTCATCCATCACTCCTGCGAGTGGAGGCAGGATTGTCATTTTTAACGTTGATTCTAAAGACTTTTTCCGTGAAATTTTTCCAGTAAGCGTTAAATAAATATCAGGATGCTCCTCACCCCTCTTTTCAGGAATTCATTTTAAATTCAACGGAAGTCAAGAGTAAGGCGCATATCGAATAAATAGAGGACAAAGTAAATACATGTACAAGAGATATTTTACTGCAGTAGCTACTACTCAGTCCCGCTTTCATTCCAAGTCCGTCAATCATTATTCCAGTAAAAAAAAAAATACTGGAAATCAGGCATTATGTTACTTTGTCTATTTAGCCTTGAGAGTTGCGGAGCGTTTTCGAAGCGGTTCGTAATAGTAGCGCCCTCAGCCATTTTTCTACACCAGTGTTAACCGCCACACATTGGAAGTAGGCCTACAATGATTGGAGTGAGCATCAGCCAGTGTTTGCTAGAGATGCAGCTTTATAATCCGCTGTACGACTCGACTGCAGCTGTGCCACATCGGTCTCATTCGAAGAAGATTATGCTTTCGGTTACGTTTACCGCAAATCCGGTAACTCTCTTGTGTAGGCTCGACCTGCCTGGGAAGAGCTGATACTGTCAGTCACCCATGAATATCAAGCAAAGAGTGTGCCGCGGGCGTACTTGCCAGCAGTCCCACTGCTTCAAATTAGCGAAAATATCGCTCATTTATTGTGCATCAGATGGAGTATGTGCACCAACTTCCCATATCTTAGGACTCGCGACCACGGTCAGCGGTTAACTTTGCGTTGCAGTGGCGGCCGGGCAGTCGTACTCTAGTTATACTTAATACTTCAAGCGCGCCACTTGACTGGCGTAACTTTTCCACCTTGAAATTCGGCGCCAATGGGTTCACTAATTTCTATGTTGATAGCTATTTGCTTCTCTAAGCAAGCAGGAATACGTCAAATCCGAACTCATCATTGTACCGTAACACCGCCCCAATGATGGCTGTCGTGTGCAACGGACTCTAGGTAGCCACCAGTGTCGATTTCGTGCACTTGCACCACTAGTGAGTTGGTGCACTCCCGCTGCGAGTGTTCTCTTCAACGTTGAGTTTTCCTTTCGTTGGCATCTCATTTACCTGAGGCCATTTCTCTTGTTATCAGTTGTTTTGGATGGTGAGACAGCCTGACGACTCCTCCGATATTCACACTAAACACAATGCTTGTGCTTCACATGCCTTAGGCTATGGCAGTGGTTCTCAAACATGTTTAGCTTGTTAGTTGTTACCCAGTTTAACATACCAAGTCAAGTATGTTTGGTACCCCTTCACAAAATTGCTAAATTAAAACACTAGATGTATTTTCTATTATTTATTTTATATGAACATTGTGTATCGCTAATTACTCCTTCCCAAGATGTCAAATATATCAGTGGGATGGATGGTGTTGCATGCTTGAAGCTAGTTCACTAATCCTTGGCTTCGTGGATGAAAGTGCCAGCCTGGCATCGTTTGCAACATTCAAGCGATTCTATTATTGTTATTTTATTTCTAGTACAGTTGAGACTGCTCACCTTTCGCAGAAATGCGTTAAGAATGTACTAACAACGTCAAGGCTCTCTTGGACTGTATTGGCGAGTCAGCTAGTCATAAAATCCAAAAGAAATCTGCATTTCGGTTTTGGAATTCGATTTTCAAGGCTTGTTTGAATCGCATTGTGTTCCGCACCTCCTTTGCAGGGAACAGGGAAATCATTAATCATAAATGGCCTCAACAGGTGATAATGGGTTTATTTCACTACATTACATACGTACTAAGACGAAGGTAACATTAATCCTAACGCCAGGTCCGCCAATGTTTCTTGATTTTCAAAATTCTTTACTCTTTTCTGTAACCCCTATATTTTGCCCAAGCAATTGTTAAATTACCCCGAGGGTGAATTTACCCCTAGTTTGGGAACCACGGTGCTATGGTATTGTCGAGTTTGAGTTACTCTAATTATATGAAGAATATTAAAAACCAATTTTTGGCCTGTAGCTAACAATATCCACCTTGCCTTCTTTGCTCAGCTCTCGTATGTTAGCTACTTGTGAGTTTGCAGTACCTATTGTATATAGTAAACTCATTGCTTAGTTTTCCTTAGCAGTTATGTGTGCGCTCTGCAAAGTCTTTTATTTTACTTTGTGTTTATTTTGTGTTGGAAGTACGGCACATTGCCTGCTGTACTTCCGCTGTTGTTACTTTTGTTTTCCTCATTTTGTATCTGTTGCCTGCATGACTCGTGCATTAGGGTAAGAAGAACCAGGGAGGCGGGCCCAAAAAGAAGAGGAAAGTCTTGGGTGC
>LQNS02278127.1:6328213-6339148 GCA_001587735.2 Parhyale hawaiensis | reverse complement strand
GCTGTACTTCCGCTGTTGTTACTTTTGTTTTCCTCATTTTGTATCTGTTGCCTGCATGACTCGTGCATTAGGGTAAGAAGAACCAGGGAGGCGGGCCCAAAAAGAAGAGGAAAGTCTTGGGTGCCATTGAGGGCAATGCTGAGGCCAGGCCCAAGTCCTCCTCTCGACCTACATCGCCTGCGGACGAAGTGAGTCTCCTGCTGCTGTCTCGCAGCGCTCCTTGTGTTCCGTGTCATTTGCTCTAGTGTTGAATTACGACTTCCCTATGCTCGACTCGCGGCGCCAATATTGACTTAGGGCTCTTGCATTTCGGCAGTGATTTATCATGTAAATGAACATGTCATCAATGCGTTGTACTTGTGACTATATATCTGAATGCAATTAGTGTACGGGGTGTATTGCAATGGCTGATAGTGTGACTTGACCTGTCGACCAGCGGGTGGGTTTAGTTGGCAGGTGTGCCGTTCGGGCTTGGGTTTATTACCCGAACAGCTGTAGCATGGAAGGAATGTTTCTTGAGACGATCTAATTATAAAAAGCTTGTTCAGAGCTCGATGCGTCTAAAGCTCGTAAAATCAAAAGTAAATGGTACTATCGCCTCTATGACGACACCTGTAGGTTGTCGTACGTAACTTGGCATTATAGATACTATATAGTGGAGGATGGTTCGGAGCTCTACCTAAAGCTTCAACGTGATAATCGATAAAAATGGAATGATTTAAACACCAGTGTTTCTCTTGTAGTTGATATTCAATAAAGAAGAGCACACAGTACGTCCAGGTGTCTGTATACTTGCGATAATTACCAATCTTAGAATATCAATTGACGTAAAGATCCAAGTGCATCTCTTGAAGGCGCGCTATACACAATAGCTTGTAACGGTTAGGTGGCCGCCTGACTGGAGGTGTTTCTGAAGATGATATAACACCAGCTCTAGCTTCGCAGCGGCTTATATAGGTTTTGAGGATGCAGTGCAGCAAGGGCGCACATACATCCCCAACAAAAGTGAATTGAAGCCTAAACTCCAATTGATTTTTAGGCATAAAGCCCAAATGACATAACCTTGTATCGGTTATATTTGATCTGTTATTAATTTAAAGACTTACGTAGCATTAGTCGTGTATACAGTTTTGGAAAAATATGTAGTCTTTTGTTTTAATTGAATAGTGTAAATATGTAGGTGATTTCCTCCTATTAGACATGGTAAGGTGGGGAATGTCGTAATATTTCAACGCAAGTGTCGCAAAACATTATAAAAACATCATAATCGCTTCAATATTAAGAATGACAATATAAAAACATTACATATAATTATAAAATCGCAAACATTTTCTCATTAGCGCATGAACCCTAGTGATACATCGACATATATGATGCCATATTAAACAATATAAAAATATTTTTTATTCGATACATAATAATAAAAATTACCAAATAAAATTCATTATACATGTAATATGTATATGATAGCTAACCTATCGATATTTGCGTAATTCGAATAAACATCGTAACGTCGCATAACGATCAACGTTCATGAACAAATACATTGAAGGCAAACTAAAGCTATAATATATCTGTGTAACATTCATGTCAACAATTTCATTTTTACTAGGATTACAATCGATATCATCGACTTCTTATAGACATCGTAACATCGTCTTTTTACGTTTAAAAATATGTTTATTAGCTTTCTTTCAGATATTTCTTCTATCAAATTATATTGTAACTATTATTGTTGTCATATCTAACCTCTACGGGATTCACGTTTACATCTGAGTAGTATGAATTATCAATCTACATTCATATTTAGTTCTTGGGCATCCTGTTACATGTAAATTGTTCACATTGTCGATGTTGTTCATATTGTAACATATAAGGTTTTTAAACAATCACAACAGTTACAGCAGTGCATGAAGCGCGCACACAGGCTGAAGGCAACTGTGGTGTTAATATTACTGTTACAAAGCACGCCAGGTGGAAGTGTGCGTGGCTTGTTTTGATTTGCTGGAATGATGGTGGTAAACACTGTAAGTCGCATCATCGTGTGATATTTTCATCAGGATACCATGCAATAATAATTGGATGTAAAGCCACAAATACTCTTGCCATTTGGATGCTGCTGTGACAAAAATGTGTACGTTTTGACGATTGATTGCAGTCTATGCATATTACGTGGTAATCAACTACAGAGAGATATAGACTATAAGCCTGCAACACCTAGTATAAGTAAGTAACACGTTATCACTTCTTGTGTGCTGCGTACTTTCTGTGAAGTGCTACTGAGCTCATATAGCCCATATACAGACTTCAGCGCCATTCAATTAGCTGAGGTTAGGAAACCCTTGTAGTCTTTAGCAGCATTGCTGTACATTTCATTACTCTTTGCTATGGTGGATGTCTTAGTAACTCATCACGTCTTGTCGGCAGATGTCAGCCCTCATATCACAGATCAAGTACTGGCAGACACTCAGACAGGACCTGGAGAAGGCCCGACTGCTGTGTGAGCTCGTCAGTAAGCGGGAGCGGGAGAAGAAGAAAATGATCCAGGCGTGAGTNGCAGATGTCAGCCCTCATATCACAGATCAAGTACTGGCAGACACTCAGACAGGACCTGGAGAAGGCCCGACTGCTGTGTGAGCTCGTCAGTAAGCGGGAGCGGGAGAAGAAGAAAATGATCCAGGCGTGAGTTGTGAAAATGAGCTAAGTCTTACCAGCAGGCTTCTTTGATTTAATTAATGTAGGCTGCTTAAAATCATTACTACTACTACCTTCCAGTTCAAATTGATACGACACCTTCTTTAAGGTTCAATTGCCAGCCTTTCTTGCTCTCTTATCTTTAAAATACTAGAACGCAGCACTTGATCATTGAGGTATAAATATAAAGAATAACATCCGAGTAGATGTTGTTATCTCTGGTAAAGTGCAAGGTAAGCCAAAACGTTCTGTTGAATGGCAAAGAGGAGAAAGAGATGCAGAGCACTGTTCATTCTCTAGCTGTAGCAGTTAGCTACTATTTGTCAGCATTTCCATCATGCGTCTTGTAACGGTTGTGAAACAGGTAATCAAATAAGTAAATGTGTCTTATACATTTAGCTGAGTCCTGGTGTAAGATATTGTTTCTTTTGACACTTTGCTATCGATAAAATATTTTCAGGTTTACTGTGGCTGCAGAAACAAAGTTTACCCCCGTGCCTAAAAACAAAGTTATCACATAATTCGTTTATGACTTTACTTGTCGCATTCCCCGTCATATGAGAGGGGAGAGAAGGGTGGCATGACATGTGTTGCTTCACCCCAGCGCCACACGCAGAGCCCCGCTACACAGTCAGTTTGTGCTCTATTAGAGCTCGAGCAGAGTACACGTATGTTGCACTTGTCCACGGGCCTCTTCTTTGCTATCTGTTCACTTATTTTGGCACAATACCAAAAATCACCACGGCATCACAATGGGTCGGAAGAAGCCCGTGGACAAGTGCAACATACACGTACTCTGCTCGAGCTCTAAATGAACACAGACTGACTGTGTAGCGGGGATTTGCGTCTGGCGCTGGGGTGAAGCAACACATGTCATACCACCCTTCTCTCTCCTCTCATATGACGGGGAATGCAACAAGTAAAGTCATTGGCAATTTATATGTTTTTTTTAGGCACAGGGCCACTGTAGAATTTAGCTACCTACTCAAGATGCTCAATTAGTAAACCACCTACATTCACATTTTGTAAATTTAGCTATTTCAACTGTATGACATGCATCCGCAGAGCTCTGTGTAATCTTTCCAATGTTTTCAGATGGTTTGGAACACAAATTGTTTTTAAAAAGCTTCAATATACGAGTACTGTGTTCTGAAGACACAATTGAAACGTCGTTTTTAATATGAAATATGACTGAAATTTACTGATCAGTGGCCCATGAAATTAGTAACATCTATTGAAGAAATTTAACTTAGCTAATTAGTAATGTTCATTTCATAGTAGAAAAATGAAATGATAGTTATTACATAGCATCGCGCTCCACATTTAAGTTTAAAAATTCTTTATATGATGTGATGTCACTTCCATTTTATTGGAGTTGAATTAATGAGATATGACGCTTGATGCCATTAACATATGATGACCAGAGTATTCATGTAATATTGGCTCCCTATGAGCTAGAATTTTGAGCTAGTGTTCATAAGATTTAGTAAATTTGTGTAAAGAAAAAATTAATATGGAAACTACTAAGCTGGGCAACTGTCGCCATAATGCGGAGGAGACTGAAGCCATTGAAATGTACAATAAGTTTTGATGTGGGAGAAAAGAAGAAGACTGTGGATATAGCTGATCATAGACCACACCATACATTGACTGGACACTGAAATCGGGCATCTCGCAATTGGCCCTGGAGGCCGATTTACAGTAGTGTTTATAAAATCAGTTCTAATAATCACGGAGACCTCAAACAAAGCTTATTTTCTTCGACGTAACGTAAGAAATGTAGGGAATCCAAATTCACAATCATATATCTTTAGTAGGCGATGTATATCATACCTTCGGACACCGAGAATGAATAAGATAGATAAGAATTCACCATAATTTCTAGAAATATTAAATTTTATAGAAAAATTTGACACATAGATGCCACATGTAATGTACTATAATATCACATACAGTTGAGTTATTTTTCCAATGACGGATTTGGAGCAATAACCCCCGAAATTTATGTAGCTATGTAGAGCTTTCGGTAGAGCTCATCCCTATAGTCACAAGGAAAGGCAGGTTAAGAAATCCCAGTAATACTGAAAACCTAATTAAAACCACAGCAATGCTACAGAATAAAACCACATTAGTAGCCATGAACTAAAAAAAAATAATTAACCATGAGATAAAGATACCAGGACAGCCGCTAAAAGAGAATAAAATGACATTTTGGTGCTGATACAACAATTCATCACTGGAACCATCTACAGCTGCACCATATCATTTCACATTACTACCTAGAATACTATGCCACTTTGTGGCTGCCTACGTTACATCACTTCATGGTTGCCTAAATTGAATCACTTTCATAGCCTAGTTGCGTAAGTTGATTTATTCCATGGCTGTCTAAGTTGAATGACATGGTTGTTCCCAATACCACATCACTTCATGGTTGCATGGTTGCCTACATTACATAATTTAGTGCACGACTATTTTACATCGCTTCATGGTTGCCTACATTACATATATGATTTAAGAGATGATAATGTTGCATCACTTCATGGATGCCGGAGTTAAATTACTCCATGGTGGCCTACATTACATCACTTCACAGGTACCAATGTTAGATCACTTCACAGCTGCCAGTGTTATGTCTGCAAGCTGATCCGACTCACCCTTCAGCTCTGCTGTCTCTTCTGATCATTTCACTTAGCCCGAATACCAAATAGATTTCATTAACATTTTCATCAGCTCTTTACTTGGCATTTCATTACAAATCGAGCGTACCACAAATTTCAGAAGCTTTTGTTCTGCAAAATGAGATTATAACTTCACAAACTATTACAAAACAGTTTTACTATACTGCAAATATCAAAGGATGTCATAAACAGTTGCTCTACGTAATTACACTTCAAGCCTCAATATTTTTGTGAATTTGTTATCATAGAAGTTTTAGAAGTATGTACAGGTTTCCCAGTCATTAGGTACTGAATGCAAAAGAATTAAGTCAAATAGCTACGCAAAGTATGAAAAAAGTAATGGGAGATCACATAAAAAAGCGTCTGCGGCACCGTGCAGTCAGGTCCAATTGCGGGACCAAAATCTGCTTTAGGGGCCAGTGTCTAGTCAGTGTATGATGTGGTCTCTGAGCTGGTGTAATAATCAATTCTGCGCTGAAGTAAAACTAGGTCCACCGTAGTAATTTTGTTGCATTGCCTGTGAGGCTATCGATGAGGAACACTCCGCGGACCGCGAAGTCACCCCCCTGAGTCTCCCAACCGTCCCGCCACCGGGGAGAGTAGCGTTGTTGTGTGGGTCCCTGGACGAGTCTAGCCGGGAGAAGGAAGTTCGCGTAGTAATGTTCAGTGAGATACGGAAACGAAGGCGTCCCAGGCATATTACTGTTAGAGTTTCAGACGGGATAAACAAAAGGGTAGAAAAACAGGAAAATTAAATAATCCATAAAAATTGGCAAGAAATGAGCTTACAAGATAGAGTTCTAAAGTAATCGTTTGCTGATATCCTGGCCCAAAAATATTTAAATTCACGAATAAAGAAGAATGGGATGTTACGATCGAAATTGCTGATGTTAAATGAGTATAAACTGAACGTACTCGTGTCAGCCGGTGTGCTGACCTTATGTAGAAGACTGATCTGAAAACTGCATCAGTCCTGCTGTGTAGTGCGGTGTACGTAGCCTACCAACTTCAGGGTGAATGAGTGGACAAGGTCTAGAACTGTACTGAGGAAAGATGCTATAAGCGCTAAGTCGTATGCCAGGGCATTCGAAGAAATACTTGTAGTGCTGTCATGTCTGATATAGATATGACGGCGAGCAGTTTGTGAAATTAACTATTTCCAAAAGCTAGTCAAGAGCGTTCAGTTTTTATGGCATAATCAACGTATCGTTTAAAAGAGTTTTTTGATGCTATTGAAAAATTATCAAGCTACGGTGGAGCCTTGGAGTCGTAGCCTTGTTAGTCAAGCCAGCTTTTCTGTTCTGCCACGTACGCGCGTAAAACATATAGGTATATGCTCGGCCCTTGTATACAACTTGTCAATATCAAATTCTATACTAAACCCAATTAAACCGAAACTGACGAATACACATTTAAGAAAATGGCGGTGAGAAAGCGGTAAAAATTTAATTCTGGGCTAAGGTTCTTAGATACAAACGCACGTCTGTTTATTGCATCATCAAATTTTGAAACGAGCTCCTTCATATACAGTGGGTTTTGTCATGCTCTGAAACAACACACTAAGAAGCTGGTCGCCTTGGCGGGCCCTTTCACTGCCACAATATATTTGGGCCTCACGAACCCAAGGGTCCCCAGTGCCTTCTCTGCAGGAGATGTTGCAGCTCACCGCTGTTCCTGCTGACGAGGTTACTTCTGTAAAGTTAGGTAGGCTCTCAATACTTCCCCTTCTGTTTCGGGAAGTGGGCCGCTGATCGAGGTGGCCCACCTACTCCGCTAAGCTTCTACCTTCCCCCGTGCGGAGGGCCACGGAAGGGACCGTCAGCTCGGGCGTTTCTTTTTTCTGTCTTCTTCTTTTTTCGGTTTTCGTTTCTTTCCCCTGTGCGGCGTAGCTGAGCGAAAGCGTTCAGCCGTGCCCGGGGCTTGGAGATGCTCAACTTGCGCATTTTTCCTGTCAGTGGTGCCCTGACTACTCTGAGACCTCCCAGCAGAAAAGCCGAGAATCAATGATAGCTTAAAACGAGACGTACCTCCCGTCCTAGTGGCGCACGAGCCTGTGTTAAACCACAGGAATGGTGGGCGCGATATAGACATTGTGTCCCTGATGCGCTAGTAAAGTTTGTAGTACCTACTACTACTACGACGCTGGTCGAAAGGAAACTCTTACAACACCGAAAATAATTGACTTAAAAAGGTGAAACAAAAGCCACACAAATGGATTTATCTTCAAGTCTTACCTTGCGTCTTAGATACTTCAGTTGTGCTGTATTTTGTTAACGTCGTTACTAACGTTTGCACTACAATCTATTTTCAAGATGAGTCAGCCTGCTAGTGAGCAGCGCGTCTTCTTTGTTGGACGGTAGGGCGGCCAATTCGAGCCCATATTCTAGACCAAAGAATAAATGAGATGATATGCTTTCATTTTTGGATTGTTTCAACTTTTTAGTTTGATAATTTTTGTGTTATGGACATTTGATTGCAACTAAGTTTTCTCTGTCACTAGGTATAGCTTGTTCATATTTTTATTTTGATAATTTTTGTGTTATAGACGTTTGATTGCAACCAAGTTTTCTCTGTCACTAGGTATAGCTTGTAGGCTGATGTGAAGTGATTTCTGCTACTGAGTACATAGGTACGGGAGGTGCGTTCCCCCATCACAATTGTACTGCTACCCCTGCAGGTGCGCAGAGCTGAGGAGGGTGCAGCTGGCGCCGCTGGTGGCACTCGAAGTGCTCGTTATCGACCAGCTCCTGGAACGGGATACCAACCACATCTTTGCTGAGCCTGTCGACCTGGACGAGGTACGCTGCTTGTGGCTGTCTTCGGTTACTGTTGTCGTGTGATAGCTTTGGGTTTAATACTTCGTTATTTCCAAACCGTTGGTTCCAGCAAATTTCAAGTTGTTGACTTCAAGCAAGCCTTTGCCGTTAAAAGAAAGCACCTTTTTTTACCTCTGCCGTGGAAGTTATGTTTATGTCCTGTCTTGTTGTCCGTCCGTCCGTCAGTCTCTCCGTCTGTCTGTCGTTTTGTCTGTTCGTCCGTCTGTCTCTTTGTCTTTCACCAAGATAACTCAAAATGTATTTGACGGATTTCAACGAAATTTACAGGGATTGTTCGGTATGTCAGGAGGAACAGAACGCTCGGCGCGATGCGGCTTAGAATCTCTGCGCTAACAAACTTATACACTACTATTACTAAGAGGAACAGAGGATAAACTTTTGGTGAAGATCCGTTTGTTTTTTTGTTTGCCTCATTTTTCTTGTTACCATAACTCAAAAAGTTATAGACGGATTTTAATGAAACTTGCATGAGTTGTTAGGTATATTACGCAGAATAAATGACGAAAGTTTTATGATTATCTGTTTGTTTCTTTGTTGCTGTGTTTGATTTTATGCTTGTTGACACAATAACTCAGAAAGTTATGAATGGATCATTATGAAATTTACAGGAATTGTTAGTAATGTTAAATGTCACAAGTGATTAAGTTTTGGTGATGATCGGTTTGTCCGTTTGTGTGTTTGATTAATGTTTGTCAGAATGTTTGTTAGCTGCATATCTCTAAAAGTTATGAACAGATCTTTAAGAAAATTACAGAAATCTTTCTACTGTTAAAAGGCACACATGATTAGATATTGGTGTTGATATGAGAAAAAATCACGGTTTCAGAACCAGTTTTAATTTTTTCTTACCATGCCTTGTTTGGCTGAGATATGCGCTCTCAAAGTGTTCTAGTTTTCTAATGTTCTCAATTTGCAAGTACAGTGCAGTACTTATATATATCTTACGCTAACTTTAAGCATACATTCATGTGCAAACATTACATGCAACAATTTGCTGTTCCACTACAGCTTCAACTATTTCAAGAACTGAGTTATCTGTATAGCTAACGCTTCCTTAGTGCTGTGTGGTGATGTTTGCGCTGTAGCCGTAATTAGCTGTATTAGGCATACTATGCCAGCAGCCTCTGTTCTCGCGGCCTGCCGAGCTTTCCATGCGATAATGATCACCCAGTCTCTAAAATCGTCCAGTCCAGTGTCGTGGTGAACTAGTGAAGTACTCAAATTTGTTACTACGAAACTGCCGCATCTGAATTGAAGCTCTTTGCTCCTTCATTGCCGTGTCTAGTCGGTGTATGCTGGACGGCATTGTGCTGTTGTGGTGGATGGGTAAATTTGTGCTGAGCGACTCGTGTGACTCTATCCTGCTTTGTGTAATGCTATGTTGGCCGAAGTGTAAGCAGGTAGTGGGTGTGGCATGGAGGGGGGGGGGAGTTACAAGAACAGTGGGCACCACACCCGCTTCGCAACGGATAAGTTAGAACCTCTGCCTCATTGTGCTCAGGAGGTCTTAAAGTGAGGGACACTACAGTAATATCCCCTCAGAGGGCGTAGGATGAGCTATAGGGTTAAATTTGTTTGGTTCGCCCGTCCTATGTTATTAAAAGCAGCGACCATAGGGCATTTTTGTAGGTTACCTTAGCCATTAGCTAGGCATTCAGGATATCTGCCTTTCGCGCTCACTTGACTTCCTTCCTCTTTCATTCTGCTCCTGATGTTACTTGTCTGTGTTCTTCTTCCTCTTTTTTCCTGGCTTGCTCTTCCCATGCACGTTGGTCCACCTTCGTGCTTGGGTTCCACATTTCTGTCGATATACATGTCCGTTCCTTTTCCTCTCTTGAATCACCATAATTGTGTCTAGGGAGGCGTTAACATCTAATGTAACAATGTTCTTTTTTTTTTTCTTCCTCTGTGAGATCGCTTTTGGTGTGGTAACGGAGCGTTCAACTACCTACTCTAATAATCATTTCAATAATACTAATAAAGCATTGTTAATATCCTCTTCGTTCAGGTGAAGGACTACTCCGACGTCGTGTCGTGCCCAATGGACCTGAGCACCATGCGACACAAGGCAGAAAGTCATCAGTACCCCAATATTGATGACCTAGAGAAAGATTTCAATCTTATGATCGACAACTGCCTCACGTACAACTCCAAGGACACCATATTCTACAAAGCTGCTCTAAAGTTACAGGACCAAGTAAGTCGTCTTTAGTTCTTGTGCTTTTTGTTAACTTCATTAGTTGTTACCAGATTCGTACTGCACCTGCATCTTATTATACGTAATGTACTGCGTGCAGTGCGTGCCTGGAGAATCTGAGGGCGCTCTGCTGGTATTGGCACTGGCTAGTGAAGTAACGAAGGTGCGTAGGATGCACTGAGCCTGCATAGGTCTGAGGTGTGCTGAATTATTATTATTATTATTATTAAATCACTCCAGACTGGCGACGCAGGAACGGAGAAACTCCATGAAGTTAACAAACCCCCGCGCAACCAGCCCAGCGGGTGGAGAAAACAAAAGAATAGAAAAAAATGAAGATCCGAAATCACAGAATAGCTCTGTGTACAGATCGTTTAAAGCCGCCAATACCAGTACCAGCAAAGACAGAACCATCAAGACCATTCCAAACATCCACACACGATGGAAAAAACGAACGGGAATACTGGCCCGTACGGCATCGTAACGGTTCCAAAGCAAACTCATGTAGAGCACCAGTCCGCCGAGT
>LQNS02278127.1:6310105-6321566 GCA_001587735.2 Parhyale hawaiensis | reverse complement strand
ACTTGGGCACACGCAACAAGTTTCTCGCAAAAATTGCATTTCTTCGCTTGTTGCTCCAGTGGGGCGGCGGCCTAAGACGTTGCAGCTGAGGTGCCGCGTTCCGGGTGTGCGAGCGGCTGTAGGCTGAGGCATATTATAATTAGAGCCAAGTTGCTGCAACCTAACAAGTTAACTGTAACCCGAAATGAGGTTGTAGAAGCGGCATCTATCGCTGAGCCTAGTAAGCTTGACAACGGTGAAATTCTGTGGTAATTATAATTTCGTTGTCGGAAGCTAGAAGTAAGTCTACCTACTTGCTCATTTGTATAATTTTTGTGTCCCTTTGTTTTTGAAATAGCTGTTTATAAGATAAATGCGTAGTTCGTGTCGCAATCATCGTTACTGCTTTTCGTGTTTTGATTGCGACACATACTGTGAGCTGGGATCACCGGTGTAGCACCGGTAACCCTGAAGTGCTGTTTACAACACACCTCTGTGCAGCACTACTGCCAGACGTATGACCGACTCTGTGGTGCTAAGATTGACGTAAAAGTCAGCTCCAGAAATGACTGCATGGAACGGACATAGACCGACGCTCGGAGAAACATCATCGTTGATTGGCGACGAATATCCATTAGCGAGGCGCATAGTCGGGCAGCCTTGATGCGACAGAGCCGCACACGCAGTGCGCCTGATTATATTGCGGCTAGTCCAGGATACTGTAGTTGCGCCTGGCTCTGGCACTGGTACTACATTTATTGACTTTCTTGCAGCTAGCCATTTACTGACTTTTATTAACTGCCTCGCCAGTATTGAGCGTCTTTGTTCTCTATTGCTTCTTTATTGCCTAGTGCTTCTTTATTGAAAGGCCTCTGCTCAAAAAGTGTATGAAATTAGAGTAGCGAGACTAGCCCATCTTATGTCACGGCGAGTCACATTTCACGACGACTCAATAAGCTACGTTAGTCTTAACTTACAAACATTCAGAACCGGGCACCTTTCTGTGTGTTACATAACTGAAAACGTTTTTCGTTCGCTTTGAACATATTGTATTCCTTCGCTTTATACTGGACTTCTTCTCTCACCCGCGATCGTATGCCTTGCACTGGGACCTACGTGTTTTTTTTTCCACATGCGACGTGTCTTTGGGTTTTCTTTCCTTGTGAGACTGCGCGACTGTTATGACAGTGGTGGTTGGGAAGGTGAGAAGTTTAATCTGATACGTAAGCTGATATATAGCTAGTCTCATTAGCTATCAATTATCCTGTTTGTTATTGACGGCTGAAAGTGGTCTGAAGTACCTTGTGAAACAACGCTCAAGCCTCAAGAATCGGGCAAGTTAAGCCTAATGAAACTAGTTGATGTTAGTGAAACCGTCCCAATCGATGGTACCAACACACTAGCCGGTAGCTGCAAGACAATAAGGGCTGTGTCGCGTGTGCAGGGCAGCATAATACTGAGCGGTGCCAGACGGGCCGTGAGTGTCACTGGGTTTGATGAGGCCACGGGACTGCTGCTGCCGCACAGACCCAAGCCGCCGCCTGCCCTGCCTGAGGCCACTATCATCAAAGAAGGTACGGTACTGTATTGGCAGCAGCTGCTCTGTCTCACCTTTCTTTCTTGTGCTTCATGTTTGTGTATGCACATACACGTCCAGTTATTACCATTAGTTAATGTCATACTTGCCTATTGCTGAAGTCCTATTATTGCACCCAAGTGTGTTTTCTACGGCGCAACTATATTTTCCCAAGTTTTCCGATTTTTAGGTCTTAAATTATATAAGTAATCTTAGAGGTTATTGCAAATGTCAGGAAATACTTTCTCTAGCGTAATGCATGTTTATGTTTTTGGCAGTGAGCACTCGGCCCAAGTCAACAGTCTTACTAAATGCTAATTATCAGGTACACAAGAAAGTTCGTAGACTATTTATAGTAAATTTTCAGGAAGAGGCACACAATAGCTATCTGCGTTGGTTACTTTTTATGAAGAGGAATAAGAGTTGGTCCCTATGAATACTAATAGCTGGCAATCGGACGCTCAGTGCTGCCTGCATCTCGGAGCAAAAGGCTAATGTGTAAACACGCCTTTAGACAGCTAAGACAGAGCAGTCGCTGATCTTAAAATATGACAAGGTCAACTAGAACGAACGAGCTCTGAGGTCCAGTGTCGCTATGTATACATTTCTTTCGCTTCTTATCCCAAGCGGCGGTCGTGCGGTTCTTTAGTGTTTGCACCTAACACTGCTGATCATACCGCTGTATGGGTGAGTGCAGGGACCGCTACCAGTACCAGACCATCGACTGCTCTCTGTCGGTATTTGTTTATTAGTTGAGTGACGAGCTGAACGTCTTTTTAGAATTCCCGCACCACGTGAAGATTATTTTGCCCTGACATGTCTATATTTGCCGTGTGGATCTTTTGTTCACTTGCATTTTATCGACTGGACTGTGGCGCTCATTGCAGTGGACGACTACCTGGAGTCGTTAGGAGAGGACGAGGAAGACGAAGGGGAGGAGAGCGCCGGCACTGACGTGGAGAAGTTGCGCAGCCTCCTGGATCTCACCAACCAGATCCGCCATTACGGCTCCCGTATAAAGCGGCGCAACTTGCTCAAGTGAGAGACCCATGAATATGATTATTATATTCTCACCCACTGACTGATTGACTTATTCTTTCTCTTGCAGGCAGTCAAATAGCTATCATTGAGGCCTTTGGGACCGCACGATTCCAAGCGCCGTAGACAACATGACTCATGATAACATTGTCATCATTATGAAATATATACGGTATGAGACGACGTAATTACTTCGATGTTACATAGTAGCTATTGGAAAAAGCAAGAGAAATCCTCTATTATATAGTACCTGAGTACCTATTATGAAATAGTAGCTACCTGAGTTACCTATACATTTTAAAGTTACCACGCTTTGAAGCCGTTATCTCAGGGTTGAAAAAGTGCCACTTGGTACCTTACATTTTTAGGAGCTGCAGCTAGAAGAGGAATTACGCTAGTGTGGTGATTCTCTTATTTTGTTTCTTTTTAACTTCTTTTGCTGAAAAAGGTGTACCAGGCACCCCCTCATGGGGCATGAGAAGGACCATAGGTCATAGCGTAGTTAGGTTAGCCCATCCTATGTTATGGAGAGCAGCTACCCCACATTGACCTGTTAGTTACCTTCGCTTTAGCGAAGCCTTCGGGACGTCTTTGCTCTGTGCCCCACTGTTTTTTCCACCTTGCATACTCGCACTAATGGTGCTATAATCTGTTCCTCCTCTTCTTTCCCGACTTCCTGCATTCATGCGTCTTGATCCTGTGTGAGAAAATCTTCGTTAATTCTAAAGTACTAATTTTCAAATATTTTATATTGAAGTAAATGCCGCATTTCCAATATTCAATATGGTTAAGTTTGGAGTCGCACCGACAGAATCAGTTGCGGTTGCAAAGTCGAATGTCGCGCTGGGGAATTGGATAATAAAGTCTCGCCCGACAATGCTGATGTGTTGAAATAAACGTTATGCCAACGCACCGCTAGCAAGACCATGGCGGCACGACTCCATCCAGGGACCTGATCCACCACCTGCTGACAACCATGACCTTAGACCCATAGAACTTGCCGTGACTTCCTCTAAGCTTTGCACAGTAAATTTTCTGTATACATGTCGAGGTATCCTTAATGTGAATGTGATTACTGTAAAATAATTAGCATAAAGACAATTTTTAGGCTAGCTTGTGAGTAATGCCTCGCCTTGTGTTGTGCTGCAGAGAGCGGCTGGAGAAGCTGTCGTGCAGCTCGTCACGGGAGAGCAGCACTAGCAGATCTGCTGCAGCAGACCCTCCTGCAACTGACCCACCTGCTGGTGAGTGCCTGTCCTTCAACTGAGCTGCCCGTAGCGGGCGTGTCCCCACATACTCACGCCCGTCTTCCTACTCAAAGTTGGTCTCTCCCGATCTGTGCTGGCTTGTAATTCATTGCCGGCGTCCTTGTCCGTCGTTGCGGATCTGCAGGCTTTTAAGTCTGCTGTACACGAGTCTTGAGTGGTTGTTGTTAGCAACGTTTCCGATGCGCTGGCGTTGTTTGACCCTCTCTTACTCAGGATGTGCTTCTTCGCTACAAGCGTTCTGTCTCCGCTCGTCCCCTTGGGGTACAGTAGGAGACAGAAGTCCTGCAGCGAAACATCATAGCCTGAGTGAGATAGGGGTGATGCTTCGCTTGGGTGTTCCTAGAAGCTCGGATGTGTACTTTAATACCAATTGTAATAACAGCAAGAACGTCATGACGAGACTTTGATTAGAACACGAGTCTGGCAATGTAGTCAAAAACACGCGTATTGCGAGCGCGTCTCTCATTCGCTGTGAGGAGTGTATGGCGTGCTGCTGTTGCTGACTCGTCCCGCGTTACCTCCTGCGGACCCAGGGCACGGTAAGCCGTGCTGCTTTTGGGACGTTAGCGCGCCTCTCCTCAGTGCTGGTGTGCCCTGTGACGTCGGCTCCCAGCACTGGATGACGCAAGAATTTTACTGAGCCTGAGGCGGATCCTACAGCTAGAGCCCAAGGATTATGAGACTAACAGGTTAACCCCGGGGGGCGGGGCCAAGCTGCGGTGCACCATGGGAAATGAGGCTTATGACGTCACAAAATTAAAGTACGGTAATACGCAGCTATTTTACATTGGTTCTCCATCATTTCATTTGGGCCTCCAGAGTTTGTGGACTATAAATGCGATCTAAAAATTTTCTGATGTGTGATGATGATCGCATTTATAGTCCACAAACTGTTACTACAACGGTGGCCAAAAAGAATGTTTATTTCACTTTACCATACTTTGGCAATCAATTTTAGAAACTTGAAAAAGAACTTTCAATATCATTTTCCAGATATTTCATGCAATGCGAGTTCAAATTCATTCTAGTCAATAATTTTAAATTAGGTTCTTATTTCAACTTCAAAGATAGGACTCCTAAAGGCATGCTTAGCTCTGTCCTTTACTAACACCGTTGCGCACATTGTGCGTCAGAGTACGTGGGCTCGACCACCCGGTCACTGCGTGTTCGCGCAGCTAAGCATGCTGGCAGGAGTCCTCGTACTAATCATATCTTGTGCAATCCTCCTCAGTCGTCCGTACGTTCTCATGCTGAGAGGTGCAATCAATCCGTCCGCCTAGATGATTTTACTGTTTTAGGTTCAGCCAGCACTCCATGTGAATTGCGTATATTAGAATCTCTTTTTATACATAGGCTGAAACCACAACTCAAAGACATGCAATCTTCTTATCCTCTGCAATTAGTGAACTTTTAGTTTTTCTTATCTCCGTTATTAGCACCAATTAAGATTTAGATTATTACTTTTACTTTTAGACTTTCTGTTCAGTAATATTAGCTGAAATTTATAAACTTCACTTTTGTTCTTTACAGATGTTGATAATGACTTTGTAAGTCGAAACGTTCATTTTTATTCATTCAACATAGGTTTTATCAAAAATGATCTCCCTGCGAGTTTTGGCCCTTGCCTTTTTATTTCTTATTAGAACCTTTAACGGAAACAATCTTTATTTGTGCGATAATATTCACTAGTTTCAATAACATCGTTCCGTAAGACAGTTTAGGTGTGGGGCATACGGGTAGGTAATTTTTTTGCAAGTTATTTAACGCAATTCGGACGCGATACTTTCTGTTGTGCTGCTGTAACGCCCGCAGTGTATAGTAGGCTAGATGAGGTTTTTTTCTAATTTTACCGAGCAATTGCACGACTGCTGCATATTATGTATAGACTTTTGCTTTCATATTTCTTCACCGGAAGGTAAGTAATTTGTTTCTCTGATGCTTTAATGTTTTAAACATATCTTAGTAAGACGTTCTTCTATCCCTGTGTTTTATTATACGCACCTGAACCTTTTTTTGTTGCAGCTGTTTGAAATTATAGAGGATAGCAGGTCATTGGTAGAAGACAAAAATAAATCGAAAACATGAAGGTTTTCAGTCATATGGTTCCATCTTCAGAATGCCATATTACTCTCGATGAAACTCACTTGATTGACTGCATTTTAAAGACGATAAACTTTACTCCAAAAGTGCTTCTGGCGTATGCGGGCATTTACCCGGTTCGATTCATGACTTCATTTAACAGCCTTTTAACCAAAGTTCTTGCAAAATTTAGCATTCAGACAGCTGAAAAAAAAGTTCGTAGATGCTTTGATACATATTTTTGTGCAACTGTAAAGATTATAGGACACTCTGGAGCCCCAAATGAAATGATGGAGAACCAATGTAAAATAGCTGCGTACTACCGTACTTGAATTTTGTGACGTCATAAGCCTCATTACCCATGGTGCACCGCAGCTTGGCCCCGCCCCCTGGGTTAACCTGTTAGTCTCATAATCCTTGGCTAGAGCCAGTTTGTGGAAAGCACACCTGGCGACATTGAAACGTTAACCGTCGTGCAGTGGTTAAAACGGCGCAGCTCTCGTCTTGAGATTAGGAACTATTGGCAGCTGCATATCTCCTGCTGTAGCCTCTGAGCGCAGAGCTCCGATGAGGCCCAGCTCCTGACACAGTGCTCGTCACTTACTGCTATCATCCCCCGTATTTTCTAAAACATTGTACCTCCACCTCTGTTGGTGTTCATTTCGATAGGTAGCTATATTGTGAATAGATGCCAGCATTCCAACTGCCGGCGTCACGTTCTAGTGCCAAACTTTACTCCAGCATGTAACCTTCCTAAGCTACCCTAGTCTAATTCGAATGGCGTGAGTCATGAACCTAGTCAAAAGCATCGTCTCGCATGTGCTTTCTCCAAAGGACCCAGGTGATTGCGTAAAATCACATTTCAGGTCACGCTGTGATTTTACCGTTGAACTGCATTAAGTTTCACGTAGTTTATTTAGTGATGAATATTGTCCTAGTAGGTAGCTGTCCATAAAAACAAAATTCAGCCACAGCATCTACTTTTAATAATGCCCTTTATTATGGACTACATGTGTTCGATTTTTAATAAATGCGTCACTGAAGGAAGTTATCCGGATATTTTAAAGTCAGCCAGAATTATCCCTTTGCATAAATCAGGTAGCAACGACATTGTCTCCAATTTTAGGCCCATTTCGACTCCATCAATTTTTAATAAAATTTTGGAGAAGGCCGTGCATAATCGCTTCACACAGTCTTTTGAAAGTAACAACCTATTGAATAATGTTCAATACGGTTTTAAAAGAGGAAGAAATACTACTTACGCGGTTTTTAACCTCGTTTCTGACATTTTACTTGCTTCTAAAGAAAAAAAATAAAATAAACTGTGTGTCTATTTTTAGATTTGACGAAAGCCTTTGATACCGTGGACATTAATATTTTACTGAAAAACTTAGACTACTATGCTGTAAGAGGATTCATGAAAGATTTTATTGAAAGCTACTCGTCGAATCATAGGCAGTTCGTTGCTCTGATAGATTTTTATTCCGTTTCAAAGACTGTAGATATTGGTGTGCCCCAAGGGTCCGTTCTGAGGCCGCTGCTTTTTAATGCCTATATTAATGATACGAAATTTGATGATGTTGGATCTCAATTGTATGCCGATGATGCTGTTTTTTATGTAAAGGACTGTTCACTTCAAGGAGCCATCACCAAATTACGTGACTTTATCGAGAATCTTCTTGAATGGCTAGCCACAAATAGTCTTACCGCCAATGCTAATAAAACGAAGCTTATGCTTTTGAGTTCATCTAATAAGTACATTTTACCAAAAGTCTATCTCAGTGGCGTTGAGTTGGAGTGTGGAGGGTTGTGTTGGGTAAGCGTCTCAATTTCTCAGAACGCGTGCCTCTCATTTGTGCTAAAATTAGCAAAGCCAGAGGAGCTTTTATGCCGTCTCGAAATATGTATCTAAAAAAGCACTAAAACACTTTACTACGCACTTTAGTACTGCCAGTTGACCTATGCAGTTGTTATATGGGGAGCCTCCGAGAGCGTGCTGAAGTGCATCAATATTATTATGAACGAAACACTACGACTCATCTTAAAAGTGAAAAGAGATGCCAACAATGTTCCTCTATGTCAGTTAGTAGCATGTATCATAATTTAGAACTACTTAAGTTCAAAGATAAGACAGATACACATTAACTGATTTTGACACTCATTCAGTTTCTGAGAATGGCCATATTTTGGGAAACTCCATATTTCCAATCTCACTTCAGTTCGCTCTTACCAACTCATCAGTATGGCACAAAAAATGAAAGGTTCAATTTACCGAATATCCGTCTAGATATGAGAGACGTTTTACCATATAGGTATCAGTGCGTGCAGAGATATACGGTAATCAGCTCCCTGAAGAATTAATGCAACCCATGTCACATCATGTATTCAAAAAAAAATTTCAGAAAGTATTGCATTGCCAATTATGCTCCATTGTAATATAATCATGATTACGTAGTACAATATTGTTACAACTCCTCAGTTATAGTTTAAATGGCTTGTGTTTGCTTTGAACATTTCGCAGTGTCTTCTTTCTTGTAACCGCTAAATATTTTTCATGTAATAATTCTAGATTTCTAGAGTGATTTTACAAACGACTAGAGTGACTTGTTAGGTACAGTGTATCACACAAGTGTTTTATCACTTTTAGTGGATGCGTTCTTTATCTTAGGTTCAATGTTTGCCAACCAGTGTTTGTAAGACAATTGTATTTCAAATCAGAGAACAATAAATGTGTTAAATGTCGCTGGATCGCAGTAGAAGCTCAGATTACCCAAAATCTCTCGCATGGATAGTTATTATATTTATCTATGTTTCACATTCCTTGAGTTAGTTACCTTATTGATCTCGATGTAGAATGCAGCATACAGATGCATACAACCTAGTGCCATGTAAGAACAAACTTCACACGAGCAAGCGCTTCATTGACAAACAAGCTTCTGCTAGCTCTGTGTTGTTTGCTTTATGCGAAAGTTGTTCGAAAGTTTTAATGAGAGGGTAACAAAAAATTGGTAGAGATAGAGATTACTTGAGCCTCTCACTCCTTCAACACGCTGTCTTCAGAGGTTTATATACTTCTGGAGCCGTGTTACCAACATGACGCAGCGCTCAGAGTACTTACAAGCAGGTAGATTTGAGTTCTGCAATTACCCTTCTAGTCAGTGACAACATCTTGGCCAATAGGATAATTGCAGAATTGAACATTATACATAAACTAGTGGACCCGTGCGTGAAAAATTCATGCAATAATCGATATGTTTGCTCTCTTTTCTGTAACTTGCCGTTTCCACATTTTCCTGCTCACGCTTATTTGCAGCTCTTATTCCCTTCAGTACTCTTTCTGCTTCAAGTATTTCTTGTCACTGTGTCGCATAGGTACTTCATCTCTTTCCATTTGTAGCACGTATTCCTTCTTGGGACTGTCGTGGTCTCGTTCTTCTTTTACGTTCCCTATCCTCCCTCTAAATTAAACGTGCGTCTTCTGGAATAGACTCCCTTCCGACGTTGTTAGTGCGGAATCAGTCAACGCGTTTAAAAATCGTCTTGACTTACATTGGGAGAGACATCCCCCACAGCTAACGATTCCTCCTCCAGGAGTCGCACACTCTTAACGGCTAAAGCCTCAGGCGCTTCCTAAATCCGTTTTTTTCTTTCTTCCGCTCCAACTACACTGTCTGACATCTTTAACTCCGCATATCAGCGGCTATCGTTATCGTCTCTTTTGCTGAGACTCTTCTCTCTCCTCGTTTTNCGTTTATATCCTACTCACTTAATGGCAATAGCTCTTAGAAGGCCGGGGCGCAAGTTTCGGTGTCTCTTTGAGAATGGGCCTGTTGGTTCGTCTACTGCCGCCTATCTAATCTAATCTAAAGTAAAAACACTGCAATATACTTGAATGCAACTCCATATGCATGATATTGCCTTCTGTACTCAAATATTTGCTTCGTTGAAGTGCTGAAATTTTAGCCTATTAAGCGAAATCTGCTCCCTCAGAAGAAGACAGTAAGCTAAAAGAAATGATTGTTTACTGCCCGTGAAATAACTTCTACTACCCGACGCCTCGTGAGTGCTCCGCTGATCATCTGTGGAATTTATACGTCGTGACCTGAAAGAAAAAGTTATAAAATCGGACTCCAGAAGCTTCATTTATATTGTTCCGATTTCAAGAAGTATTTCAAGCAAGAAGTGCATCCACATAAAGGGAAAAAGATCCCACTTTCGCCATCTTCTGGAACCTGGTCATCAACTTCATTACAAAATCTTCAACCTGGCCTGTTTTTCGCCTGTTTCCTTAAGAGCGGACTCGAAATAAATTCACAAAGCCTTTATTATACTGTATTAGGATGTGAGCACTCTTTTGAGTGCTGTGTACAGTGGAAGACATGGCCCAGAACTGCGTAGACCTTGGAGGAGAGTATGCTGAATGAGTGTTAAAATCAATTAATGTGTATCTCTCTTATCTTGTTCTTGTTACATTGTTGCCCAAATATTGTGAAAACCCTTCGTGCCGCGTACAGACGGTTTGTCGTCATAACTTCAGTTTTCTCTTCTTAGATGAGAATGACCAAGCAGAAAATTCATCCGCGGCTGCTACTGCCGAGCCGGCTGCTGTGGTGGAGCCTGCAGTAGTGGAGCGCCCCTCCCGCCGGAGTCGTGCCGACCGACGGAAGCACTCAACTGCGTCCGTTGACTCAGCAGGTCCTGCTGAGGTCGCTCCTCCTCCTCCATGTAAATGCACTAATAAGATCAGTGAGCGTGAAACAAATAACTCTTTGTGAAAACTGCTTTGAGAGTTGACTTGTTCCAAAGAGTCCTGGTTGAATTCATTTCGATGTTCTCAATTTGCAAGAATATTTACCTCTGGGCCGGCCAAGCAAGAACAAATATATTTTTAATTATATCCCCTGCACTACAGACTTTCTACATTAGTGCCCCTGTCCTGTGCGATGCCATATTTTTACTGTGATGGCGGGTGATGCGTCTCAAGCCTTGTTTCCCTAACTTATCACCCGAGCCGCAGGCTCCAGGCATACGAGCATGATACAAGGGAAGGCCTGTGTGATGATGTACGAGTGTGGGACAGCAGCGGCGTCGGTCTGCACGCCCCGAGCTCTAAGTAACGGCAGCTCTGTGTTCTCGTTTGTTGACAGCTACGCTCTTGCTGCTTGAAATAAACCCGATATTAATTGATCCATCGCCTTCCTTGTGAAGGTACATTGAGCCGCTGAACTATATCCAGTTGAGAATGTGACGACTACTAGTCTCAATTCATCTAAAGCTTGTGGCTTTCGTGACACTCATCGTATAGATAACAGGGTCACTGTCGATTTTTGAAATTTGTAATTGAATGACAAGTGAAACTTCTTTTTTTTCGTGGATGATGTGCCGAAACTTTATTTCATTCTTGGATGATGTGTCGAAACTTTATTTCATTCTTGGATGATGTGTCGAAACTTTATTTCATTCTTGGATGATGTGTCAAAACTTTATTTCATTCTTGGATGATGTGTCGAAACTTTATTTC